>OX155950.1:33163609-33748609 GCA_944548615.1 Micropterix aruncella
TGTATATGTATATGTATATGTATATGTATATGTATATGTATATGTATATGTATATGTATATGTATATGTATATGTATATGTATATGTATATGTATATATATATATATATATATATATATATATATATATATATATATATATATATATATATATATATATATATATATATATATATATATATATATATATATATATATATATATATATATATATATATATATATATATATATATATATATATATATATATATATATATATATATATATATATATATATATATATATATATATATATATATATGTATGTGTGTATGTATGTGTATGTATACATGTATATATTTTTATGTACTATGCAATGCAACGCAAGTTCATAATATCAAAAGAGTCAGCTCGTCGATACCATTAAACAAAAATCAGCATCCCTAGATACGGGTCTCTGACCTAGTTAGGAATGCGGATAAACATTTTCACCATAGGATGTGCTCAATCTCTCCCAACTCAACCATAGTATGTTAATGGTGTGTATATGACATATATAAAGTAAATAAATAAATCAAAAAAAATAAAAACATATCTCCTATCGACCTATCGACGATTTGTAGTTTTAATGAAGTTTTTAATTGCCTTGCGTTCGTCAACACTCCAATATTATTTAAAAATGTGATTTTCTTCCTCCGCAATAGCTTAGACCTTTTTTCCTGGTAAAGTATTCCTAATTATTCTCTTTTTCCCCGGGTTTTAGTATCTATATATTAGTTTGGATCAATTGTCACCTAAAAATAGGTGAATTTCCACCAAGATAACAATAGACTACATAGATTCTGCCATATTTTATATACATTATTATCAACTCAACGTTGTCGTGTCGATACTGCAGTGAATACAAAGCATTAAATTGATTAAGCGGCTGATGCATGCCCGACTGTATACCTTACCTAGCGTTTTGGCGTTTAAGTAATTGAAGCTAATGTTTGTTCTCGATGCAAGTCAAACATCCACCTCGATAATGTATGAACTAACGCATGCAGGCATCAATATGGTACTGTGCAGCGAATTATTGCGAATTTAGTGCTTCCTGCTGATATAACATCGTCTGCAAAATATCCCGATCAGAAATTTCCAGATAATTGTCATCCCAGTGTCATCGCTCTTAAAGATTGCCCTATTTTTATCCGGAATTCTGGTCGCTGGAAGCTCTAAACTTTTCAATCTCCTACTTAACAAATCCGTCCGACCAAACGAAGAAATATACGACCTTCCTAGTTCAAGAGCTCTTTGCATTTTGCCTGTGGAAAGGGATTTTAAAATACCATACACAACCATTTAAAATACCATTACATTCATACATACCATTCAGACATTTTTACTCAATGCTTTACCTATATTAATCCTCCCGCCCTTCATCAAGCAAGACGTAACAGTTTTTTTAAAATGTTATAATTGTGTTGATAGCCTTGATTGATTCAGGAGGGTGATTATAGATCCTGGGTGGATTATAGAGAATGAGTAGTGGCGCTGTCCGTACGAGGTGTTTTTACGTGGTATCAGCATATCTCCTGAGTACGCTGCTCTCGTATATATCCTCACTTCCTCATTAAAAGTTGGTTGACTTCGTTCCGTTCTGTCTGATACATTAATCTACTCGAACTCGTAACCAAATACTTGTATACCAGCTCGAGGTGGAGCCAAAAATATGTACTAATTGTTTGTCGGCTGTACAGAGGTGCTGATTTTCTCAGGCTGCATTGCATTCTGGAAGTTTTTTGTCTACTTCAGATTATTTCAATCGTGCACCCGATGATGTATGGTAACCTGCAAAGAGTTCTCGGACTCGGAAGACCGCTTCACAGACCGGCGACGTCTGTGTAACAGGCCCCAACCGGAAGCAGACAGGCGTCTCCGGCAGACGACCAGCTTTGTGACGCCGCGCCACAGATTAATCAAAACAGGGACAGCATTCGCTGCAGATGCGACTCGTGTGTAATTTTTTAATCCTATATTATATATTATATTAAATTAATCCTATATTAGTTACTCAATTTAATAAAGAATTATATACAGTAAATTACTCCTAATTAACAATAAATACTATAATATAACAATTGACACTAAAAAATAGTTCATTTAATTACATTGGTAAGTATGATGCTGTTTTCAAAGTATTTTGAAATTTCGTTATGTATTTTAAATAGGTACATGTTGATTTTAAGCAGATCCACCTGGGGATCCTTTGAAAATATCAATGTTTTTATTGGCCTTCAATTTATCACGCAATTCATCACACCTTTCAAGTCCTATGAAGAGACTAGTCTGCTGAGACTTGGCCGTACGTGGTATGATTAGTTGGAGGTAATAGGTTTTGTTCCTGGGGTCAAGACGGTGTCATGCTGATGTCATGCCTGGTGTTTTAACGGTAGGTATATTGCGGGTGCGAGTTAGTTAATCTTTAAAATAAATATACCGCGAAGGTGGTGTCCGATTTTGGGAAGTGGAAAAGAGCAATGACGTGTCGTGTCACATCGTATATATTACACTTCCATTCTTGCATACTCTGTGGCATCTCGCCGCGCGCCGCGTCATAATGCACGGAGGATCCGTCCGCCTTTTGCTTTTGTTCACTATTTAGTGAAATTGCAACGGCACTGCTCCGTCGACCGCGTTGCTACACTCGGCAGTCTTGCGCTTCGGTGATTTGCTACTTCTCGAATGCGCATCGTTTTCGGGATTACGTAAAACGTGGGAGGGCGCGGGAATATGTATGCCAACTGTAGCAGCATGGCTGAGCAATGTATATTGACTAAATTAGAGCATAAGCCCGTTCATAACTGGCTGTTTGCTATGCATAAGGCCCGATTAGGGTCGTTGCCGGTTTATTGTTTGATCCCGAGAAGAACCTTTTTCGAAGTATGAAAAATTGGCACTCAGGGACCACCGCAGGTAAACATTATCTACGAGCCTAATTACCTCTCACTCTGCCCTAGAAGCGAGTGAGTGTGATTGAACTGACTGATCTACCTACTGACTTTCTAAACACCAGATGATTTTTCCAATCCGTATTTTTGAATTTACGCTGTAAAATGCTTCATATATTTTATTTGCTTAGTGTTTGCACCTAGGTTACCATCACACTAGAAAAAGAATTAGTCTTGATCGTAGAATTTACGAATGTTGCTAGTTTTAAAATGTGGGTCTGGGCAGAAAAAGATTTTATACTTAAAATACTGAAAATGTCAACTGGCAATATTACTTAATAATCTGTATGCAGCTTATTAAACAGAATATTATGCATATATTTCAAGCACCCAAGTGCGATATGTTAGAAAGAAAACACTAAATTAGTTTGCTAATAAATAGTTAAATATGAATTAACATGATAATCAATTATACTTACTTGTGAAAAACCAATTCTTCTGGTATAACCTTTGACTCGATCTACATATATAAGTATTAACTGAGTTTTACATGTTGAAAGAAAACACTTACATATTATATATAAACAGTTTAATATATAGAATGGGCTTTGCCTGCGGCTACGCTTGCGATTTGTATTTATCATGAACTGTACATTTTGGTCATTATTCTTTTGTTGTCATTGTCAATTTGTGCCTGCATATTAATACAAGTGGCTTTTGCCATGTTCTGTTTCAATAGGGATACATTTTTGCTTTATCGAATACATGTTGGTTTATTAAATACAATGGCATATTTCATCAATAAAGAAATTGGCCATCATACAATGGCATTAGCCATCAATAAAGGCATTTTTGGTTAGGTATGTGAAGATACGTTTTACCAAATGATGTTAGAACAGCCCCCAGCATCACCTCGTTCAAGGCCAGGCTCAAGGAGCATCCCTAAAATTCATAAATTAACCAATCCACCTCTTCCCCCTCCTTTTCGCTTCACTTTCCTTCCTTCCTCTCCTTCCTTTCCTCTGCGTCCTTATTTAATTTTAGTCATTTGTTTTACTTTTTTTTATTATCTGTTTCTTTCTAGTTTCTGTTTGTTTCTATTTATCACTTGTATTTTTATTGTTCTTTTGGGTAGCCAACGTACTAAATATGTTATAAACTCAAGCTATAAGTTAGCTGATAGACATTGCTGCAAAGCAATAAGCTCGCCTTTTTTATTTAAAATAAAGTTTTTTTTTATTTTTTTTATTATAATATGTAAATCAACAAGTCCATAATGAACATTATAGAGAACTCAACGACATTTTCATTGATTTGTGATGAAAGATAGGTCAGGTCGCATCACAATCACAATGGTTTACATTGTGATAAGGTTAATTGGTTGGAGGAATAGAGGACTGTAATTTTAACGTGATAAGAACTTATTTAATTTTAACGATCAATATTTAGATACTTTTTTAAGCTTCCATATTTTCCGCTTTCGATTTTAAAATTATTTCATATGATATTGTAATAAACGTTATATTTATTTTGAATATCAATATAAATAAATACAAACGGAGCTGCCATGGAATTCACCGACCGGAGTCGGGCCCATCATAATACTATTTTTTTTACACTTCTGGGGGGTGAGCAGTGGATTCCGGACTTACGAACCGGCTGTGGTAGGTTTAGGACAGCTGTCTTGCCACATGTGAGCGTTCACCTTGCCACCCATTCACTCCCCCTTCGAAGCCATAGAATTTGAGATGCGCAAATCGCAGTTTTAGATAATTTTTCTAAGAAAGAGTTGATTATTTTTCTGGAAAGGCCAAGATCTTTAAAGAGGTGAAATAGAGATTTAGCTGGCAGGCCACGAGCGCCAACTTCCACCGCGTGAAGGTGAACAGTGAAGCCGTTCCGGGTTACGGCATTTGCAAGATCATGGTATTTATTTAATTTGTACTCGTGGTCTTTTGGGATATTTGATTCCCATGGAACAGTTAATTCTACGATAAGAGCCACCTTCCGAGATAGAGAGTAAAGAGTTATATCTGGACGGAGGGCATATATTGAAATCGCAAATTCGTATCTTGCATAATAGTTTCATATCGTTGCATAATAATGACGAACGAGAAAATGGACTTAGCTTATAAAACGGTTGGCAACTTCGTATGCATGTTCCTCTTGGAATGTGCACACGAAGCGAGTGCTGTTATTCAACTTTGTTCATCTCAGCGATGACACATTTGTGCCTTTCTCTGTTTCTCTAAGTCGTGTGTGTCCATTGCGAATCACTCGCATACTTTCTGATGACATTTTTCAGGTTTTTATTTGTATTACATATAACTTTCATAGTGGAGTGAGTTATGTAGGCATATATAATTAATAGCCTTATAAATGTAATCGATTACTTATATATTTCCGTTTATTACGATCGCCATTGTTTAGGTACGCTTGGCGCGAGGACGTCTCTATTGTTATACAGAGAAATATTTCAGATGTGACCTAAATATGTCGTTAATTCCACTGTAAGCTCGGTGGACAGTCGTAGTTGTCAATATTTAGCTCAAGGCAGGCAAACAAAACAAACTGGAAATTTATTACTCTGTATTTTACTGTATTAATTTTCTGCACTACCGAAGTGATCAATATGGCAAGTATTGTGATGGTGTAACGGTTTCGTGCAGCTTGGGCCACAAGATCCACTTTGTTCTCGGATCGGCTCAACTCACGATTCAGCTCCTATTTAGAGACCTCCTCGTGTGGAAGGCTATCCCGGGTAAAACTTTCGTGTCTCAGGCCTCAAAGCTGGTGGACCGGTTCCTCCCGGCGGGATTGCATCCCGGCGCCACTGGAAGTTTTGCGCACATTGCGGCGAAGCCTATCGGTTATGCATTCTGACTAATTGCTGAAGGAGTCTGGAGACTATGGAAATACACTGTCTCCTAAGCAGCGGGGGTGGATATTGATCTGTTAGGTCGACAACTACCCTCCGCTGTCATAGGAAACATACGTCTCCAGACCCTCTCGGCTATTAGACGGCTGGGGCTTTCTTCGTTTTTTCCGCAATTGCAAATAGTGCTCCAACCGCCCAGTTCCGCCCGAGATATTCAGCCATGGCAGAAGCTCACAGCGGCCCTGGCAGGGTAAGACCCTCTTCAAGGAGGCTACCAGATGGGAGTTAAACGTGAGTTGTGTAGGTCAGATGACAAACTATACGGAACCATTAGAAACCAAATACGGAACTTTTAGGAACCAAAAACCAAATACAAACCAAGTACCTAACCGCGATAAGAACACGCTTTCTTCCGTTGACTTCTTTGTGATTCTCAGCGACACAGCCATAGATGCTCGTCTCCTAAGTGCGAACTATTAATCACGGCACCCGGCAATAAACGCAAATTACATCCCCATCGATCAAAGGGAAAAAAAGATAGAGCGCTCTCCCGTTATCCGCCGAAATGTAAGCGATAGGCACAGGCGACGAAACAGAATCGACCCCATTTAATGACTTTCTCATAAAGGGATTTTTTTTCTTTCGGTTTGCTCCAACCCCGGCCGCCCGGGCGGCTTCAATGGCGGAGGGTATGTACCAAATTGATTTTAATATAATAAATAATGGTGCATCTGACGCACGCTCTTCCCCATTTGTAGGGCCCGACTACAATGACACATTGCGCGTCATCCATCATGGGTAACACAACAAAAAAACAACGCATACCCGGCCTTTCGTTGTACGATTCTGTCTTCATCAACTGAATGTATTTTGGCGTTGATATGTGTAATGGGTGTCGCGTTTATTGTATTGTACCTATGCAGTTGCATGTGGCTGATTTTAAATTTGGAATTTATAAGACATTGTTTAATATTCGTATATCATTTTGATACGATCAATATTTCTTACCTTTGACATTTAATGTTGTTCATGAGTCGTTTACCTGTGAGTATTTTTTTATTCTGTTTATTTTTTATTTTTTACTAGCTGACCCGGCGAACTTCGTACCGCCTAACGGTCAATGAATGTCGTGTTACAGATTAGCTGAAATTAAATTATGATTTTATGGAAGTAATACAATGATTACAAAACAAATATTAAGTGATAATAACACAAAAATTAATATAAAAGTACAAAAATTAAGTAGGTATATCAATCGCGTGTCAGCATGACATGATTGAATTAAACTATATTATAATTGTAGTCCGAATATTGTGGATATATCTTGTCGATTCGAACTTTATTTAAATACTTTCTTTAATTTGAGGGGAGAGTTTACCGTATCGACAAGATGAACATTAAATGTTTGACAGTTACGAAACACATGAACATTTTGTATGGGAAAATGTTTTTTCTTTTATTTAATTTTTTTGTTAATTTTCCAATGTTTTTAATAGTTATTCTGCTATTCGGGACGGAGACCAATACAACAAATAAAAAACCATAAAAATCGTTTCAGTCGTTTTCGAGTTATACGTGTTCGAACAAACCCGACTTTGTTTAATAGATTATGTCGACCGACTATATAGATTATGTATTGGATATCCCGCCAGACGTTGTTCCCCTGAAATCATTATCCGTTCTCAAATCCTGAAGTGTACCTATTTTTATGGCGATCGGCTAAACGGTTTAGAAGTTGATGTGCTGCAGCGCCATCTAGTGACGAGTTACAACTAAGTGGATGACATTAAAACCTTCTCCAAGAAAATATACATATATTTCCCAACTTTCATGGTGATCGGTCAAACGGTGTCGAGGTACATTAAGCTCAGACAGATATACCAACATCCATTTGGGTAGTATACTTTACTTAGTTTTGTTTTTTATTTTCATACATTTCAATGTATGAAATGTATGAAAATAAAAGGTATGGTATATTTTAAATATAAAATATTTGTAGTTTTAGAAATATAACACCTACAGATATTATTAGAAATATAACACCTACAGTTAATAAAATAGTTACAAACGTAAAATTACAATACTTAGTACATAGAATAATGGTACGTAACATATTATTCATTGTTTTCAAAAACTCAATTATCAGTCAAATGAGTTACTGATATTTCGTAGTTTTGATTTAATTATTTAAATGATTTTGCATCCCTAATATTTGGGTTGAGTTTGTTAAAGATAGCCGGTCCAATCACATACACCGATTCTCTGAATTTGAGTGCGTGACTTACCGAATGCAAATCTTTGCCGTTTCTCGTCGGGTAATTGTGGGTAAAGGGGTAAATAATACGGCCAATATTTCTAACTTTCTAAAATTTTTCGGCATTTCCGTTCCTGCGTTGGCAATTTGAATTTTGCGACCAGCGACGCCCACCCAGTGCGCTCCCGCAATGCGGGAGAGCCACCACTGGCGCAGCGGCCGGAGGGCGAGGAGGACGCAACTGCGAGCGCGAAGTGCAAATGGGGCCTGCGGTGGCGGTTCGCGATCGCTGATTAAATTTCGGCTTATCTCGTCGCTAGATGCGGTTTGTAATGTGACTACGTAGTATGGCGGGCGCGGTCGACGCTCGTATCATTTAGCCATCTGCCACTTTTGACAGTGTGTCACCCCGCGCGCCGCGTGCCGTCGGAATCATCTGCGAAGCGACCCCTATTTGCTACCCATTTGCCGTCGGCATGCATCTTGGATTTCAAATAAATTGACAAAGCGTAATAGTAGTGGAAGGGTGGCATTTTTATATTGGCTATCATCATCATACTTTTCGTGAAACTGATAAAAACGTCCTTTTTACACGACTGCCCAACAAAAAAGGAGTGTTGCGAACCCCTGAATCACTAGTCAATCAGTTCAGTTGCGTTCAATACGAAACTATCTGCCTACCTGCATTATGGATAGCAATATTTACCGGGAAACGAGCGGAACTCATATACGATGCGAACTCGGAATACGATGCGACAATCACCTCTATATTGCAAAATAGGGGATTCGCGCTTGTGGATTCTATTTTGCGGTTAAAAAAACTAGAAAAATAACAAAATAATAAAATAAAAAATAATAATAATAATAATAATGATTATAAATTAAAATAGAAATCATTAAAAATATATATATTTTAGATCTTGCCTGACACAACCTGACACAACCGTGGCACTCTAGTGTGACTCCCGAAGTGAGCTCGCCTTAACACAGGGGTGCCTAGCAAGGCGGGCTCGGCTGCTCTTTGCTTAGCATAATAGAAATATTACCATTTGCGTTTAACGTATGCCCTATGTAACCTAGGCTCAGACAGATGTATAATGCGTATATAACTTTAAAAGCATACGACGGCATTGTATAAATTGACATTTTATTTTCTGTTGTGCTCATGAATTTGAATGTATATGTATATGTAAATAAATAAATAAATAAATAAATAAATAAAATATGTTCAGGGTTCATCTATGTATGTTTTCTGTTTCTTTATTCCACCATAACATCTAAACGATCGAACCGATTTAGAATTGTGTGATATTATTAGAATCGTTATGTCATCCCAAGTGTCATAGGTTACCTTAACTATCCAAATATCAAGTAAATAGTTGTCTTAACGTCCAAATCTCCAAATTTCTATAAATTTACATAAATAGGTATATCGTGTTTAGTCTCAAATGAAAGGTCTCATTGAGTACATTCTGAAAATATGTTGTATCTATATGAATAAATACATGAACCACAAATATTTCATAAAAAATACGAAATAATAAAAACATAAATGCAATATTTCAGTTTCTGTAACAGAAGTCGTGTTTTTTTATTCCTTTTAGACGACTGCCCAACAAAACAGGAGTGTAATGTTTCATCTATGTAAGATTTTCGTTTCTTTATTCCACCATAACTTCTAAACACTTGAACCGATTTAGGTGGTATTGTTAGAATCGTTATGTCATCTCGAGTGCCATAGGGTCCTTAATTGTTCAAATGTCTATTAACCCCTCCTATCGCGGGGTAAACATTTAGTCGTCACTTCTGCCCGGGACACTTTTGCGCGTGAAGTCGATGGCCTTGAGAAAAACGACCATAACTTTTAAACTACTATACGGATCGTAAAAAGAATAACTGTAAAATGATCGCATTGAAATTTGAAATTTATAATATTATAACCTTATCTCGTCAAACAATTAAGATAATAATGAATAAATATTTAAAAAGTTGGCATTGTACGCAGCGCGGAGCGCCCTAACCAATATTGGTTAGATACAATTTTAGCATTTGTAAGCGTCTAACCAAAAATGGTTAACTCAAATAGGAAGGGTTAAGTAGTTGTCTAAACGTCCAAGTCTCCAAATTTCAATAAATTAACATAAATATCGTGTTTCGTGTCAACTGAAAGGTCTGGTTAAGTACGTTCCGAAAATATACATGTATCTATATGGATAAATACATGAACCACAAATATTTATTAAAAAACCGTAACAAAAATAGTTATAAATACAGTATTCCGCTGGCATATAATTAACGGAATTGAAATGCAATTCCGTTCATTATATTCCAACGGAAATTGGTGACCCATCCGGGAATCGAACCCGGAACCTTAAAATGTAAGATCCGGCGACCTAGTCACTATGCCACTTGTCCGTGTTCCACTTTGTCATCATGTCATCGAGGAGAGCGCACAAAACGCGTTTCTTTCGCTCGTACTCGTGCGTTACACATTGTTCACGGTCGAGCGTGCCGTTTATATATAAAATGTAATTACATTAGTGCTGTGCTATAATCGAACGTGCAGCTCATTGATTCCGCACAATATACATTCGCATCGGCACAGGCGAACGCGATACACTTAATGTTATCCGTCACTGGCGGAGACGCAACGATCCGTGATGTCGCGCGCAGCGGCGTATTTCGCATCGTGTGTAAACTGTGTTACCGCGATTATCGCGACCGCTTGATCGCGTTCAACGTCGGCTGCGAGAGAAGAATTCCGCCGCCGGGAATTCTGAGTAAAATGTCGGATTACTTTCACACTCTCGCTAAATGTACCTTCTATACTTCATATTGTTATTTTCGGGCTGTATAGGGACGGTTAGAGGACTTTTACATACTTTATACGAGCATGTCGTCTTTTGAGTACTATTTCTGATTACTTTCAGACTGTCACTAAATATACCTTCTGTAACTCATATGTACACTCTCACTACATACGAGTATATATACCTTCTATACTTAATATTGTGATTTTCTAGTAGTATAGGTGCGGTCAGAGAGTAAATTGACTTTTATGTTCATTTTATGTCGTCTTTTGAGTAAAACCGCATTAATTTTACGCTTTTGCTAAATTCACCTTCTATACTTCATATTGTTATTTTCAGGCTGTATAGGGACGGTTAGAGAGCGGCAATCGACTTTTACATACGTTATACGAGCATGTCGTCTTTTGAGTACCTACAATTTCTGACTACTTTCAGACTCTCACTAAATATACCTTCTGTAATTCATATGTACATTCTCACTACATACTAGTATGCCTTCTATACTTAATATTGTGATTTTCTGGGAGTATAGGGGCGGTCACAGAGCGGCAATTGACTTTTATGTTCATGTTATGTCGTCTTTTGAGAAAAACCGCATTAATTTTACACTTTTGCTAAATTCACCTGTACTTTATACTGTTACTTTTGGGGTGTATAGGGGCGGTTAAAGAGCGGTAATTGACTTATACCTACGTTATATGTCATCTTCTAAGTAAAATGTCAGGTTACTTTCACACTCTCACTCTCAATAAATGGTTTTACTCTCATCTCAATGGTATGTATCGAATGGTACGTACTATGTATTCAGTGGTAATAATAATAAATGAAAATTGATAAAACATCGATTTTATTTTATTTATATTTTATTTTATTTTTTAGCAATGCGACTTTTTCTTTTATTTTTTAAGTTTATTTTAATACTTCTTTAAATACTCATTTAAAGATCATTTTTAATTTTTAAACAAGTTGTTTTTATTGTTAAATATGATTATCTTACTTTTTATGAATATCTTTTCTTTTAGGAATCTTAACTTTTTGAGGAATTATGATAATTTAAATACTATCTATTTGTACATAATTTTTAATTAATATCAGCATAAGAATAGGCTAGTCTAGTTAGCCGCATAGTCTAGTTAGGTGATATCAAAATAGGATCACATGTTGTCCATTTTACTGTAGATTATTGTGAAATACGAATTAAATGAAATTCTACGTCATCTTTTGCATTATATGTGTGTCCGCAACTGCGTTTCTTTGTGTACGGGGAACCGACGAATCGATAAATAAAAAGTCGACTAGAAATCGTTTGGGTTATTTTCTGCCGCTTTCCGCTTTGACTTTTCTCTATTTCCTGTAAACTGCTTCGACCCACGTCGGCGGTGTCTCGACGTCCCTCCGTCGTCAGTTTGGCATTGCCAGCAAGAAATTAAAATTGAGAAAAGAAACATGTTTATACCACGTTATTTATCATTTATCTCGTAGTCATTTTATTATTGCATCTATATCAATATACATCGATATAAAAAAAAAGTTTATTTTCGTTTGTTCAAAATCTTAAATCTCTGAGAGTTCTCCCCGATTGCTGTGAAATTTTGACACAACGTTGCATTTGAATACGCTCGTGTTTTTAGTATAATATTTTACGGCAATAGGATAACCATCTGTTGAATGTAACAGCAACACTCGCAATACGAGCCACAGCAACGCGTGGTCGGGTAGAACTAATATTAAATAAATACTTCTACATTATGGTCCTTCGAGCCTGATAAATATAAAACGACTAAAACCTCTGTTTCGTTGCTGGTTCGGATGTCGTTCGCATTGATATATAAATAATAATAATAAATCGATTATTTACCTGTTACACTAATTACTTTGATGCATCTGACAAGGTTTAAACAACAGTATGGTTGGACCAAATCGTAATAATAGGTTTCGAATAATATAATTGTACTTATCTCTTTCATCGAATATGAAAATAGTGGTAAGGGTTGGGGAAGCCTTTGAATGTATCATCAGTTGAGTCGCCAGAAACCAATTATTAAAAAATATATTCACTGTGATGTCACAACTGATGGGGCACACCCTTTTAGAGTAATCTTTGAAACTTAATATCTTAGTTTTTTAAACTTTATATCCCCCGATGTTAAGCAGTGTTGGGCGTAGTCAGCACTTGTATGGGTGACCCCTTTACGACAGTATTAAGGGGATCACCCATCCAAGTACTGAGTATAATGACTTTACTTGACTTTGCCTTTACCAATTCCAAGCGATTACGATTATGCAGTCAAATTTTTCGGTCTATTCAAACCATACCTACGCAGGTACGAATAGGTGTAAATGGTCATTGTCGTTAGCTACAAAATAGGGTTGAACCTAATGCTAAAGTCATAAGTTCAAAACTCGTGAACTGCACGTTAATTCATAAAGAAACCATATTCCAGTACACTTCCAAGTATTATATATAGCAGATCTGGCAGCGCCGCAATGCCGCAGGTTCAGGGCACTGGCTTCGGTTGTCGTCCTTTTCAGGGTGTGCTCGCGCTTCCGCCACGGCGAAGACATGTAACCGGACGGATTTCGCCAAGGGCGGAATTTATATTTCAGGACGGTGCCTCTTGATATGTCGCCCGCGAGGATAAACATTTTCCCGTGCAATAAATGCGGCCGAGTTGTGTGGACACTCTGTCGCCGGCCGCTTTATCATTTGATCCCTTTCGACGGCTCATGTTTTTTCAACGACGCGCCCACGCACAGCGGCCTCTATCGGACCTGGACAGGAAACGGACAGCCACTATGTGTGTTTTGTTGGAAATTGATAATTCCATCTTTCATGGCCCCATTGCGAGTTCCTATGCCTCACATAAATGACTCTCCACTTATATTTTTTTAACTTTAATATCTTTATCTATCATAACTGTAATCCCAATAATACATCATAACTGTATCATAAATCATAACTAACAAAATTCATCATAACTAAAAACATAACTTTATCCATCATAACTGTAAAACCCAATAATCGCAATGCAATGCAAACCCAATAAATGCAATTTCATAGGTTAGCTCTAAAATATTGCCTTCAGGCAATAAACTCGCCTTTTCTTACGAATAAAGCGAATATTATTATTATTAATCGCCTACATTCTAACTTAGGTACTAATAATTATTACTATTATTAAGAGTTTGTAGAAATATAAAGGGTATTCGAGCGAAGCACGCCTATGGCTGAAAATTGAACACTTTTCGTTGTTTGTCTCTTCTCTTTATTGGGAAATTTCACAATAGGCGGGTTCATTATCATACAACAATCTTACAACTAACCTTACTAAATGTTTATAATATGTATGTAACATGTGTAACATGTGTATAATATGTATGTAACATGTGTAACGCGTGTAACATGTGTTTAAATGTGTGTCTTGTTATTGCATTCGATCCACATAATTTAGAATACAATTCCATTAATTTTATCCCAACGGAAAATGATTACGCAGCCAGGAATCGAACCCGGAACCATGCAATATAAGATCAGGCGACCTAACCACTGGGCCGTGTATCAAATGTTGACCACTATGACACGGCCCAGTTAGGTCGCCTGATCTTACGTTGTAAGGTCCCGGGTTCAATTCCCGGCTGGGTCATCATTTTCCGTTGGGATAAAATTAACGGAATTGCATTTCAACTCTTTCGATGGAATGCAATAACAAGACACACATGTTACACACACCTACATACATATAAACACTTTATAGTAAGGTTGGTTGTAAGAAATTGTCGTATGACAATAAACCTGCCCACTGTGAAATTTCACAATAAAGAGTAGAAACAAACAAACAAACAAATGTTGAGTGATACTGTGCAGAAATCGAATGTTGCATACTCTTTAGTCCTTGTATATTCTGCCAGTATTGGTGTCTGTTATATCTGTTGTTCTTTCGACCGTTTAGTTGATATGGCTTTTGATATGCCACAGAATGTTTCTTGACCTACGTTTGGTCGAACGCCACAAAATGTTTCACTCCACTCGTTTTGTATTCAGAGGTTTTTAAATGCATTCCATGATACTTAGTCGATGTTGTCTAGGGTGCCCTGAAGCCTACCTTGAACAACGGCGGGTGCAAAATCGCCAAAACGGCGGGTGCTAAAAACTTCACGCAGTTAATTTTTTTGCATGTCTTATGCGCTTTAGTGGTGGCATATAATTCCGTCTGGAATATGAAAGCACGTTAGAGATAATGTGTAGGAAAAATGGTAAATTCAAACCTCGCGTAATATTCTTTTCCCTAGCGTAGTAAATGTTTTACGTAGTTTATGATGGATAGGTTAAGTTAGGGGAAAAAAGAGTTGTCCAAGGTTGGACAACGATTTTACGTTTGTACAACGATCAGCAGGACTATGTACGCATAAATATGAGCTCAATGAAGGACATAAAGTATTCTATTCCCTTTATTTGACCCGAATTTGAATATTCCGAATGGCGCCCATCCCCGCGATTATTTATTCCCGAATAGGGATTGCCATTTTAAAGGACCGCGAATGAAGGTCCGACATTTGTATTCAAATAAGACCTCTCGCCAGAAGTAGGTACGCACGCATACGCCAATGGCGGTCGCGCGGCGTTATCCGCCGCAATAGAGAGGGAAACGCCGGAGCTCGTTACGGTGACGTGTGTATCCTGCGCGTGACGTAAACGCCCGCAGGCCTTCCTTCCATTCCCGAATCCGTGTTGACTTTTTTTCAGCGGCCGCCCTCGTGACAAAAACAAAGCGCGCCCGCCTCGGACAATCGACGCGGACGTTGACAAGCCCCCGACGAGATTCGCCTGACACTCGACCGTGTGGCGTGTTTTAACATCAGGTGGTGCTCTGCGAGGTATGTGTATTTTGCGAGCTGAACCCCACTCACTATATTGCTTTCGCGTGAGTGAAATATTTTATCGAGTTGTATCAAATGTTATCCTACGTCCTTTCTGTTGTATGATCAATCTAAAATACATATTACGTGACTCATATTTTGATCGTTGGGATCATATTGTCATTTGTATTTTGTCTAATATATTTTGCCATATGAAAATATTTTTTTAATTTGTTTAGTTGTAATAGTGTTTAGTTTAATTTGTTTAGTTGTTTATTTATTGTTGTAGGTTTAGCGTTATCGAGTTCACTCACACGTTTCGGTATCAATTTGCAATTAACACACACTTTAGACATATAATATAATAATAATTATTAATTTTTAAAAAATCTTTTGTAAAAGCGTGAAACCGCCCAAAGTAGCGTTCTTGTGCTGTCTTGTGGCCACATTTGCAACAAACTAAACGCAACTTCTTCGGGGTTTAGATTTCTAATAAGACGATTTAAGTTTATGTAAATATTAAAATCCCAAATATTATCGGTCATTTAAGTTAAGAGGTTAATATTGCTTGGATTAGTAGATTACCTTCGTTTATGTTATCAGTGATCAATCAAGTATGTAGATACTATCTTCTTACTGTGGAGTCGGGCTTGACTACTGACTACTCGATTTAGAGGTATTTGTTTGAAAAGGTTGATAAGGCATTATTTGATTCACACAACTAGATTCGTATAACTTTTGTACTAAGATTTCTCATACACTTTCGTAGTACATATCTGTACATCTCGTTTGACTTCTATTTTACTGGTAAACTACTTTGATAACGACAAGTTCCCGATGTGACAGGTATGTATGAAGATACCGTAATTTACTAAACGACTAATGATATAGCAACATGACATAATTACATTAGTTTGGAGTTTTTCTGGACCAAATTTATATAATATGTGTATTAGTTATGATACAAGATATTTACATCCCAAAACGTAAAAACATCTGATTTACCCTTCAATCGATACAGATTGAACAAACTATTATTCTTATATTGGCTTAATTAATCATAGTTGTTTTTGCCGTGATTCCTAGCGACCATCGTCAGGTTAAGTTGATTTCTTTTCAATTGTTGGTCGTATATAAATATATTACTTCATAGGCCGTTTATCGTTTAAATTACAGCTGACGCTGATATCAGCAGCCTCAACAATGACGTTCGCGGCAATAGACTGTCGTTGGTTTTGAAGTATCATTAAAAAAAACCATTGTTTCGCCTTTCTACCACATGTTTTACATAATAAATTCTATACACGGGCATCCGAGTGTTATCCTCCCGCGGGCTGCCATTACGGTCTCAGTCAACGAATACTCTATGTATACCTCAGCATCACACAGCTTTCTTCACCTATTCCTTTGCTGTATATGCAGCAAGATTATGGAATAACCTGCCTTCCAATATACGGGATACCGTTAGTTCAAGTGCGTTTCGCTCCCGGCTGAATCTATATCTGCTCTCAAAATAATATAAGCTGATCCTACGTATATATTTTTTATGTTTTTTATTATGTATATGTTAATATGGATATTATGTATCATTTATATTATTATACACTTTATATATTGTTTATGTATTGAAGTCAATGAAAAAATTAAAAAAAATGTTCTGCCACGAACAAGCGTAATCACTACCTGCTGGTTGGCTGGAGGATACTGCCGTTTATGGCAATAAGCCCGCTATTTGTACCCATTGTGGTCAATAAAGAATTTTTATTATTATTATTTTTATTATTATCCGAGTATTTGAAAGCTAAAAAGGCAATTTTTGACACGAAAGCCTCGTCTAAAAGTGATTGCTTTTGAAGTTTTCATATTTCTTAAATATGATCAATCATGTCTTTGGAGACTTCTTTAGCTATCCCAGAAAGTTCAACATTATTATCAAAATATTCACGAAATTATATCCTGTCATAAAAAGCTGCTCAGAACCAGTAGTTCTGACTAGTCTGGTTTTACTGTTTTTAACCATATTTTTAAATACTATGTAAATTCAGTCGTGTTCTGTCTCTTATGTTGTTAATAATACATCTCAACTTATACATACGTATGTAACCTGGCAACAAACTTTCAACTATGCAACCTATTATTAAAGTAATTGTATACGAGTAGGTGGACGCTCTAATATTTTTTCATTGTGTCTGAATAAGAAAGACATCCCCAGGAGGGAGCAACATTGGGGTAGCTGCGGTAGGGTGTTATTACGCGGACGACCGTTATTATTACATCGGGATTAGTTCAGTTTCCTCGTGCCGCCCGGTACCATTTCAGGCAGGCAGAATTGAGCTGCTGTGAGTTTTGAGCATCACGCACACTTGGTGGTAAACATGAAAATCTGACTTAAGCTAAAAGTATTGAATACAAGCACTACAATCAAGAAAATATTAAAGAAATAATAATGCTACTTAATAAAAAAATGCTAACGGAGTCAGCGCTCTTGTCCATTAATTATTCGTCGGTCGTCAGTGGGTTATGGATCACTATGAAAGCTTTTCTACGGACACAGTGGAAAAACGGACAGCACCGCCGTCGTGTCTGTGGACAAGCTTCCATTGTGATCCATACTCTACTGACGACACGGCGAATTAACCCTGGATTTTCACGACGAAAAAAACGTGTGTGGACAATAGGGCTCACGGTATTTGTTGAAGGGGAGAAGGGTATTTTTTAAGAGATTAACATATATCGTTAAAGCTATTCAGAAAATGGAAGTTTAAGCGATTACACAAGTTGATAAACTGCTTATTGAAACAACACATGGAATAGATCTTAAATTGGAGAGTATCGGACAAGACAATGACATTGCATAATTTAACGATTTCATCTAAGGAAAAGAAGCTATTTTGCTACTAATATTCTCAAATCTAGAATCAAGAGACGTTGAAAGGGTGGTACGATCTGGTCTAATAAAATATCTAGCTCTTTAGTCTTTATTTATTTATTCATTTATTTAATCAATTCGGAAAATATACAGCGCCATTATATATAAATAACTACAAAGAAGAAAAAAAACATTTCCTGCGATACCGTTTCCTGCAATAGTTTCGTTTAAAAGAAATGTCAGCATATTTAAATTAAAATTTGCAAATATATATTAAATATTGAGTTCATAAATAGAAAGTCGTTGAGAGAAGCAGAAAATTGAAAGTGATTATGAAAAAGGGGTTGAACGATGGTGGATAAATATATAGATATATAATACACATAAGTTGTTAAGTTATGTTTTTATTTATAGTAGGTACCGTTGTGTCGTATAATAAGAGTATGTTAAGAGTAATAAAATAATAATCCTTTTGTCTTCTGGTCATTTGATAGTGAAAAGTGCCATATGACATCGGCAACTTCGATAAAACAATTAAATGTCTTTAAGTCCAGTTGACATTTTGGATTGTTATTTATATATCCGGATTTTTTTGAAAGATTATTTTAGTTCGCTGACTATTTTGTTCGCTTTTGAAGACGTTACTTTATATTCTGAATATTGATAAATTTTATTGACTAATTTATTTTTCTTTATATGTTTACTTTCAAACTTTTATTTTTGATTTTATGAAACTGCCGGTACACAATTTGTTATAATAGTGGATTATGTTGAGAAGTACCATTTAAAAACTGCCGTGGCTTGTCTCTATGCTATGTATTCAGTATATAACAATTTAACATATTTGATATTTATAATCATTCGATCCTGCCACTTTTATCGCATGTGACGTCATTACGGTTCGCTCATTTCGGGAACACTAGTCGATTTTGTCCTCCCTCGGAAGATTTCCGTCAAGTATACATCTAGCTTTACCATCCCCAGCGCTGTAATAAGCCGTCGCAAACAAGAGGCGGGCGAACACGGACAAATCCCCCCAGGTCACATAATTGACATTCGATATGGACTTACCGCTCCCGGGACCACCTGGTCGTGCGATGCCGTCGTCTGTTGACTCCTGCAAATTGAAAACTTTGTTTTTCGATGCATCAGCTACGGTGACCTGTAATAGAGCAACTTCACTGCCGCTTTTGCAACACTGACAAAACAAACGGCAGCACGTGTTCGGGTAAACTCTGGCATGCGTCGCGTTATATGATATGTGGTGGGTTTTTCTCACGGTTGCTTGTACTGAACACATGCGCTCTAGAACCAGCGCCTAAAATGTCACTTTATTTTTTGACAAAAATTTGAGCAAAAGCACATACTGTATTTGTCTTCCCAGATGTTCCAGGACTATAGAAATGGCAGTCTGGCTACTAGGAGTGGTTGAATGTGCCAGGAATGTGAAGTTAAAGTCTCCCAAAAAAGTAACAAGGATCCGAAACCTGCAATGAAAAGTTATTTTTTTAATTAATTAATTACTTTGATAATATACCTTAACAAATTGCCTTTGTAATTAAATACATATAAGTAATGAAATATCCAATAGCAATAACTTTTTTTTCTTTACGACGAAATAATTGAAACGCCACCGAACTGAATATTTCTTGTTCTGGGGCTGATTAATA
Organism: Micropterix aruncella; assembly: GCA_944548615.1. Taxonomy (NCBI): domain Eukaryota; kingdom Metazoa; phylum Arthropoda; class Insecta; order Lepidoptera; family Micropterigidae; genus Micropterix; species Micropterix aruncella. Next base: position 33,183,860 of record OX155950.1, read on the forward strand.
TTGAGTGCATCAGCAAATTTTTTCAATTATCAAAAAAAAAATATACTACCAGTTCTAAAATTTGAAAAATTAGAAATTAGATTATGGTTTCAAAATAAAATAATATAAGTCATAGTATTTTTAAAAAAAACTTATTCTTCTGGCACTATGTCCTCTACCGAACTTTGGCTATTATATAGGTTATAACAATTTTTGAAATAAGGATGTGGTAGATTTCTGAAACAATTCCTGTAAACTACCAATCTAAGATGCTCTTCTTCAAGAATTATTAGGCATTATGTTGTATCTTCTGCAATGACGCATGATATGAAAAGTATTCGAGTCTGAGGATCTTTATCGATCTCAATATGTCTATGTTACCACAAACGCTTTATACCGGTCTTCCTTCCTGACTCAGCCAACCCAGCTTTTACGTTGTATCCTCCGATAGGCCCACATTTCAAAGGCTTCGAGTTTTCATAACAGTTTTCTTAAGTGCCAACTTTACGTGTGGCTCATCTACGGTGTGGGCTCATCTTCAAGTGTAATACACTTCTGGATATTTCAATGCGGTTTTTTTACCTTCTTGCTCATATCCAGTTGTCATGCAAATTGCAGCCCAGGTAAATTAATTTACCAATCTTCTCCAGTCGAATTCCGTAAGCTGTAATTCCAGGCGTCTTTACGGGTACTTTACTGACTATCATGTACTTGATTTTTTTGGTGTTGGCTTCAACCTACATATATTCGTTACGTACTCTTGTAACATTGTTAATGAGGAGCTGGAGTTCATCTAGGCTGCTGGCAATTAGTACAGAATCGTATGCACATGTCCAAAAACAAATATTAGGTCCAAAACTCAGCCTAGGAAACACGGACATAATTATGAAAAACTAATCTCCATATCTTGAAGATAGGTTTTTATGAACGTTCTAAGTTGCGTTTACAAAAATCACATGTAAAGTAATTTTGTGCATAACGGAGATATAATATATCGTAAATGTTAATATATCATAATAAACCAATACGTATTTCCGTATACCTAGTTTCTACGAGCGAGCTAGTTTTTGAAAATCAAAACCTAAACAATTTAAAACTCAACTATTTACAAGGAATCGCGGTACTCGATACGTCAACCTTTGTAATTGCATTTTTAGATACGTTTGTTTTTTTCATAATAACTGATCTATTATCAATTTTAGTTCTATATACATTTCCAACGTCTTATATATACATATTTAAACTCTAATTTTTAAAATTCCAGGAATACAAATACGGAAAGTGTCTTTGCCATAAAGTGACGTAACCCTTGTCTTAATTTAATCAATTCAGGTATAATAATTAATTATTCAAAGTTTCAGGTCGATACTTGTCATTCTTGCCTAGTTCATTGTAGGTATATGAGAGTCTTAGTAATGACTGCCTTAGTATATCCTTTTTAAACCTTTTTTAACCACATTATTTCTCTTATTTTCAGGTGAGTTATATACCTACCTACGTATTTGAAAACTACTGCTGCAGAGGTAAGCATAACTGTTTTTCGACAGCAGACTGGTTCATTAATGCGAGTATCGATACTAGTCCGCAACGGTTTGTAGGTAGATTTTGATTATGTTATGACATTATGCCACATTAAAAGTCGTCGAAAATCGTTTACAAGTTATTTTCTTATTTAGGCCTTTGTCAGTGAGGAGTTAAATACGGAGTATCCAAAAGTATATACTAATAGATGTTTTCCTCGGTAGCAAAGTCCTAAATCAAAAAAAAACTTTTAGATCATTTTGAACTCAGATTTTTGTGTAGAAATAAAATCGTGATATCAATGAACAAAGAAATATATACTATTTTTATTAGTTTCGCTTTTAGAATAACTTACTTCAAAGCGCACGATTAAAAACTAACCTTGTGTATTTGCTTAAGGGATTCAGCAATCTTGAGGTCAACGTTGTATTTTTTCTCGGAATAACATACTTCTGTCTTTGATCCGATCTTGTAATTTTTATTGCCGATTCGCATCAGTTTTCATTGTAGAGCGGCTTGCAGGCAGTATATTTGCATAACATCTAATTAATTAGGATAAAATCTTGGTTTTCCCATACTAATCTTTCTATATGGGAACTCGCTGTTTACAATCTCCTGCTAGTTCTTGTCTCTACAAGAACTGCTTGTGCCTCTCTAGGCAAATCATAATTAGTGGTATTTTTAATGATGCCGAAATCAGCAGCTACCCGTAAATCAAAAGCGCCGCTACATTCCCCAATTGGCGTCCGGATCTTCAAACCACAAAGTCGGAGTGTCGCGTGTCCGGCAGGACATGCGAAGTCGGGAGTCCGGAGGCCGGAGTCTGTGACGTCGCCCCGCCCATTAGCCCGTGGCCATTGTCCTTCTGCAGGCCGTCAGGGCCTGTGACAACAATGGCGTTGCTCGGGACCGCCCCGGGCGACGCTAGTTGCCCAATTTTCCACGTGACGTCACCGCGACAAACGCGGATAGTGGCCTCCGCACCCGCCGGGAGACCGGGCGCCGGGCGACACGCTCTGACTTTGCAGTTTCGCATATTCGCCAAGTGCCCTTTCAACTGAGAGCTGGCGAGGCGCGATTGAATGTCCGGTATCTCGAAATTAAGGCAAATGTTATGACACATTCAGGCCTTTGTTGGAGAGTCTCCGCGTCGCCACGTACAAAATTGTCCGATGATGCACGCGTTCATTCGTTCTATGATATTACACGATATTGTACGATACGAAGTTTTATGTATAAATATTTTTTTGGTGCATTTAATTTTCAATCAATAACTAGGTATAGAAAACCCTACGTAAGCGCATTACCCTGCAAATTATCCTACATACTGCTCTGTCAAATAAACAATAGAAATCGTTTAATAGGACACAAAATATTGGCTTATTCATCCAAATTTACTACATACTCATTCAATTTTAATTAAAATAGTTAATAAAAATTTATAATTTAAAATAGAATCCCATTCATTCTTAGTTTGTCAAAACACTTCCTAAGGGCAATTTCTGATATGGCCTTCAGCTCCCTCTGCGAATTATATAGTTTTAATGGACACAAAACGTCTTCCAGGAACTGTTAATTTAAGGAATAAAAAGAGTCACGGAATAATGCTGTTCGTTGAAAACAATGGTTTTTGGACAAAAATGGTATACAAGTGTGATGAGACGTTATCATGGTGCAATATCCAAGAATCGTCATTCCACAAATCTGCTCATAATGCCCAACAAGTATGGTTTTTTGACTGTTTGCGCCTCTGCAGCTCAGAAGGAGTTTGGACAACACCCCGATAGTCAAAGAAAATAGTCAACATGATTTAGATTTTCGAGCGAATTTGATGTGGTTTTTTTCGGATTCGGATCAGGTTCGAGACATCATTCCGTGGCTTGTGGCTAATTTCTATGTTATATTCACAAAACTTTGCTTGCGCACCCGTTATGATGAGTTTCATGAATATAGTCTTCTTCAAGCACGTATTCACCAACAAAATCGCAGAGCACACTCGAGATTGAATAACCAAAACAACAGCTGATAGCAAACTGGTTGATTGATTGCGCCAAAACTCTACTTGTCAAATAAATACATTACTATCAACTTACAGCATTTTTTGCACATATTATTTGTGGACTTTTTAAATAAACGATTCCCGATAATCATTTGACACCTTGTAAACATATATGTGTATTAAAAAGAGCAGTAACATATTTGAGTGGCAAAATAAAGAAGTTTTTGACCCTTAAATTTAATTAGTTTTTAAAACATAATTCTATTGGGATCTATAGAACGGAAATTCAGACGCCTTTGAGGCCTAATGACCTCCACTACCTTTTTATCGGTTAAGTCATTAGCCAGCCCTTTGAAGAGGCCAAGATGCACTGTAGCGAAGGAGGGGATGAACGCATTGTACGATTTTGCTTTCAACAACTCAGCGTTCACCAAAAATAATGCATTTAAACATAAGACAACTATAATTATCCATTTAATTCCACTTAATAGCTACTGATATGATATGTCGTCAGATCAAACTATCGTATATCTAATGTCCCGCGATCGTGCATCGTTCTTTTTTTCACTTTATAGTCGCCTCCGCGATTGCACCATCGACACGTGATATCTATTCATTTATGATACCCATGTGTATACGTAATGATATTGTAAAATCCGTTGTCACATAAGTGTTAATAAAAGAACAGGTTTGCTCCAAATCGAATGTCTGATTCCATTCGTATTTTGCTTTTCGGTCACGTTTCGGTCCATCAGCGGTAATAAAATAACATTGTAAATCGATACTCGTCGGACATTCTACATGGCCGTAGCTACTAGTCACGGACCTGACAGACTTGACGATATCGCATTACGCCCTTGATTTTTGACGCTAAGGTCGAGGGAAAAATAACACGAAACGGGGACGAGCCAGACTAGAAGTGACCGCAAGAGTAATATTACTGTCACTCATTTATATTCCAGTTCATACCGTGGGAGCAAAGGGAATATGACTGCTGACACTAAGTTGGCGACTATCCAAATGCAAGCACGGCGCGATAATTTGCGTCTTCTTCTATGCAAGGTGACGTAACAAATAGCTCTGGGGACATTCTCATGACGTTTCAACAATTATGTCTAATATGGTTATGCCGTAAGCTAGAGTATCACAATGGTGAAATCTTGGTAAAAGCCAGACTAGTTCTTATTTATAGTTGCATTAAACCAGACGTGACCACTTTTAGTTAATATAATATTCTAACTACTATCTAACCTTAGCATGCTCTATAGAATTGATGGATCAGTATAAAGTATATCGAATACACTCATCCACGGTCGACAATGATCACAGCTAATTAAATCTCAGTAAATTCTCGTCAATATATTATTCAGTTGATGTGGGTGTACCCCCTGAATAGCTAACTAGCATGTTGTTTCAGCAGGGTTAAGAAGTAATTTTCCGGGTGTAAAAATGTTATGTAAAGTTTCAGTGGGAGTCTCGGAGACCCCTAGCCTAACAGTACGGTGATATGCTGGGATATAAACTGACGTGAGTTTGCATACGGCTGTACTTTATTACTTTTACTTGAATTGAGGTATCTACTAAAATCGACCACATTGTTGATTTAGTATTAAATAAATCTTCGGTGACTCTATGAGGCGGATTTATGATCTACTTATTAAAGAAAACTTTCGGAAAATGCACAATATCTACGCTTTTGCTTCTTTCTTTTATAATCTTACCTTTATTTTTCTTGACTATGCCGACGTGGCTTATCTCGATTTGTCATAGGAACTACTCAACAAACTTGAACGTTTACAAAATGTTTGCATACGATTCATCCTCGGTCTACGCAAGAATAATCAAGTGTCCTAATATAGAGCACATTTAAATTGGTTGCTAGTACGCCAAAGAGGAATGTTCAAATACTTGCTCTCCTCTATCCTGCACTGTCCCAATCAACACCATCATATCTCCACGAGCTTTTCGAACCATTAAATTCCCACTGTCTCGTACTTCGGTCAGGCTCTGACAAATTACTCAAAATTCCCTGTCATAATACTGATTTCTACTCTAACTCCTGTGTTAACGGTGCAAGGCTTTTTAGAACGATCTCCCAGCAAATATATGAAATTCGCTTTCGTTCGAATAATTCGAAACTCACCTCAAAAAGTACTACTTTTGAATGAAGTAACCAGTTCTTCCCTTTCTCTCTCCTTCCTCTCTCGATTTCCTTTACTTGGGCGTTTTAGTTTTGATTATATTAGTTTGTATTTTATGCAGATAAATTATTTGTCTCATAATCTTATTTCCACAACGCGCGCTTGTGCCACTGCTATGTGATTCGGTTAGTTGTAAAATATGGCCATGTGGCAATAAGCCTGCCTTGTCGTATTTTATATTTTGATTGCAAATACAGAGTTTATTATTATTAATATCATTGACATACCCCTTGAAGGTTACCACTTAATTCTTAATTACATTTTTCCAATTACCCCAATCGACCAGTTTCTTCATGCAAGTGCTCCATTTTAACACGCAGACGGCATCAATAGTCGCCGCAAAAAAGTAGGGAATGAGACGTCAGGCCGGGGTTATAAATGGACGCGGGTGAATCCCTTCGTAAACGTCACTTCTCCATCACCCCGCGTTGTCCCCCCCCCCCCCCACATGCTCGCCCACTCCCGCGACGCCTCCGCCGCTCTAATCTTGTCATGTTTTTTTCAGGAGATAACAAAAAACCAACACAAAAGTGAGGCCTGAAAGGAAAAGTTTGCGTCTGAAAGGAATCTCGTTTAATAGGGTTGTAAATCTCCCCCTCCCCCCTCCCGCGGAGACAGTGTTCACATTCAGCGCGTTTAGTTTTTATAGAATCCCGCATTAGTTTCTAATAATTTATATACATTAAAATCGACGCACAGTTCTTACTAAATAGTCAAGTATAATACTCAATTATTATATAATGTTGGAATACTGCGTCGCCTCTCAAATTTTTGTTTGATTGAGAAAACAAGTTACTGTTTGCAAGGTGCACTCCCACGCCGCACTTATCGGTTGTGAAGTGCCTATTTGACCAAATATTTGGCTCCCGAACGGGTTGGGGAATCGTACCTATGTGCCACGCTTTTTTCTCGGCGGGCGTGTGCGGCCGCGCGTTGTCGTAACTGGAATACAATGGCTCGGAGTTGGCGTGATGCATCAAAAAGGCTAGAAATTTTAAACACTATTAACATACACAAACACGGGTGCATAGATCACACGGAACGTAAGGCGATCCGGGCCGAACGCTAAGTCATCTCATCACTCGGGAATATTCTACATCAAAACGTTTGTGTGTGGAGGCGTTTTTGAGCCACCCTGTACTTAAATAGGTAGAGGATCACCCCTGTTACACCCATACCAAGTGGATTTCCTTTACATTACATGTATCGTCGATCTTTATGTGTTCTCCAAACAATCCAACCATAAGCGATTTGAATTTACACTCAGAAAAAACGAAAAAAGACGTGAGCTCCTGACTACAATAATGGCCAAATAAGGAAACGGTTCCGACCAGACGTGTCACCATGCTCGATAATTATTATTATTTTCGTACACATATATGTATGTGTATGTGTGCATACATGGATATATATTTTATCTATAGATGTATATGAGTATCTACATTTGTATATGCGTAAATATTTATTGTTTCATATTTGTCGATTTAAAAATAAGTACTAACATATAGTTTAAGTTGACAGTGCACACTTCTAGTCATTAAAATTCTGCCGTAGAATAGGCCTAGGCCTAGTTAGGCGACTGTGTCAAACATTAAAAATAATGTCGCATCAATTTATTGCTAACATCTTACTTACAAATATCTCATAAATTGTTTACTAGATGTGTTACTAAATAAATAAATAAATGTTTATGGCATAATGGTGTTTCTGGCATGTTAAATGCCATTGCCGACTTTACAAGTATGACAATGTTACGCCCGCTGTATCTTCGCACTAAATTTTCTGATTTTACGTAGTATTATTGTACCGCCACTATCGTGCAGTTTGATGCGTCTTGACATTATTTTTGAATGTCACGATGCCATTTACTACTGCAATGTCCTATCCCCTTTAAAATAGTGAGAATATTATTTAGCACAATTAAGATAACTCAATATTGCCTGTCAGTCAGCACGCTATGATGTATTTAAGTACCTGTACTAGTATATATTGTCACCATGCTAATCGTAAAATATTCCACCCATTACCAGTCCTTGCAAGGCATTCATTCACATTAATTGAACCAACCAACCAGTCAACTACGATGAATCTTGGAATACTTTTAAAAATAATACTAAAAGGACTATATTGTTGATGTTCGATCGATCGACATCATGCTTTAAAGAGACGAGATCGCCATCTATTAGAACGCAACAAACTGCTTTCACGCATAGAAGTCATAACATTTCTGTTTTTATGAGTAAGTTGACTGCGACTGTTGTAAGTTATTCTCTCAGTATAGGCCGCTTTTGACCCCACTAGACTTTAAGTGCGAAAAATAGGCGATAATTTAAGCATGGTAAATTTAAGAATACGGTGATATGTATATAAAAATCGTATCCTATCCTATAAAAATCCAATCCTAAAAATCCAATCCTATAAAAATCGAGAGATCTTAGACGACTACTGCACAGGAGGAACGTTCACATACTTGCTTTTCTAATCGTGGTCTCTCCAAATCAATACCATCTTATCTCCACGATTTTTTTAAACCATTGATTTACCGGTCTGCTGCTATGGTCGACCTCTGACAATCTATTGAAGGTTCTCTCCATACTAATGATTTCTACTCGTATTCAGTAAGTGCTCATGATGCAAGACTCTGAAATAATCTTCCAGCAAATATACCAAACTCATCTTCTCTAGAATCACTTGAGCCTCGTCTCAAACTGTACTACATCTCTATAGGAAACCAGATTTCCTTTTCCTTCTTCTTTCTTTCCCAAATCGATCTCCTCGGGCATTCATATACATACGTTAAAATAACTCGGGATTTTCAAATCTTTATAGTATTACTTAATATATATCTATAAGAATATATTATGTATGTATATTTATAAATGTGTATGTATTTCTATATGTATGTATTTATTTAATTTTCATATTGTTACCTACTACATATTATATGTAGGTATATACCTATCTATCTACTTAAATATAATATATTTTAGTAATTGCATACAATTATTCATTGCATACAATGATAAGCAATGATTCCTCATAAGTAAACTCTAATACATACATATATAATAGATTAAGCCCACCTTAGTACAGGCGAGGCCTAGTTAGGATGACTTTGTAATTGCAATAAGTTTAATAAAGAAATTTGAATTTGAATTTGATTTCTAAGTTTTAAGTAAAGTAGTTTGTTTGTATTTGATATAGACATACATATAATTTACTTATATTTGTATACATGAAATTAGGTATTAGGTTAATTGTAATTAGGTAAGTTGCAAGGTATTGCCATGTGGTAATACCTTGCAACCAACCACTGTTTCTACATAATTTGATTTTCAAGTGCAAGTAACGAATACTTATATTCTTATTATTATTACAAATTTAGCAAGCTACATTTTATTATTGCAAGAATCGCCTCCCTGTGCTATAAATGAGAGACATGAAAAAAGGCTAGCAAAAAGTGAAGTCATGAAGTATGAAGACATAAAGCAAAACACGTGTAGCAAAAAGTGTTCTTCGACGTCCACATGCTGAAGCATACTTTTTGCTCTAGAATACAATAATTCTCAAGGAAAAGAAATCATGTCCAATCCTGTCGCTCGCTAACGACGTGACCACAAGCCTTGAAATGAAATTTTAATATTCGCACGTGTGTTCTGAGTTGTTTTGTTTTATTTCTGTCGAGTAAGCAGCGTGTTGCTTTTAGTACACATGCGAATATTTCGTGTAAACATCCTCTGAATGTGTGTATACTGGCCGCTTGCGCTATTTCTTATTGCTACTAAGTCAGTGAAATTTATTGCTGTTCATGCAGAAATCTCGATAACTTGCTTGTTTGGACTTATTTTTAAGAATGAGTTGTACCTAACCCTTTGGGTGCACATAGTATATACGAATTTTATTACGATTTCTCATTGCTTCAGCATCCACCCGACCACCCGTCGAGAAAAGAAGGTATTGTGAACGCGCCAAAAAAAATCGAGTTGAAGACGGAAACATTCATTTTGCCCCCCCTTAGATGTTTAAGACTCTTTCCAGGTTAAAGTCTGTGTGTGTGTGTGTGTATCTGTGTGCATGTATTCCTCCACAATAGCGCCCAAACGCTTAATCTTATTGAGCTGAAATTTTGTATACAAGCATCATTTGGTCATGGCAACAGTTGAAAAGTATTAAATCGGTTCGCCAGGGCACACTAGTCATATATCATCCTCAAAATATTGGACTTAGAGACTTGAAATCAGGTACGCCGATGCCTTGTTGGGCCAAAGTCACATTGTTACATTTTGGTTGGAATACCTCATATACAAGCTGCAATAATGCTATTTAATTTGATTTGATCAAATATTAACGATGAGCCGACCGAGGCTAGCCAAGAAATGTACCGCGCGGCCTAAGGGGCCGCATTGGCACCCAACCGGTTTCTTCCGCCGGCCGAGAGAGGGCACCTATTGATTTTATTTATGTAATTAATAATCAAATGAAACCAGTCCTTGGCTACTTGCCGGGAATATCTTGGGGTGGCAACCGATTATTTATTTCTTACTTGTGTCACAATTAGATCTTCTTACGGTTAATTTTACTTCGTCCTGTGCGTAATCATTTCACACAATCTTTTCGACTATTCCTTTATGTCCTCTATTTCCAATCGTTTCGAAATTTCCTTTGTCAGCTCGCTCAAAACGCTATTTTCTAAAAATAACACCGAAGCGGATCGCCGCACGAGTTCCAAGAATGATCGAACCGCACAACAGCACATGCTGCAGATAGAGGCCGACCGAGAGACCCAATTTTGTTTCCACTGAAACCGAAAACCGCAGCAATCATTTTGATAAATCAATAAACGGTCCGAAAAATTGCTTATTGATATTATTACCCTTATCCAAAAACTATTGTATTTGTACCAGAAAAAGCAAACAGATTTTTGAAATTATTTAACAAACTGGTCCACAATTAATTTATGTCCAGCTAGATTACAGAAGAAACGGCTTTTTTTACTAATATCTGTAAATTTATCATCATAATACATACATATATAATGGTTGACTGTAAGATATCGCCATAGCGATAAGTCCGCCATTTGTGCATAAATTGTCTTTTTTATAAAACCAGCGTAATATTCATTAAGTTATGTTTTTATAGCACAATAAAGTTATTCTATTCTATTCTATTCTATACATATATGGCCGAACGTAAGCAAACTGATGTCTTACTAAAGACAGATTTTTCTAAGGCATTCGATTTTTTCGATCACTCTCTGTATCGAAGCTAAAGTTGAGATAATAGTAATAGGTACACAGTAATACACATTGATTAATTTCTTTGCAGATTTATTTTAAGAGTTTCGAATGCATATATATACATATTTCACCCCACACAAAATTTCAAGGATATGGTCACCCTATATTGAGCGAGTCCTTGAAATTTCAGTGTTTTAAAAAAAAACATTACACGATAAAACTATAAAAAAAATATTAACTTTCCTTTCTATTAATTTTTTTTTTGGTTTTTAGATTTAATTAGCAATTTCGACAAAATAAATGGGCAATAATGTAAATTATATAGTAAAGAAAGTTATTGTGTTATAGTTACCAAGAAGTTCTATTAATTTCTTAACATTTTTTTGTATATAAGTCAGACTTAAAAAAAAAGTGGAAATTTTGACATTTAAATTTTATTCAATCGTATACTCGTAATTCAAAATAAAAATATTTCTGAAGGCAAATCTCATTAGGATTTAAAAATGCATATTTTGAACATTTTGTGATGGAGTTACTCGAACTCGTACAAACTGATATTACAGTAACCGTCATTGAAATTTTGTATGGGATGGAATATTCATTAATCGTTAAATTTTCGCTTCAGATACTCGTCTATCGCCCTTTAAAATATTCTGCTTCGTAAATGAATAACCCTGTATTAAATTTCGGCCTGCCTTTAGCTCCAGCCCGTCTCCCGTCTCGCTGCAGCGGAAGTGGTAATACGATATTCGGTTTGGGAATGCACGTCTATTAGCCATCGAAAACTTGTGTAGGTCACTTCCCTTCTTTGTGTGTATACGTACACGTATCTTCGTGACTTAAAGCAGCTTTACATTGTCCTGCGCGGTTTTGCTGGATTTCCGTTTCGTGTTCAAAAATTTAGGGTGTGTTTAAATTATCTTATGAATATTTAACATTGTTTTTGATATTGTCTGTCGTGAACTGTTCTAATGGAACATTGTGTTCTGTAGTATCAGCGTCTGAGAATGACTATTTTTCCCATTTCCATCATCTATACTATTCGTCATACTTGTTCATATACGTTCATATACGTCATACCTCATCTATACTTGTTTTACTTTACTAATTTTGGGGTCTCTATTTATACTTGTTTGTTATGCTCCATTCGTATTTAATGTCTCGTCGTAACTTTCTACACTATTGAATCTCATGCGACGATATCCATGATTTCTGATAGACTAATATGTAATTTGGCATTACAACTTCTACGCTGTAAGGATCTATCCTAGATTCCGCTACGTGTTTTTCTCTGTAAAGTTATGATGACTGGCATTGTCTTTTTGTCTTTAGGTTTGCGATATTTGATTATAGAACTTCCTTTTGTTATTCAATGAATATACATTGTTATACTTTTACTTTGTCATAAATTCTTTGGTTTTTTATAACCAATCGTGCCATGAATTACCCAAAACCAACTGCAGATTTAAGGATGCCCTAAGCACGACGATTAGACGCATAAAGAAAACACAAAATATGCCCGGAAAGTAGTGCGTCCGCCGCGCGCACTGTTATGAAATTTAACGAGCGGGACTCAGAGAAATAAAAACTTTTCGTATCTCTAGGGTGACTCGAAAAAATCTCTGTCTCGGTAACTTAATTCGCTACATCTCACTCTAGATTAACGTGTGTTTGCCCCTTAAGCAGCTTCATGCTTTTGAGTTTACTCAATTAGCATGCTTACGTATTACGGTAGTTATCCTATTGCTTTAGCCAAACTAGGTCAGGCGCTGCTGACTGAGTAGCTATAGTAGATAATACGCTTATGTAAATGTGGATTACTCGGACTTCTTAATACGATAAATAGGTTTGTTTGTTTCTTTCTACTATTTATTGTGAAATTTTGCAATAGGCAGGTTTAACTACATATGACAATCTCCTACAACCAACCTTAGAAGTGTTTTTTTTTTTTTTTTTTTGGTAGTAGTCTTTATTTATAAAAAAGATACAAATTACATGTCACAGTTCTCCACTAAGGCTAGTGCCTTTCCAGTGGGTAACTAACAATAATGTGTTTATATCTGACTTATATTATCTATTACATATTATACTTTTATTAACTATTATTACTTTTTACGTTAAGTAGATGCATTGACTTCCTAACCTAAACTAACCAATATCTCCTATCATAACTAGCTGAATATACACTTATAAATATGCTTTTCCACTAAATTAATATACCTACTGCCTAATCTAACCTAACCTATACTAATTATCCTGGTATACTTACTTTGTTTTCAATTACAATAACAAATGATTACACTAATAAAATGATTCATACTAGATATCTATACTTATGCCCTAACCTAACCTAACTTATCTTAATTAGCTTGGTTTACCCTAATTATTCTACTTAGTGATGTTAATACTAATGTAGTCTAATAGAATTTTTACTTGTTACAGTTAATGCTTTTACACATTTATCCTAATTTACCCTAATATAGTTTTTAATTTCTCTGTTATAGTATTTATATTGTAACATAATATTTAAATTATTTTAATTAGCTCGCCTGGGTAAGTCATTATTTAGGTTGCTTAGTAGTATATGTTTCAATGATTTCTTTAGTAAGTATTTGCTGATTGAGTTGTCTAATTTTGATATAATATATGTGTGCATGTAAGATGTGCGTTAGGGTGTGTCTTGTTATTGTATTCGCTTTACAGAATCGAAATGCAATTCCGTTAATTTTATCCCAATGGAAAATTGTCAACCCAGCCGGGAATCAAACCGGAACCTTACATCGTTAGAACAGGTGACATAGTCAATATGTAAGTGTAAGTCATTTATAAATAGTTGTATATTTTAATAATAGTTGTATAAGTGAAAATTCGATATTCTGATTATCGTCCGATATTGCGAATTACGCAAATGTTTCACTCGGTAAATATACTATATGCATGTGTCTTTCCTGGATTTTCCCCTCTCTCGTTTCCTACCCACGTGGCTGTGATGTCTGCCCTGCGGCATTCGACACGTTCAAAAATCAGCCGACGCCTCGTTGAGTGCCGCAGGCAACGTTGAATTAGCCGTAGCTATTGCGGGTATACCTTACAAATTAATCGTATCACTCATAGCGATTTTTTTACGATAATGTGAAAAATGAAGTAAATGAAGTGAACAAAATCTGATACGATCAATCAGCACGTAGCGACATCGATAGAATAACTCACTAGAGCAAGATTTGATATTCATAACCATAAAAATATAGATAAGAAGAAACTGCGCAAGAAGGCTATAGTAATAAATGAATAGGAGAACACAATAGCACTGCACAGAATAGGGTCTTACAATAAGAAAAGGAAAACTATTATTCAGCATTTGAAACCAAAGCCGATAAGGCAAAATTAAGGACATACAAAAGCTGAAGGAGATACTTGAAGCCCATTGCAGGTAATCGGTGAAAAACTTACTTCAAAAGAGTTAGAGATAAAAAAATACGTGTGGCACTCGGGGACTGCCGCCGTAAAGCTATTGCATAGCATATTTTAACAACTTATGCAATTATAATTATTTATTTATTTTATTTATGCAGTATTTTTTTTGTTTGATATTAATTCAAGTTACACTTTTTGAGCGTGGTCTGCGGTCATACTGTATTAATTCAATTTATTTCTGATATCAGATATCTGCGCTCTATCGGAAAACGTTGAAATTATTCCGAATCATTTGCGGCTGCGGAAGAAAATAATTCGGAATAATTTAAACGTCTTCCGATAGAGCGCCGCACACGAATTTTATTCGATAAAGCAAAAAAAAACGGATATTATTCTTTGACTATTCGAAAAAAATCGTAGATAAAAAGATAGATATGTAATTAAATTATCTTTAAAATGGTGCAGGTTTCATAATAATACGTTAGATAGTATTTGCGTAGTAGTCGTTTTTGTGTTCGGTTAGACCTAATTTCACAAATTAATTACACTATTTAATATAAACAAAATCTAAAATATTCAAAACTAAGAATATTAGGAAAATGTTCTTGTTTAACGTATATTTTTTTCGAATCGTAATCAGTACTCGTTTAGACGTAATTATCAGTTTAAAATCATTAATTTTCGTTAAGGAATTTCTTCATTCGGTCGCCGCGCTGGCCCAGGCCCGTGATAAAAGCTATGCAATAGCTTAATAAAGTATTGATCAATTGAAAACTATTTATGATGTTGGTTGCTTATATGTTACGAGTTACAAGAATACTATTGAATGGTGGTTCTTCGAGGGTAGCTTCTAGCATCCCACAGCGGTCATAAGGTTTTAAAAAATGCCCAATATTGGCAATGATTAATGATCATTGAAACATTTAGCTCTTGTCTTGTGAGTAACTGTATTTTCGAATTGTAATGTATACGGTCCGTCCGCCGTTGACTGCGTTGATGATAGTAAAAAGTGAGGCGAGAGGAGGTTCATTGTCACATAAGCAGCTATTGCCCGGGTGATACATTTCCGAAAGTACCTTTTTATTTTATAATGATAGTAGGTGGAAAATCACTAACCTAAAACGGAGGAAGTTAGAGGATTTAAAAATATCAATAAATCAAGATTACGATAATATACCAGGACGAAACAACGTATGGAAGAAGAAAATTGCCACTCAAATGACAATAAAATGAAACAATCAAGATAAAACAAGATAAAGACCCCAGAAATCTGCAACTTTCAAGGAAGTGAATCCAAAACAGTGCAATTTCGTAAGCAGTAACAAATGTGAAGACATCGAAAGCTTTTGAAAAATTATATATCTTTCGGTGGCCTTTGGTTTGAAATACAGGTAAATATATTAAAAAGAATAAAAATCACGACTGCCGACTATTGGGTCTATAATTACTTTCATGACGGTTTTTTTATAAAATATTTGTGGTTTATGTATGTATCCATATATATAGATGTATGTTTCCGGAATCTACTCAATCAGACATTTCATTTGACACTAAATAAGATTTATTTATGTTTATTTATTGACATTTGGACATTTAGACAATAATTTATTTGATATTTGGAGACTTTAGGTACACAATGGCACGCAGGACGACCTAACGATTTTACCAATACCACACACTTTTAAATCGGTCCAAGCGTTTAGAAGTCATGGTGGAATAAAAAATGGAAAACAAATATAGATGACCCCTGAATACATCACATTGTTTTTTTGTTGGGCAGTTGTGCAAAAATACAAACGAGGATTGTGCTTTATTCCCTAAGTATTAAAAAATCGAAGGACGAATCTTAAATATAGAAATAAGGAACTATGGACTCTACTATATAAGCGAAACTAAATTCTGCGATGTCTTCTTGTTCTGTGGTAGTGCGGACGCGGCGAGGCGAAATGGAGTATACTCTTTGGAGCGAACAAAAAGAAACGTTACAATAGCGCAGACAAATAAGATGATAGTATTGACTCCAAAAGCACAATCCGCCTCAAAATCTATAACCTGTGTTAATACACCTATTATCAGCTTTATAAACTAACCCTCCGTCCCTTGCTTCAGTACTCGCTGAAGCTACTACCCGCCAAACGTCGCCTGGAGTCATTCGCCAATGAGAATTCTAATTACCGTTGAGCGGGATGGGAATAGTGGCTGCCTCTTTCTCTCGCTCTTGCGGAGCCAACTAAAATTTTCGCTTCTTGATTGTTTCTTAATGTTCTGTTGATTACACTCTACATTGGATGTAGCTAGACCTTAAAATATCAGCATAGTAAGTACTTACTTTATTTAACTCTGTCTATTAGTATCATGGCAGTGTATGGTTTGTTTTTCGTTTAATCGTTTTTATGGTACACACTGAATTTCATTATTGTTTTGTGTTTTCTTTTACTATAGGTTCTCTATTACTACATCTTTATCCAACCTGATCATCCATAGTATAAAATTGTTATATATTATCTTCTATTGCAATTATGGCTAATTTTACTTTTTCTGTTTCCCTGCAGTGTATCAGAAGCGAGTAACAGTATCATCGATTTGTCTAATATAATTGACAGCAATAACATTTATTTTTATATTTTCTTCAGTTTGCAATTATGGCATAAATTACTTTTAGTGTTCCCTTGCAATCTTTTACATGCAAGACAACAGTATCGGCAATTCGTCTGATAGAACTGATAGCTGCAACATTTATTTTTATGTTTTCTTTACTTGGCTATTATGGCTTAATTTACTTTTACTGTTTCCCCGCAATCTTTTAGACGCAAGACAACAATATTGACGATTTCTCTAGTATTATTGACAGATACAACATTTACTTTTATGGTTTCTTTAGTTTTAACAGGGGCTTCTTGATAATTAACAAATTTTTATAACTGTTACTTCTCTTCATGTTACTTCTATTTTTTTTGTCTGTCATCTACCCGAACAATAATTTCTTCATTATTCTCACGTTTCGCATTGGCGCTTGATAATATGAATTAAATGAAGCACGCATTTATTTCCTGTTGATATATCTAAATGTAGGTTTTAATTCTTTTGCTGTTACATCGCCGTGTTTGTGATTTTATTCCTTTTTTGTGATTTTATTTCCCTGACCATTACAATTTGTTTATGGAACTATGTATTGCAATGTTATTTTTCCGTCCATAATTATTATTTAACCTTTATCACGACTTATTTAAGTTCCTTTAACTTTTTTTATTGTTTTTTTATGAATATTTTTAATAGACTGACTTAAACAAAAAGATGCATTGACATATCAACGACTTGTTAGATTGATGATTAATTTGTTCTTACTTTGTTTATTTTTATCACTCATTTTTTATTATTGTTAGATTTGTAGAAAAATGCTTTATATTGTTATCAGTGAACTTTAATTTTGGGATTATTTTGCATGTCTCCTTACCGTTTTTTTTGATGACCCTTTACCGTTTATTTTTAAATATCTATTTTTTTAAATGATATAGTGTGAAGTATGCACAAGCCATTTTTTTATTGGTATGCTTGCCTTAGTAGAGTCCTAGGCCTAAATAGGCGGCATCGACCAGAAGAAATACTCGACTAGGGTGTTTTATATTTTTCTACTGTTTACATTGAAGCCTCTAATAGCGCTAATGAATAATGTACTGCAGCATATTGTGCGTTTCTTTAAATAAAGGAATAAAGGCGCAACATTACGTTCAACCGTGCATTCTATATTTTCTATATATGGATCACTCACTCGTTACTACCATCTCACCGAGCTGCCTTTGTCTCTCCATACCGCTATAATTCCTTCTACTTCTATGGACTGATACGTGTTCCCTTTCACAAGTCGCATGGAATCAAGCCCCTCTCTCGGAAGAGTGCAAGCACGAGCAGCCGTCGCCAAGCGATGAATGACATTCCCCTTAATTTGCATTGAGAAATGCCCGCCGGGAGTTGGCCGCTAATATCATCGTTGAATATTGCCATGTGATTTATTGACGCGAGAGACTCGACCACGCCACTATGTAGATCACTTGCGCTTCCTCATTAGAGTCTTTCTATTTTGGTATGTCGCGTAGGGGGATCTACGAATTTAAGCAAGTGAAGCAAGACTGTGGTCTCGAAACTAGAGGT
The DNA here is from genome assembly GCA_944548615.1 of Micropterix aruncella. Taxonomy (NCBI): domain Eukaryota; kingdom Metazoa; phylum Arthropoda; class Insecta; order Lepidoptera; family Micropterigidae; genus Micropterix; species Micropterix aruncella. Next base: position 33,202,360 of record OX155950.1, read on the forward strand.
CGATTTAGTGTTTTAATTAAACGATATGGTTAATTATCAATATTGATGAGTGGTATTATTTTAGTTATCATGGAAAGTTAATTTCAAATTCCTTAAAAACTTTAATTTTGTTCTTGCTCTCAGTGGGTCGATTTTTGTAATTCAATATCCTTTTTGTGTACATCTTTAACATCTAATCGATCCCGGACAAGCCCCCAATCTACTACACATATTTAGCCGAAGGCTATGAGGGACTTTGGGTAACTTAGGTGAAGATATAGTCCCATATTTCTAAAGATTTTAGAGGTAAAAATCGTTCATTTCTTTAAATCGTATATGTGCTTTCACTTTCTTGGCCAAATAATACCCCTTAAGAGCCCATTCGATCACTTACTTTCATAGAAAATAGGAAATATGTATCCAGAATAAATTGACGAAATCAAAGATACTAGGAGCACACGCACAATCCTCATCCACTATTCCCACATAACCTCCGTCGCGCAACCCTCGCGTCTCGATAAAGTAATCCGGGCACTCGTTACTGCGGCAAGCGTTATAACTGGCAATATTCAAACCTTCGATCAATAAATTCCTTCTATTTCGTTCGAAACCGCATTTCAATACGGGGATAACTCGTAAGTTGACACCACCACCTCACACCGAATAAACCTGGAGTCTTGTGAGGGGTGGTCCCTCACAAGACACAGGTGGTCCTTCAGAAGCAATTCGAAAAATATCATACCTTCGTCGGTCTTATCCATCATCCAAAATGTGCGTGTCACAAGAGTGTCGTTTTGACCTATACTGAAAATTAAAAACCCCAGCGCGGTAGCGCCTCAACTCACTCAGTCTATAGTGGGGACCTACGCACGTGTGGTGCACGTAATAGACGTTCTGCGCCGACCCGTCCGTAGTCAACGCTTTCCGCTTCAGTCACACGGAGCAAATATTCGCTGCGAATGCAGTCGCCGCGAGCAAGCTCGTTTGGTGTGACAAGCTAGCTATTCGCTGCGATGATTCATTCGCCGCGATCAAAATCGCCGCAAGTTGAATTGGACATGTTCAATTATTATCGCCGCAAGCGCGCTACTCACGCGCACTACTCGCTACAGCGCTCGCGAGTCGTGTGGCAGCATTCGCTTGCGAATAGCCATGCTTGGCGCACCAACCGCGTGTAAAAATTCGCGTGAAACGCGTGAATCGCACTCACTATATGTGACAGATACGCAGCGAGTTGTTAACCCCTCACGTTGCGAGGTAAAAACTCACCGCGCCCAAAAACATCACTTTTGCGCGCGACATATTCGCGCAAAAAATCGACGCGAGTCAACGGCCTTGAGAAAAACGATCATAACTTATAAACCACTAATCGGATTAAAAAAAGATTAATAGAAAAATGATCGCATTGAAATTTGACATATAAAACATTATAACCTTATCTCGTAAAACAATTAAGATAATAATGAATAAATATTACAAAATTGGCAAACTGAAAAAACTCGCCTATAAAATCATTTCGATTTTTTTGTAAATACAGTTTTTGTAAATATCAAAAATTGTAAATACAGTTATGTTCTTTATTAAATGCTTTACCAAAGCGATATTTTTTTTTTACTTATTTGCATACAAAAATACGGAAAAAATATTTATTTATTCAGCCAAGAAAAATTGTATGTATTCTCGTAAAAAAAAATTTTTTTAATTTTTAATTTGTGACTACTTATGGTATTTTTTTATATGAAATTCTTTCAAAATAACTTTATTACTACATCACTTCTTCTTAGAAATCACACCAGAACTTTGAGCTTTGTCTGATATTATAGAAAAATCTAAAGTTTTGAGAGTTTCCGACTTCCGAACCTAATAATAAACTTTGAATGCCCATAATATAAAATTCGTTAGATTTTTTCAATTATATTGTCTTATCATAGACTTATTATATGTGTAATAACTAATTACTATACTCCAAAGAGTCACATTTCATCGAAAAACTATGGAAAATCACACTTTTTTCTCTCATAGTAATTATCAAAACAAGTTTCATTTTCGCGAGCCATATTTGAAAACAACATATAATGTTCAAAATACGCCTAATTATGTGATAACTTAGGATGTAAATGAAGCAATACCTATTTTATTAGTAAATTAAAGCGACATTACGTCATGTTTCGCGATATAACGGGATATTTCACAAACATTACAAAATAAAAACGGCCATCTTTCGCGAGCCGTTACGTTTTGCCAAAGTGTTTTCTTCGAAAATTCGTGAAAAACAGCAAATGGGCTGTGTAAATTGTTTAATCCTAAGGCCTAAACTACTTAAAAATGGAAATTACTTACTTTTATCCGGTATGCACTGCACTTATATACACAAAACAATTCACAACACAACACGTCGCGGAATTATACGCCGCCGCGAATGGGCAGTTCGCGACTGTCATCAGAAATGAGGTCATCGATTTTGTAAGGGATGTAGTAATTCATATTTCTAACATCGCATGCGGCAATCGAGCAATTTCATAGTGTTGCATATTTGGCTATATTATGGCATCATTCGATAGAATATACAATCGCATTTCGAAATTTAAACGACATTTTCGTAAGAGCCGAGCGCTATATCCAGTAGTGGACGTTTCGGAATTTCGGCGGCCGCCATTCATGTCCCCAAATGGATGTTACGTGCTCAGGGAGTTCAACTTGCAGCGAGGACTTGCTGCGAGCAAATTCGCTCCGTGTGACTGAAGCTTTACTTAAAGTAGCAACCGTCCTCATGAAGAGACGTCATATTACGGCGGCACACATCCGACTGCCCCGATAAACAGAGCACGGCAGTCATTTGTGAGAGATTGTGAGGGCGCGACGTTTATCGTGAATTTATTAAAGACACTGGGGCACGTGCGAATAACGGGCTGCAATATCGCGGGTCGTTCCGACGCGTCCTCCTCCTCTACTATCACGAGACGCGCTGTAAAAATGCGGAATAGTTTTTGCTATATTTTATACGGGCGCGCACGGCGCGCTCGCGATTCTGCATGTGTTATTTATGGCACTTTGTTCGGCAAATATTACAAACTCGTTTTGTTTGCTATCGGCGTATATCATGGCGAAGATTCACAGTTTGCCGTAATGGCTGGGCCGATTTGCGTTTTGTTTGCATTCGCTTTTGGTGCGGGGCGCTGCTCCCCAATTGGGTTTATTTATACTTTTTCTATGCAGAAATATCACTAAATTGCTCAATAATACAAAGAAAATATTTACTCAAACAACAAACAAAAATAATTTAAAAAAATGGACGAAACGCCTAATTATATCAACGTAAATATAATTATTTATGTGCATATAAGAAACCTTTTGAACATAGTATTTAATTTATTGGTGTATTATTTGTTTAATTTATTATTTTATTAGATTTATTTACTTATTTATTTATGTAATATCAGTCGGTTAGTTAGTTTTTCATTTAAATAATTATCCAAATAGCGATCTGAATCAATAAAAAAAAAGTGAAATAACCGCACCTGTTTTATACACAAAGAGATATACCTCAAATTATACCAAACACTCCCTAATAAACATAGCTATGGCGACGTATAACGACAGATATTTTTATACGTTGATATTTTTGCATCCGTTATAAGTCACTTTAAGGAAACCATTAAAAACGTTTTTAGTCCTTCGTCCTCCCCTATCTTATCTAATGTCGCTTGAACAGTTTACATGAATAGTATTTTTAATATATTTTTTATGTATCAATAGCGCAAAATAAATAATTATGTTTATAATCTCGACCTAAAAACTATTTTTTATATTTTTGTATTTTCTTTTTTTCTCTAACAATAAATCACTACTATATAATAGTATGTATATGGTATAATAACGATGATATTAGGATCGATTGCGTTTCTTCGTGAGCTAAAATCGGAAATTTGTTCGTCTGAACGAGACAAGGCAATACGCTAGAGCCGAATGGGAAATGAACGGTTGTCACTTTTTCGCATTAAAACTACCCACCAAAAATGAAGCTTCTGAATCTAACACCGAATAAAATGTGTTCAAATTTATTCGGACGAGTATAAGTTCGACAGGTAGTTTATATCGACGATCGTTCATTTTACATTCCGATCTAACGTATTGCTCTATCTCGTTCGCTTGAACTAATTTCAGTTTTAGTTCACAAAGAAGCGCAATCGGACCCATTGTACACACGTAATTAACGGTAAATAGTAACTACAGTTTTTTTATCTATTTGTGTTTGTTATTTATAAACGCTGTTTGTTAAATACTATCACCCCAGAATACCCAACATATAAAAACTTGTGGGGTGGTAAAATTCATACAACGCTCATCTAACCTTCTTCGCAAAAAAAAAATATTTATACTTTTCTTTTGGTAAAATCTATTACTTACTGATGTTAAATAATTTTATAGAATAAAAATAAAAATGAAAATGCCTTGCATGACGAATTGTTACAGTTGAACACTATCGGTTGAAAATGGAAACATACTATGAATGAGATGGAAAACAATACATTGACCTGTGCATATATCCACGTGCGAGAAAGATATTTATAATTCAGCGATACGCGCGAGCGCGTACAGACTAAACAGACATCAAATGAAGCATCAAATTAATATACTTCAGGATAAATAATCGCCGCAGTTATTCTTTCTCCTCCGCGCTGCCGACCGGCCGCATTATAATGAAACGAAGGCAAAGGGAATCTTTTTGCAGTCTTCATTAAGACATTCTTCGCGAGAGCAAAGCGCAAAAATAAGATACGGTTAATACGAGATGATGCGGCTGATAACGTTTGATTTTGTAACTTTATTTGTACCGTTTCGTCGTGGCAACATCTACCAGAAGCAGTGTATATATGCACTGAAACCTTTATGACGGCAGGGTGCGTACAACTGCTACTCTTTACGGCTAACTCAGATAGTCTTATAGATAACGGTAGACCTCATGGCTTTGTTTAATGTTGGATCTAAGATGATGTTACAATATAATAGTAATTACACAGTAGTGATTTCTTCTCGCACTCCTTCTATGTACGTAAAGCTCGTCTCTGGAATGCTTTACCCACGCGTATAAGGATAGCAACGCAGGCTCAAAGAACACTTGAACCCACGATCATAAACTTTTCCTTATTTTTCCCTATTTTTTCCTCCCTATTGCGTCCCCTGCGTCATTATAGGTTTATTGTTTGTTTTCCTGCTGAATTTAAATGATTAAAATTTAAATTATTAGTTTATTTCTACCGCATAACATGTTATTCCACTAGGTTAAGGTTAGCTGTAAGATATTGCTTTTAAGCAATAACCTCGCCTTTTTGTTTATTTATTTATTTATTTATTTTTAGGAAAACCAGCAGCTAATTATAATTTAACAAAAAGACGGAGTAAGATAACATAGAGCCAATTAAAGGTTTTCACGTGTAAGTAACGTTGTAGAAACATATGTGATCTTTCAATTAAAGCTATCGTTTAAAAATGCATCAAAAATTATTTAACAATTAATGCTAAAGAATTCACTGTTCAGCCATTGCCTAGCTGAGTTATAATACTCGTACAGAATAGATCAAAGTCAAAGCGTTTAATCAAGTCATTGAAATTGTCACTTGCAAGCAAATAAAGCGTTTAATTATTATTATTATCATTATAATAGGTGCCCGTCATGTCATGTCAAATTCAAGGCGAATAGCCTCTACAAAGGCCTTACTTTTTTAATTAATTTGCCCAATCACTTAAAGGCGATTAAAAACATCGATATTGTCAAGAGATCTCTTTATCTCTTTGTATAAATTTCGTCGCATAGCGAAAATATCACACTTTTTCTGGAGGGTTCATGCACCACTTAAAAAGTCAGCGGTAAATCGGATGGGCATTAACTGATTGTGACAATGATTATAAAGATGCATTTATAATTACAATTTAAAAATTATCCATGAATTGTTTAGTATCTATTGCATAAACAAACGTTTGTGCATAAATTGTCTTTTGTGCATAAATTTTTGTGCATACTTTTTTTATAAAACGAGTGTAATATTCATTAAATGTTGTTTTTACAGCACAATAAAGTTATTCTATTCTATTATTCATAGTTACCTATGCAAGTATAAAAATATCCATCCTACACTTGCCGACAAAATGTAAGCTGCTGGCATAGTTAGTAGATATCGGCAGCTTTCACACCTATCGCCAGGCGTCTAAATGCCTGATATGATTGGACTAAATCGTCTTGTAATTGTAATTGTATTAGCGACGCCTTCTTGTTTATATTTGCATATTTCTGAATAATAATACTCGAAACCAAAAGAATAAGTAATGAATGTATATGTGAATCTGCAATAGTGTATATGCAATATGTAATAAGTGACTGATTGCATATGAGTGTCTACCTGCACTAGAACGTATTTCTCTAAAGGCACCATTTCTAACCATTTTTGTGCAGCCATTTTCAAATGTCATTATTTTCACCGCGAGCGCCAAACTACGCGACACAATGACTGCTGTTGATAGCGTCACGCGACCGAGTTGCACCTCGGCTTGAAAACTCTAGGCGGTGGTGCATGCACACGATGATTTTTAACTTACTATAACTATAACTATGGAACTACTATCATATATTACTATAACTATGGAACTACTATATCAAGCATACAAATAATAACTGTGCAATTATCACATTGAAATCTCATATTATATATAATATTCAAATCTCATTTCGTAAAACAATTACATAATTATGAATAAATATGAGAAGGTCGAAAAAGTGAAAAAACTCTACATTTCTAACTTGTACTTGTATTACGGAAAAATACGGAATCCTATTTAGAAATTGTAGATACTATCGTGATCTTTATTAGATTCTTTATCAAAGGTAATATTTCGTTTTGCTTATTTACACACAAAATTATTTTAATATTAGCTCAAAAAAACAATAAAAATTTTAATGATTTCTCGAAAAAAAAAATTATGATGTTTGACAATAGAATTTTACCAGAAATATCCGCGAAATGACCGTCTATGTATCTATAGTAATAATGAGATGTTTGGAATGGATTTTAGGATGCGTTCGAATTAGAATATAATATTACTGTGCGCTTCGGGAGCAAGCCGCCAATATTAGTCGTTACGGTGTTCTGATGTGCAACCAAATTTGGTCGTTACGTAGCCGAGGGGTCTCGAAATCTAATTTAATTTCGATTAAGTCTCCAGAACGTCTCATTTCGCGCAAACCGCAAAACACAGGCGAAACAATCAATTTCCGCAGACATGAACCGCTCGAGCGCTAAAGTATTCGTGTCGAAACGCGAGCGGCGCCCGTTTGAAATTAAATGTCAAAATCGGCGAAAACTACGAGACACTTATGACTACTGTTGATGACGTAACGCGACCCAGTGACAGCTTGGCTTTAATCCATTAGGTCAGTTCTTTTTCAACCTTTTTTAGATCGCCACCCTCTTTTTGAAACAAAAAAATATAAAAACTCTTACGCGACCTGCACTTAGTCTATCCCTAAATAAAATGAAGGAAGTATAAATCGATATATTCAAAAAGCACTATTAGATCAGCGTGGTCGCTAAACGCGGGAGCTACGTTAAAATTCTGTTTTTTATTTCCGTAGCTGTACCTAACTGTTTTCATATTAGATCAACATAAAGTTTTTTAAAAGCAATAGCAAAACAGGTAATAAATATCTTTCTTTTCCAAAGCCGTAAATGTTTGCTTGCATGTTACATTAAAAAAGATTTTGTAATATTATCGATTTTTACTTTTAGATAACCTACGATCGTCCGCGCGCCACAGGGAGTCGCGACGCACTATTTGAAAATCGCTGCTCTGGGTGGTGTTGCATGCCCACGAGGATTTTTTCCTCGTGATCTAATTTAATTTCGATAAAGTGTCTCCGAAACGCCCCATTCCGCGCATACCGCGAAAAACAGACGAAACAAGCATTAAAATACCCTCGCTCAAATCAAATTCCGCAGACATGAACCGCTCGAGCGTCAAAGTATCCGTGTCGAACGCGAGAGGCGCCCGTTTGAAATTAAATGTCAAAACCGGCGACAAATTTGAGCAAATCTGTCGCCGCTGCACGGAGAGAGGCGCGTTCGAAAATTATTTATCTCACGGCGACGCGTGACCGGAGTGCGAATGCTGCAAAGAAGCGGAAACGTCGTTCATTTGCATACGGGGTGAAGTACGTCTGTTGAGTTGGCTAAACCCACATCAAAAATGTACAGTTCCACTATGCAAATCATTTGTTCAGTTTGAATCTTATGAAATGCCTATTTAAATTTTACTTTCCCGGACCACCAAACGACGAGGGAAAGTATTGTGAACGCGCATTTTTTTTATCGAGATGAAGAGGGAAATATCAATTTTGCCCCCCCCTGAGACGATTAAGAAGATGTGCAGATGGAAGTCTATCTGCGTGATGGCCGTCTGTCTGTCCGTGTGTCTATGTGTCTGTGTGTCTTCACAATAGCGCTCAAGCGCTTAATCCGATTGTGCAGAAATTTGGTATGCATGGATCATCTGGTCATGGCAAAAGTCGAAAAGGTTGTGGTTGAAATCGATACACCAGGGGGCGCACTAGTCATATGTTAATCTCGAGATATTGGATTTTGAGAATTACAGTTTGGTACACATATATGCGTTGTTGAGTCGAAATAACATTGTAAAATTTTGGTTGGAATAACTCATATATAAGCTACTCTAAGAATACTTAAATCCTATTTTATTTTTATTTTATTTTCATTTCTTAGGAAAACTTACAGCTAGTTAAACATATATAGGTACACATTGAGAAATAAGTGCTGAAGGCCAATTAAAAGTTTTCGCACATAATAAAAAGATACAACAAGTGAATAAACAAACAAATATAACTAGATAGATGCTAATATTTATAAGAAGAAAATAACATATTTTTAAGTATAAGTTTCAAATTTTGAGAAGAGGTGTTGAATAGGTCAATATCAATTTCTCGCGCCAATACATTAAAATATCTACTCGCTCGTATGACATAAGAATTATTCTTATAATTCGTTTTTGCAGTGGGATCTGCCATACATTTTGATCAAATATAACAGCCATCTATTGGAGCTTGACCCCACGCTGCTCTTAACCAAGAATGAGACGAAACCGTTCCGCCCGAGGCGGTTGCATCGAAACTCAACCGAATTCGTCAGGCGTCCGAGAGAGGGCTCTCATAAATTTTATTGATGAAATTAACATTCAGATGAAATCAGTCCTTGACTTCTTACCGGGAAAGTCTTGTGGTGACACAACCGATTTTTGCATGAAGTTATTCTATTTCACAACATGTATGTTGCACTGCAATAACAGATAAATTTAAAAACGGTGATGATGATAGTACCTACTTACGAAGCTATTGACACCACTTTTACTCCTGTATCATTTCTAACGAATATCAATTTAGACAAAGTTGGGAAAGTAATTAATAGTCTTTCAAATGGAACCGGGTGATATTGACGGCATTGGCTCCATTATTTTAAATCTATGTAAAGAATTCATCAGTCTCCCAATTAGCCATATCCATCATTTGGTTTAAAAATTGCGTCACATATATTTTCCCCATATCACATGATATATTTTTCAAGAGTTGATGAATGTATTGGATCTAAAAATTATGTACCGTTCATTATGGGGAATGACTATTGGTATATGGAATCATCGGCTGCTGAAGCGGTTGCTCCAAGCTTTGTTAGGATAATTACAAATAGCACAAAAATATCCCAACGAGTATTCATCGTTAACCATATCTACTGTCAAACGAACCTATTATTGAATCACAGATCTTATATTGAAGACCTAACCACTAACACGTTGTGCATGATCCAAGACTGACGATAACAGGTTGCGTTAATAACGTTACAGATCCTAGGGTGAAAACATCCTTTGGGCATAGGCATCATTCTTTGATTGAACAATGATGTTATCAGATAGCTTTTGCTGTGACCCACGTGATATCTTTTATAAAAAGTGGACAAGGATGGATATGTTGAATATATCTTATTTTTAAATTTGTGTCAGGCCAACGTCACACGCGATGGTAGTAGACATGGTAGAAGCGCGCGAGCGGGCGGCCATTTTGCGCGCGAAATGCTTAATACCTCCGTGCAAATTGTGCGTTTACGGCACATTAGTAATAGACAAAGCACTCCGCGTCTCGGCGGCATTAACATACAGGCGAAAGAGGAGACGCTGCGACCTCAACGCGGAGGCTTTTACGACCTGCTAAGGCGAATTGACGCCGCGGCCCGGTGTGAAATCTAGCAAAGAAATGCACGTTTAATGCATTCACGAATTGGTACTTTGTTGATACCGCTTTTCGAGATAATATGAGAGGCGGTGTCGTCTCACGTGGGGTCGACAAGTGTTAAGATGATAGAGAGTGCAGCAGATAATATGTATTTTTTTTTTCAACTGAGTGGATAAATAAATGATGCTTGCAATTACATATCTACAAGGAGGGGTACCAACCTAAACATCACAGCGCATGCTCAAAATAAAAGGTATAATTATATTTATTTTTAAAACAAATTTTATACGAATAGTTAGATACGATCAAAAGTTCCATGTGACTAAACTGCGAAGAAACGCACCTGATGTTTTGGCGATGTTGCAACCGCCGTTTCCAGGATAAACTGAAGTGCTGTCAATTGTCATCTGTGGCGAAGTAACAACAGCAGTTTAGCGCCTACCCGCAGATGACGATTGACAGCACTCCAGTCTATTCTGGACAACGGTAGCTCAGGCTGCAACATCTCCGAAGCTCGGATGCGACAAAATTCCCGCGGTTAATTCGTTTTTATTCTATTTATGCCGCAAAGAAATATCAACAAAATCGAACCAAAATTACTGTAAATTATCACAATCTTATTTATAATTTAATATCTCCCAGTTTATATGAATTGATAAAACCGTTATTGAATCCTTACAATGGATTGAAAAACTTTAAAAATTCATTACTTTTTCAGTAAAATTCAGCAAAATTTTTCATCGCAAAAAAACATTCCGAGTGTGGAAGAATTTGGAAGAATTTTTAGAAAAAAAAACTGTGAATATGTTTTCAGTGTTCTTCAAATCTTTGGCTCTAAGATCAACGAAAAAAAAATATGTCTCTTAATCGATCATTATATTATGATCCTCACAGAAAGAGCCTATTTCAATATTTTTACTGAATTTTGTCTATGAATTTCTTACTATATAGGGAATATTGCGGTATTAGTTTTTGGTTTCCAAAGTACCTTGGGTCTTTGATTACCTATGCATATAATAATTTAAATTATAGCAGAATAATGTGTAAGAAAGCTAATATCATCCACAAGGAAAGTGCTTTTTGCCTATCACTAGACCTTAATGTTAACTACTATACCGTCATTACGGAGCTTAAAAAAATATATTTTTTATATTGTTTATAAATCGACTAAATGTTCAGAATCTGTTTAAAACGTAGAGATAGGTTTCCTTATTATATATAGGCATCTAGGCATTATTGCATATACCCAAGCATTGTAATGGATTCTCACATTCGAGTATCGCTTCTCTCGTCCGAAATTCTTATGAAACTGTCGCGTTTTGATGTATCGTCCCCTCCCGCGTATTTTCATAAGGCGTCCCCGCCTCCTTTCCACGCACGTCATTTTGTTATCCGAAATCAGATCCGGAGATTGGGTTCATCAGTCAACATCAGCGTTTTTGGTGTCATCAATCAACCGTTGATAGTGTGCGTTGTATGCGCGAGATGTCCCCCGGGCCGCGCCTCCGACGCCACGCATGCAAACTGCAAATCCGCGAAGGGGTCGCTTATGCGCTTCCCGCCCGGGCGAGGACCGGCGTCGCGACGCCCGCTACCCTGGCGACGCCGGCGTCGCCCCACGCCACTTGCTCGCGCCACCCCTGCAAGCAGCGTCAAACTTATCTGCTGCGCGATTACTCGACGTTGATCCTTTGAAACATACTCAACGATGCTCCAAACGTATCAGTCGACGAGATAGAGGGTCGAGACGAAACATGCATTTATTAAACAGTATAGCTATCGCAATCAGGACTATTACTAAATTCATTTTATTCTACGACCCTGTAATACACTTACTGAAATAATAAACGTTTCATTAAATGAAATCACAATTTATTTTTAGAAAATGATACTTCAATTCTAGGGAATATCTAAATTCATTCTGGACTTTAAAAAATATTTAAAAAATAATATTTTTATTCGCTTTAAAAAATATGTATATTGAACTGCGTATAATAGAAATCGAAATAGAAGGCAATACAACTGACAAGAGTTGTCCGATGAAATCACAAACACTGCAAATAGGAATATGGATGCACCAGACTAAGGGGTGCAGAAAAATACAAAATAATGTGGGCACTATAACTTATTGGGGAATACTCGTATAAAGTATAGTGGATTGAATGTAATGAAAAACCAATATTATTAGGCACATTACTACGATGTAAGCATATTACTACACTATTCAAGGAAAAACCAGTTAATAAGCAACAGAAAGCACGAAGAAAAATCTTCTTGGTAAAGATTCTTTTTTTTTTTATGTTTGAAATCATTAATTCAAAATTAATTTAGCATCTTGGATCCTCTAGTGAAATCCCAAAAGCTTTTGTTGAGGGTAATCAATAGAAGGCCCCCACGACATGATTCTAAAATGCTTTTCCAAGAAAGTAAGGTGTTAGCTATACGCCAGCTGTTTGTGAAACAGTCACTCATGTTTTTCCATCGAACCCTAGATAAACGACCACGAAGCCAGCAATACAGAACTACAAGAGCATCCGGAGGCTTGAATTATGCCGTTCCCCGAGTTAATTCATCATTTGCCCAAAAGCAATTAAACTTTATCGCACCCAAAATATTCAACCGTCTTGATGACGACATAAAAATTGAAAGTACCTTTTTATTTAATGAAAAAATAAAAAAATGGCTTCTTTAGGATATAGGTCGTCTTCTGCAAATCATCTCTTAGAAATAATGTACCTGCATAAATGTGATATAAGATAATAAACATAATGTAACATATATGTGTATGTGTGTATGTATGTATATGTATATGTATATGTGTGTATATGTATATGTGTGTGTATAAGTGTATGTGTCCTACGTCAGTTATGCTTCTCCACATGCTTCTCTATCTAAAAATAAATCGTATGCCCAGGCTATACTCGGCCAAGTTGGGCATGCGCTGCGCATGATCATGTGAATGTCGGTCGTCGTTTACTTCACACCATTACTTGGTATGACCATTTTATGTATTTCGCATGTTATGTTAAAATAAATAAATAAAAAAATAAAAAAACGTACAGTCAGTTATTCGATGTTTGAATGTTGACGTCTACAAATATCCCAGTGAAATCAGTAAAACTATCCGATATAAAGTTGAGTAGTTTTGATTTTTCTTTACATATTTCATATAAGGGATTTATTGAAAATTAAAGTATTCGACCCCAGAGTCTTCCAACGCCAGTACCGTTTATATGTACGGCTATTATTTAAGCATACGAACAGTTTGCCAATGATGAAGAGATTTGGGGAATTTTGGAACAAAAAGTAATATTCCGCACCGAAAATTGATAAAATAGAAATCACAATGACAACAATAATAAAGTTAAAAAACTTGTGAAAATATTCTACATAATCATTTCTACACAAGCCTTTTTTAATCTTTCTTAACTTATAGGCGCAGAAGGCAACACAAATAATTCGTGTAAGTATTATTTGTGTAACATAATCTTGTGTTCTTTCGTTAAGCATCAACTGCAGGCTCTGTGGAATAGTAGCTGCCTTCTCATCTTATATTGTAATGTTCTGGGTTCGAATCCTGGCTGGGTAATCAATTATTGGAATTTCATTCGAATTGTGTCAATGGAATTCAAAGACACACACACACACACATACATACACGCGCTTTATACGGGTTGGTTTTGACAGATTGTCGTAAGACAATAAACAAGTCCATTCGTTACGATATACAGTATTAGATATATTCATATATTATTGCATGTTGCTAAGCATCCAACAAATTTTGAAGTCCACCAAACTCTCACGATCTCTCGATACTCGCCTCCATTCGACCCAGACACTCGATACTTTTACGTTTCCCTTTACATGAAATATCGAGCGACTTGATTTGGTTAGAAGAAAAGTCGCATGAGCGCCGCGTTCCATTCGATTAGGCTCGCCCACCTTTGTACATAAACATTTGTGCTTTGATCAATTTGTACGGCCAACTGCAAACATTTTCCTCCGAAACTCCGGCCTTGCTCGCAAGGGGATGGCCACTGACGGTTAATGGATTTTGATGGCAGCCAAGCTTCGCGAGGTCGATCTCCGTATGTCCATACGTACAGATATTCGCCTCTTTGCCTCGCTCTGTATTCGGTGTTATATCCGCCTGTCGGTATAGTGAAATGACCATCTCGAATTATCCTTGCTTAAGCATCGTCTACACTACTGGTTGGTTTTATTGAACGATTTTTGTATTAGTTTTAGAGACATTCACTTACTGTCAGCGCTTTTTCGTCCATTTTTTTTATTTCTGAAATAAAATTATTGATTAAAACTACAAGTTCTTATCATCATAATTATACATTTATAGTTAATGTATATAACTTACCATATGATATAGATTAAATTAGGCACTCTAGCAAACCTATTATACCTAAATATTTATAACTTATTAACCTATATGTTAAAGAAACCTCTGTGTAAGTTTAGTCATATAAAGTAAACCTATGCCGCACGGTGCGCAGACCGTCCAGGAGAGCCAAAAGATTGAATCCTAGGGGAAACTAGCCCCAGTATATGCACAGTATAATGTTATACAATGACGTCACCGCAGTCTAGATGTAGGATAATTAGTGTTTGCACCAGATGGTACTTTAGTTGAGCAGGCAATAGATTCTTAAATATTTGCAATAAGCTTAGAGAAACGCACATAGGTACTCTTTTATAGCAAAAGTATATGGTCAGGCCATGTTTTTATTGAATATCGCTCCAAGATATCATGTAGTCTGCAAATGGTATTGTCGCGTCATCTAGAGCATATAGAGGAATAGCAGAGCATAGTTCAGCTTCGTAATCATAGCGACTGTTTTTGTTGAAATTTATTTATTCTAGTTTACTTGATTTATTTTACAATTTAAGCCACTTATCTTATAGAGAATGTACAGTGGTATGTCATTTGTATATTTACAGTATAAACTATGTTTCATGCGAACCATATGTCAACGTTGTTGATATCATTTAAAAATAATAGTGGTACAAGTATGGAGCCTTGTGGTACCCCTTTACTTACTGAAAATGCGTTTTAGAAATCTTTCTACGGTTTTCATAGGTATTTACAAACATTTTACACAACTAATCCTTTGCCAAATATCGTGATTAAATATTATCTAAGTACAAACTGTAACATTATCAACCAACCAGAGTTTTGTTTGTATTGCAAACAAAATTTTACTTTACTTTTGTTTTTATATTTAGGGACGTTAATCAAATGCAACAGTATGTTTTATTTTTTACAACTTTGGCAAAAAGACAAATATCATCACTTAATTTAACTTAGATAGAAGAGTCAATCCTGTTTCTGCTGAAATTCTTATTGCTGATGTCGCCTTTTCTATCTTATGATGCTTCGGCAGGGTGATCGTTTCGTCTTTCTTCGATATACCATCTACGACTCACTACAACTTTACAGCTGTATTCAGTTATGCGGTGTTGACATAGTGGTCAAGATGCTACAGTGTGATTTATTTCTGCTTCTGGCTCAAATACGATTATTTTGTAATGCTGCAAGAATATGTATCTCGTGCTTTTCTTTAAATATATAAATAAATAATTATAAAAATTCAAAATTCTATTCAAGATCGAAGGAGCATCCGTAGGAGTAGCTAACAAAGAAGCAATAGACAATTAGAGACACCATTCAGTAGCAAACATGACACGAGAAGAAGAAACTCGTATCATTTCTCATCACGTCAATGGCATTGAAAAATATCCTATTCAACAAAAAATCTCCATATGCAAAACAAAGACGACCGAACATAAAGGCGGTGGCCCAGTCGGTGGTCCGAGTGGCTTATTGTCAGTCGGTTGGCAGTGGAAGGACACGAGCGGTCGTGATGCAGGGCAGAGATTATGCGGGACAAACGTCCATAGATAGCAGGGCGTGTTTGGTAAGCAATATCCGTTTCCGTCACGCCTCACAAGACGCCGGACGGGGGGAGCCATTGCGGCTACTAACGAGCTCCTAGACAAGCGCGTTTCGTGGCTTCCACTTATACAGAGCTACTACGTGCACTCGACTGACTTGACTTTGAGGTGACTCCGTTCAATGCGGGCCATGGCGAAAATCACGATGCTGTCATTCAATGCAATTTATGAGAGTCGGATCTTTCCAATATTAGGTAAATCCACTTTAGAAAAAGATATTAGAACTATTGAATACTTTGCCTTTACATATAGTGAATCGATCTGCATTATCCTTCTGTTTTAAAAGCCATTATTACGCATTATAATCGAGGCGCAAAAGTGTGGAATTTCCCAAAAGTAGTTAAATCACCGATATATATTTTCAAAATAAGGTATAGCCATCTAACGCCATTCCAAAACCAGTTAAAACAGTGTCACAGTCGCGGTTTAACTTACAAACCAGCCAAAAAAAATTTAACTCTCTTTACCTACTCGTCTTCTTCAAGTATTTCATCAAGTTTCTTACCGATTTTTGCCTCAATATCAGATACCAGGCATGAGAAATTATATCCCTCAGAATAGATGGGAGATAGACAGTACAGTCAGACTAGGAGATAGCTTAACCAGTGCCTTAGTGATCCGAGTATTAAAAGATTTCTGGGTGAGATTTTTGCCTTTTTAATGTCCACTTTGCTTGAACCTTGTGTAATGGGATATTTATCTGTTATAGCCAGGGTTTGTGCACTTTAATTAAAATGTATGGACATTAAATCCATTACATCGACCTCAACAAGTGAGCCGTGGTTTCCATTCGTATTCTTTCGTGTACTGGATTTTATCGACCAGCAAGCCATAAATTAGTTGATGGTAATCGGTCTAATGCCATCAACCATTTGATTGCCGCTGCAAGCTCCATATTTGGTAGAGTCGTTTACTTAAAAGATGCCACTTATGTACAATCAAGAATGGTTGGTAGTGACATTGATTATACAGAGTAATTTTCGACGACGACATCCAAATGGCGTTGGTAGCGTTGACGTGGAGATTGATAGCAATTTATTTAGCTATTTATAGTAACATTGATAATTAATGTTTTTTTATACAGTACTGATTGATTATAAGAACCCAATAATTCGAGCAATAATTACAATATTATCATTCAATGATTAGTGACATCTATCTGATTTCTTATTGGCTTATTAAATCACAGAAAAATAGCGAGAAGAAAGGGGTAACATTTTTTCTCGCTCGCACAATGATTGTAATCTCAGCAGAATCATCAATTATACTATATAGTCAATGGTTTGTGTTGGTATCTTAAAATATAAGTAGTCAATCATTTTTAAAAACCATGACTTGAAAAGAAATAGGCATAATCTCTCACCAGAGCGCTGAATTAAATGATTCACGTTTGTTACAAATGAAGACTCAAATAGAGCTCTAATAAATTTCCTAATAATTTGTGATAATTTGTTCCAGTTAAGTACCGAGATCAGTCCTATCCCAATGGCATATGTCGCGTCATCACTCAACTCCCACGCGGAGTCTCCTCCCAAAATCGGGGTTAATCAGAGGTTAATTGGTTGCCATATTGGGTCTTGCATTACAGCCAGCATCTGCTTGACTTTATTTAATGGGCAATACGATCGAATTTATCGAAGGTCAATATCGTACCCAAACAATCCATAATTCGATCAAAAATATGATTGCCAGTCATAATAATTAATTCATCATTGTTATAAACTCGTACTGAGCTCCATTGCGTTTCCTTGTAGACTAAATCGAAAAATAGTTCATGCGAGAGAGACAGAGCAGTGCGTTAGAGCGGAATGTAAAACGGACGATCGTATCTTTTACCATCGATATATAAGGGCCTAGATAGGCCTTTCACGCATTTCGTTACTGTATTAGTGTCGCCAGTACTTTCCGGTGTGAGCGATTCCGCGAACAATATTGTCCTGCTATTCTCTCGCATACTGTTCAATGTATTGCTCTCTCTCTCTCTATCTCTCTCTGTCACGTCATTTTACCCACAACGCATATGACCCTATTTATTTGTATCTGAGGGCATATCTAGGCCTTATATATCGATGTCGTTTACCCGCAGAACAACTACCTGCCGCACATACTATCATTTGAATTAGTTTACCTAAAATAATTTCGTTATTTATGTTATGCCTTTTTATGTTTGAGTTATATACATAATCCTTGTTGAAACATGCATATTTCTGTGTATTATATCGTTACATTTTCTCAGTGTAGCATTCAGCATGCTGCCGCTTATCCGTCTCTATTGTCAGAAATCCGGGTGAACTTGACTGAATAAGCCACCGTCCGCAGGCGGAATCGATACTAAACGTTGCATTTCATTGGCCATTAGGCGTCGAGAGGAAAAAGTGGAGCTTTCGCGACGGGCCCGGTGCCGCAGCGGCGGCGGAGCGAGCCGGACGGGTCGACCTTTCCATTCACCCCTTCGACAAAAGGCGCACAATCGTCGAGGAAACAGATTTCCCAAGCGGTCGTCTACGCGGCGGGAGGGGCGGGCGGCGGCGCTCCCTGGGGCGGAAGGGGAAGGGCGGCGCGGGGAGCGTCTCGTCAGGCCGTTCGGCCGGCACGTGACTGGCATTCGGGCCTTCCACTCCTCATCAGCGCCCAAAAGAAGCGAAGATTGTCCATTTTAGGCTAAAGTGACTGCAGCATCTTAAAAACAAACATTAGCCAGAATACAATTATCCATATCGTCGCTCTATATGCGACATCTCATACATGCCAATAAGCAAACATTTTAAGGCATGGAAAAACTAGATAACTTCGTTCACGAGATGTTTTTTTTTTGGTTGTGTAAAAGTTACAAATTGTATTACTTGTTTATACTCTTTATTGTGATATCTTACAATGGGCGGGTTTATTGTCATATGACAATCTCTTACAACCAACCCTACTATGACGTGTTATTATGTTTGTGTGCGTGTAAGATGTCTGTAAGTGTGTGTCTTGTTATTGCATTCGATCGACAGAATTGAAAATGCAATTCCGTTAATTTGATCCCAACGGAAAATGGTGACCCAGCCGGGAATCGAACCCGGGACCTTACAATGTAAGATCAGGCGACCTAGCAATTATGCCACTGGGCCAGTATTACTATACTATACTATTGAATAAAACGTAAGAGGTATCATCGGATAAAATCATCAACTCATGCCTACGAGATGCTACTACAATAAGATAAGAATACGATTACAAGAAAACTAAGCAATTTGAGCTCTCGGGTAATGCACAAAACGACCAGGAGCGTGATTTAACACCAATAACAATGAAAAACGCAAATTCGATTTGTTGGTGCGTACCCAGACTCATTAAACCGCGACGATATGAGCGTATTATTATGCGAAAAGCTCTAAATTGTTTCAAAATATGACTCATTATTCTTCACCTAAAAGGTTGTAGGTTGTCACCTAAAAGGAATGAACGAATTGTGCCACATTAGCTAGTAGTGCTGCTTAGACGGTAAACCGAATATACCAGGAGGCGTATTTCTAAGTTTGATACGCACTGGCCTTTGAGGAAGGGAGTGAAAGATAAATCAATCGACCAATTAACTAGCAACTTAGATCCGATATAGGAAAATCGCCAGTTAAGGATCTAACACTGCGAGGCAGTTAATAGTAATCGTTGTATTTGTGTCTGTCTTTCTCCCTCTTTCGTCAATATTTAGTTTATTCCTGACTTTCTCTTGTCTTTTTTTATGTTTCCTTGTATCGTTTATCCACTTGTTAATTCTTGATCTTGTCCGTCGGGTTTATGTTGTAACTTTCTAAAATACATATCCAGATGACATTTTGTTTTTGATATCATTCTTAGTAGCGGTATGTTTGGACATGCCTGCTCTAAAATTCTTCTAGGTATGTTTATTTGACCGAAATTATTCATATCCCCTCTGGTTTCGTATGACAGTCGTACGTAGATCGCTTCTTGGCCACCAAATGACAGCCTATATTTTCCTCTAGCAAAAACCCTATCCTAGGTTTATTCCAAGTTTACGAATTCCCAGATCCCAGCGCATCCTGTTTATTCCCGGCGGCATACTCGTCGTACAGGCATGGACCTATCTCCATTTTCTTTCCAAGCCTCTCCTCCGCTTTCTCCTCTTTCTCTCCCACCTTCCACACTCTTTAAAATCTATCTATCCCGTCTCGCATTGTTAAATGTAAACATTGACACTGCGATTTATCCGGCGGAACGGGCGTGAGCAAAATGCTAACGGAGCTCCTCAATCAGCTTTCAAGGAGTGTTTGTGACAGGACCATCTGCTTGCTTTGTTGCTGATTGACTGGATTCTTTTACGCTTTGTCAACACAGTTTGAACCCTGCCTATCCATTTTCTTCTACCTATGCATGACGTGTATAATATACCTATAGTTCATTATATACATAATATACCTATATACATTATAGTTCAAATGATGCCAATTTAATCAAAGGATCCAGTGTATGGGACCTCGTATGGTGTGGCGCTTGGCAGGAAGGTTCTATTTGCAGTACGTATCGATAAGGTTGTCACTGCGTTAAAAAAAACTGTTTTATATTCAGGGCTTCACCAAATTTGTAATCTCTGGGACGTTGAAGCTCCTACTTAAAGTATAAGTAAGTAACCAACTCGAGTTCGCCTCTGTCATGAAATTCTAGGTACATATTATAAATAAATAGACCGAATTAGACGCCTGAATTTCCTCTCCTACAAATAGGCGTCTACCTATTATCATTAATTATATAGGCGATTGGATTTCTTAATGCCATAGTAGTGAGTGATGACGCGACATAATGCCTTTTGCGATAGGATACCGTAACGGTGTTTTAAGAACGCATCGGAACTATGAGTGTCATCTGCATGTTGCGTTTTGTAGTAAAGTCCTAACTGCCAAAACGTAGTATGACATTGGGCAATCGAATACCCTATAATATAATCAGTGCTATTATAAATCCTCACGATACACATATTACTGCCAGTATAGAATCGTAGGATATTTATTGACTTCACTTTCAAAACACATTGGAATGAATAAATGTCAACGTTTCCTCACGATCTACATGCTCTTTTCGACTGTATCGTCTTCCTCATGTCGAGATAAATTCAGATCAATATTCAATTATATACAGAACTTGTAATACGTACGATAATAAATTCTTAGATGCACTTACTACTTCACCTGTAAAATTTAAGCTCGTAATTAACATCCGAAGTTATAGTCGAGTATTGGTCAATACTTCAGTACTGGCCGATACTTAAGTCATAACGGAGTACCACTTTTCGTTTTATAGTCTAGTCCAATATTGCGAGTGATACTGGAGTAGTGGTTCCTTGCCAAGTCGATGTTTGGTCCGATAGACCACCTCTACTTGAGTAATAATTAGAAACGTCAGACGCTATTTTACCTCGATATACGTTGTTGTGTTTCAGATTCTTGTGAATTTGGATGTTATTTCACTTTGTTATGTTACTCTTCGTTTTTATTTTGCATTTCGATTTTTACTATTGAACTCAAAATTTCTATTTGGTCATTTTGAATTCAAAGCGATTGAAACGACGATTTTATTTTTTCTCAATTTGCCTGTTCTGTTTGTGTGTTTATCAAGCAAATCACAAAACACAAGGGAGTATGACAGCAAACGCGAACACTATTAAAACAACCAACATGGCGGCCACACGGCGATCACATACATCTTGTTTTCGGAACGTTAGGATTATTTCGACTAAATTTAAATAAATCAATAATGTTTAAAAATCATTTACATTTAAAAATCAATACGCATAAATGCACGATGGAAAACGTCATTCTTCAGAAGGAATAAAGGTTTAGTATTTTATATTCAAGCGGTATATGAAATAAAAATATTCTATGTTTAATGGCGAGTATGTTTGATAGTATTGCCGCTAGATACGAATACATTTTTGAATACTTGAGCCATACTTAGCGGAGTTGGCTGGTACCTATTTCTCGTCTATGGAACACATTAAATACTTAATAATCGCACGGTAGTCAGGTAATACTTAGCTGAGCATTACTCAAATAATGAACCGACTCTCGACTATAAAATCGGATGATGTCAATCATATTGACAGGATTAAATGATAATCTTAATAATTGATGATAATCTAATGATAATTTTAATAATTATATATGATAAAGATGAACTACTTAAAAATATATACTATTATACAAAACTGTCTTTTAAATTTAATTAAAATTAAATATTTATAAATAAGTTCAACTTTAAATATTTGTAGGCGTTTAGAAATGGCGGTTTCAGGCTCTGATACCGTATACCTGTTCTGCCGGTCCCTGGCTCCATCTTGTCTATGTAATATTTCTTGGGTGGGCGCGCGAGCAGTAAAAATAAAACACAATCGTCGACTGATAAAGTAAGTGTCTGATTACATACTGCTGTACAGATGAATCGTCGTCAACAAGTACATTAATTTAAGGCAAATAAGTCGTTTAATATCTAATTACTTTTGGGGTTAATTACCCTTACAAGCGTCTTAATGGTGATTGTTCGTATAGAATTAAATATTTTATGTTTTATTTAATATGGATCTGTTTACTTCCATAACAAAGTATAAGAAAATAAAATGGGGTGTTGGTGATAGGCAATTATCTCTATGTTGTTATTGCTTCTTGTGGGAGTGAACTGAAATAGACGACCATTATTCAGAGTATGTCTCAATCGGACGTACTACCTTCTGTAATTTAATTATGTAATTATGTAATTTAATTATGTAGTTAACTGTCTTTACTAAGTGAGCGGTTGTGACATGTAACTATTATATTCCGAAGAATAGTTTATAATACGTTTGTATTTGACGTGACGTTAAATAATACATAAAGCTAAGTTGAAAATCATCTGCAATTAATTGGTTTCTTAATTTAGCCTTTATAACAGAAAATCTTTTTCATATTGTATATCCTAAATTTTGTTATTCCATATAAAGGTATTATTTGCGAAATTGTACGAAAACAGTGTGCAACATAGTATATATTGTCGATGTATTGTATTTTTTAAATCATTATTTAATTAAATGCACAGTCTTTAGTAGCACCTTTTTTTTAAAGAGAAACACACAATTAACTGCAGTACGTTATTGCATTACGACCATTAAAGGCTTCATTTTAGGACGTAGCAAAATAGAGAGCACCGCAGCCGAGTATTTCTTCAAATCAACGCCGCCTAACTAGGCCTAGCTAGGCCCGTACTAAGACAAAGCGTACCTAGTAAAAAATAGCTTGTGCATGCTTTTACTTACATCATTTTTTAAATAAGCCACGTATTTAAAAATAAACGGAAAAGGGTCATCTGGTATGGATATACCTATGCAAAATGATCAAAAAATTATTGTTCATTGATGACAATTTGAACCATTTTTCTTCAAATCTAATAATATTAATATATAACTAATAATAATAAACACGGAAGGTACAATTTAATCGTCAATCTAAGAACGTACTCATTGATATGTCGATGTATCTTTCAATCTAAGTCAGTCTGCGAATAATATTTCAAAATATCCATCATAAAAACATAATAAAACAAATAGTTAAAGGAATTTTATCGAGACGTAGACAAGTTTAATAATAATTATGGTCGGAAAAATATTATAGCAATTTATAGGTAAATAAGTGAATTGAAATAGTCAGGGGATAACATTACCTATACATAAAATATGCATGTTTTAAGTTAAAATATATTTTATAACATAATCAATGCAATATTTATTTGAAAATTTCTATATAACATAGATGTACGTATTTCATAATATCAGAGGAATTATATGTGTACCTTATACCTACGATAGTGGACAACATACTTCTAAAATGCTTTCGACTTATATAAAGAAAAAGACTTAGAGAGAATGTAACCTTGGAGAACGCCATGTCCAAAGTGCATTCCTCTAACACAGATTCGGATATTTTGGCCGAAGGTGCCGACTTTAGGCAGTACTTCCATTAGCATTATTAAAACTATGTAGATATGAATACACCTAGATTAGTAAGTGTGGTTAGAAATAAACCAGCAATAAATACCATACTTAACTGAACACGACTAAAATGAGTTATACGAGTCAACGACATTACACGTTATCGCTCAAACTTGAAGACAAACAGCCGTAAAGGGGTTAAATTGTCGAATGTCTATATGGTATTAAAATTACACGCGATGCCTGGCAGACAATGCTCGGCCATTTTGAAGCAACTCTACGATTTCATTGTCTGCAAACTTTTTAGATAGATGCAATAAAATATTTACGACCGGAATCGATAGCTTCCTGTCTATTGTGCGAGGTACAGTTTTATTATCTACTTGTAACTTCGTTTACTAGTGACGTAGTGGATTCTTCTTTAAGTTACTTTTCCTTTCGCGTACTTTCGCGTCTATCTAATGCGCAGCGAATAGTGATCGTACCACATATCGAGAGCTGCTATTTCTTCATTATTGCCCATGATTCAGCAACATCATCACGTGATGTTAAGCCAATCAACTAATAACTGTTTAAAAGCAAACTTCTTGACGTTCGCATCACCATCTATTTGAATAAATTATTAAAAATCATTAACAAAACCAATATGGACTTTTGATGTGCCTCGAACGGTGCCAGAGTGTGGAATATATCCGATGTCGAATATGAGGCAAGGTTGCAGTCACGACTTTGCCCTCGCCATAGTCTATTATAATACCGGTACGCTCGGTCTTATCAACCTCGCACGATTTACTCGAAATGGGTAGTGTTGTTAAGCACTCGAAGCTGATGGATTTCCATACGATGTATCTGTTACGAGTTCGAGGTCGCTTGCGCGGGCCTCTACTTAAAGCAAGCGGTAATTCAAATTGAATTTATTGCGAACCGTGGCGTCCATTCGGGATCTGGTGGCCAATCGGTCGTTTCAAGAGCGACTGCGATTAGGTAAACAGCCACCCCCGCTCCATAGACAACAGAGTCATTTTCAGACACCTCCGTTTATTAGTTAGAGTGCACAATCTCTGCGCCACCATGACACGGTGCGCAAACCGTCCAGGTACGCCCGAAGACGAATTTACAGAGAAAACTAAAACTTTTTAAGCTGAAACTTAGTTGCAAGGGTGACAGAGTCCTTAGCAGACTGGAACTTCTGCTTAGAGGCTACCCAATGGGTGCTAACCCGTGAATTGGGCATACCTATAAACCACGCGGGTCATAGCGGCCAAACACACAAGATTAATAAGCACGGGAGTGCTGCCACAAAACCTACACCCAAACGTCAAAGTTAAACAAGTAATTAATTTTACAATGCGAATCTACACAGATCGCGCCAGGCAGTTCTCTTATACGAGGATGAGCCGGCTGGTATAATAGTTGACTGTGCCCTCGCTATCGCTGTGCTTTCACCGTTGCGCTCGCCGGGCGTGACTTTCGTTTTTCTGGGCGCTCGATGCACTTACGCTGCACTAAAAGCCATTCCCGTTCAGTTTCGTCACAATAATTAGCCGAAGATAATTTCCCAGCACGCCATTAGCCCCCATTGAATGAGAGATGTCCGCCTACAGAGGCCAAACTCATACATCCGAGCAGACGTGGGAATTTGACGAGCTGGGCAGGTCAGAGGTTTATGAGTTGGACATTCTTGCCTGAGGTCCTAGATTTGAATCGTATTGATTCCTTTCTAATGTATGTATCTATGACCAGAGAAGGTTTTTTGACCGTGTATGTGTGATTAACATATTGAATATGGATACAAATTGAGTTATTGGAATTGATTTAGTAGAATTCTGCGTCAGCAAATCTAATTCCTAAATCTGTTGATATCGCATTTGGGAAACTTTACCTTAACTGATTATTTATTGATTTTATAAAATTATCCAATGAAAGGAAGAACATTGTTTTTGCGAAGCAGATTAGATTAGAAGTTTGTGGATATTAATTATTACCCCACTAGATTTTATGTCCATTCTGGGGTGTCATCAGTTTACTTTTTTTTCATACATTCAGATCGCTTATACATACATTACTAAAAGATAGAAGATATTTATTTAAATTAATAACTAACCAACCGACTGATAATAAATATATACATAAGTAAACAAATAAATCTGCATATAAATAAACATGTATAACCAATAAATTAAGCATGTTAAAAGAATTCCTTAGCACTATAGCTCATTATTATCAGCGTTTAATTTTGAAGCTTCTCATTCAGTATAATCAAATTAATTTGTTTTAAATATGCATATATTAACAAGTACCAGATTTATCTAATATCATAGCCTAACTAAGGATGTGAGTTACCATATCTTCGCACTCATTTCTACTTCTTTTCGTCATGAGCCACCTTTTACATAGACACTCTGCTAATTGAACTCTGCACTTTAACTTTCGCCGAGGAAGATATTTGTGACATGTAACAAGGTAGAGAGGACGAGTAAAGTATTGAACATAACAACAAAATTAGATTTATTTTATTAAATATCTTCTTTATATTTGATACAATAATGAAATGCAACTTTCATTATCTTAATGACATTTGATTGAAACCTCAAATAATTATATAAAATTTAACGCCCTCTATACTCATTTGTATGTACTCTTTCGAACTATATTTTTACATTAGTACCATTTCTGGTCGCTTGATGTAATTTAGTGTTTATTAGTGTAAAGAAAATTGATGAGAGCGATTTGACCCCCTTTCCATGTATTGAGCGATTTTTGCCTATAATCAACCATTATCCTAAAGGTCTAAGCTATTCAAAAATATATATTTCATTGAGGTACCCGATTTTCCGTTAGCTTCTGGAATCATTTGTAGTACTTTACTTGTAACAAGAACATGTGACATGATATTTACCAAAGCACAATAATACGTTTATTGCAAAAAATACGGCGGACGAAAAGTGCGATAATTTTTGGATCGGAATATACGATAGACGTTGCAAACACACTAACGTATAACAATCGTAGAAATCCCATAGCATACGCTCATTTCTTTTCCGTATCGCAGCGGCGCTAAATAAGCTCCGCATCTCTCGGCAAGTATCTTCAGCCGGTGCGGCGATACTTGGCAACGGCGTAAAAATGCACATATTTGAGATATCGAGGAAAATATCGGTATAATTTCCTAATTCAATTTCGCGCCACGGCGGACTGCACACGGCCAACTGACCATCGCTCCACTTGTATGAACTATTCATGAGGCCATTATTTGTCGGCAAACAGACAGCGTAAAACACAAATGTCAGCTCCCCGCCACCCGGACCCGCAGACGCCGACTTCGCCAACCCCGCGAGCGAACGATGTAAAATCGATGGATTTTATTTATTTACGCCTTTATGCACTTTTGTTTGTTATTTCGTTTCGGCGTCTAATTTAAAAATCAAAAACAAGTAAATATTTTTAAAATAATAAAAAATACGACTGGCCGTTACAGAAAGTGGACTACTGTATTTATAATTATTTTTATTACGGGTTTTTAATGAAATATTTGTGGTTTATGTATTTATCCATATAGATATGTGTATATTTCCGAAATGTACCTAATGACACCGTTCATTTGACACTTTATGTTTATTGACATTTGGACGTTTAAACAACTACTTGCTGGATATTTGGACTGTTAAAGTACACTATGACACTTGGGATGACATAACGATTTTAACGTACTATACACTTCTAAATCGGTTCAAGCGTTTAGAAGTTATGGTGGAATAAAAAAACGGAAAACATACATAAATGAGCCCTGAACACATTACACTCCCTTTTTGTTGGGCAGTCATGTAAGTAACTAAATCGAATCCTATGTTTTGGAATTCTCTTTCTTTAGTCCTAATTGAACCTCCTTATTCCGAACTCATCAGTCCTAAAAAGGACGTTAGGCACGGTTTAGTAATTTTAGTATTCCAGTATTGCGCTGTCATGGTGGACGGGCCTTAAACGGAGCTTGTTCGGGACTAATTTTAGAACGGTCGAAAATCGAGCAGACTAAACTGAAAAGCGGGTAATCCGAAGATTTTAGTACATTTGTTTTGTGAAATTGTATTGTTGTGTGATCAGTCCTAGAAATAATGTTAAGCACCCTTATATCAGTCTTTAAATTTTAAGAAAAGGGGTAACAATTGAATAGGAATGAAGACTATATCTGCGAGATTGGATACATAAATAGTCTAATAGATAGATATGTGGAAGATTAGTAATGTAAACTAAGTACTTTGTCATAATATGATTTATTTCCGGAAGAAAAATAATTAATTGTTATTAAATCCCTACTTATCTACTATTTTTCATTAGGGCGCTATGCACTTAACGGAAGGTACGATGATTTTAGAAACGTAATATGCGATATTGTGATTGTTGATCTCTTCTGGGCATATACATTAGGATTGAATAAAATTGTTGCTTCCTTTATTATTTGGTTACAAAAAAATTCAAACATATTTTCTTTTTGGTTTTCAGGTGAGTTGCCTACCTTTGTTCAAATTGAATTCAGCATGCGGTTAAGGTGAGCTTAATGTAGGTATATTAAATTTAAGTATTTTTTAATTACTTGCGAAGAGTGATATTCTTCTTAAATCATTTTGAAAGAAGTGCCTTTGGTAGATAAAAACGTTAGTAGATATATATTTTGTTCTCAGATGGACACTAGGAGACAACATCACAAACTTTTTTTTTCGGTTAGCAAGACTTTGGCTATGCATGGACATTCAAATTTGGGCGGCGTATTTATTGTTTTAAACACAGTTTTATCTTTTGTTTATTTTTCTACGATTTCTCCATGGAACGATTGCCATGTTTGTGTATATTTAGACACGCACCGATATCTTTTACAATAATAACATTTCAAGCGGCTGTTTTACATCGCTACTCGGGTCCAAGCTGCCGTGTATTTATTATCCGACTTCAAGCTACCGTATTTTTATTATTCATCACTCAGTCAACATTTACAATGCAAAGCAAGGTCGAGGTATTTTAGGTAATTCATTTATTTATTATATTTAATAATAAAAACATATTTACAAGATATTTACAAGATGTCAAAATCTAGTTTCGGTAATTAATACACCTCTTACCTGTTGATATTATTATTATTATTATTATTATTATTTAATTCTGCTGTCAATCACATTTATCAATTTTATATGAGCCCTATGTCCGTCAGATAAAATATAAAAATGTATGTAATAAATTAAACTATATTTTAAAAATATTAAATACAACGCAAGCTGTTGATCTCATGACGTGCACACAATACATGTGTAGAATTAGTGAGATTATTTGTTATTGTATTTCAAATAAAATATAATAAATCAAAAGAAATCATCATTAGGAAGTATTCAATAGCATCCGCGTCGGTCCGCTTGCGCCCGGACGCAGAATGAGTTAAAAATAATTGGAATGGCTGATTCTTTGTCTACTGCAGAGTGAACGACTCAAAATAACAGTTTGAGTCACCGGAATGAGCAACTCTATGCCTCTTTGCATCTGCGGGCGGAGTCGACTCCACGCATACGGCTCTGAGAGGCATACGATGGCTCATTGCGGAAGTGTATGGAGGAGCGGGCTCTTCGGAATGGAATGACTCGTCGGTTCGCTGGGGCCGAAGGCACCTTAGAACTTGATATGGAAATGCTAATCGGTGCGATATTTGTCGGGTTCAAATTCAGAGTAGAACGCGCTCTACCGGATCTGCTCTTTGCTCCGGATGGGCTCTACCGGATCTGCTGGATGGGCTCCGGAATGGACTCATCGCTAGTGGATACGTTACCCACTGAACGATCACTAGAATGTCCTAAAGGCACTGAATCACGCACGCACCATTCGAACGCAGCCTTCACAAACAAGCCTTTGTGTTACTTAATTGATTGAAATTCATAGGGAAAACACCGCACGAAGCATTTTTGCCCTTCCCATAAATTTCTCTGAATATTCGGCACGCGAAACGTCGGCGAATTATTACCAAATCCTATATCATGAAAAGCAATTTATGTTAATTAAATACATGCTTTACCGCTACCGTGATAACAGTGTACTCAATTCGCGGAATTGTAGAATTTTAATCACATCTATAAATGTGGTTTGTTCGTAATATAATTATTGTCGTTAGGCTTCGATCGTTTGATATTATATGTGAAGTTACGTATAAGTCGAGAATGTTGTTATGTCAACAGGTTTATTTACTATTGTGTTTATTTATTTATGTTATTTCATCAACAAATCAAAAATTACATTAAGACCAATCAGTTGAGATATAATAATCTTCTTCTTGTTGTTGTCTTCTTCTTCTTATATATAAAAATAAATCGCCGTGCGTTAGTCTTGCAAGATCTCGAAAATGACTTAACCGATTTGAATTATTTTTTTTGTTTTGTTTGCCTTGATTCAGGGGTGGTTTACAAAAAAACATATTTAAAAAAAAATCAAAGAAACAACTGAAAATCAAAAAAAATCGAAATTGGTCATTTTGGGAAATACGCCACTTTCAATAGATGGCGTTCGCGGCGATCCCTATTGTTTGACAGCTGCGCCATCCATAACTGTTATTCATTCCGTGCGATTCTGTAAAATTTCAAAAAGTCGAAAAGTCGAAAAAGTCAAAAAGTCAAGAGTCTAAAAAGTAAAAAAAATCAAAAAAGTCCAAAAAGTCGAACAAGTCGAAAACGTCGAAAATGTCGAAAAAGTCGGAAAAGTCGAAAAAGTCGGAAAAGTCGAAAAAGTAAAAAAGTCGAAAAAGTCGAAAAAGTCGAAAAAGATGAAAAAGTCGAAAAAGTCGAAAAAGTCAAAAAAGTCCGAAAAGTCGAAGAAGTCGGACAAGTCGAAAAAGCCGAAAAAGTCGAAAAACTCAAACCTTTACATGATTCGGCCATATTATAGATTTCAATGAATTGGATTTGGAAGGTTGATTATGATCAATGTTTATTATGAGAATGTTTATTATGATCAATGTTTATTATACAATGCTTATGAAGAGTTACAATTTAATCAATTTTAGGTGGTACGAAGTTCACCGGGTCATCTAGTATAATATAATAATAAACGTACACGGGAAAAAAATATTAAAATGAATATATTATTACAGTGAAAACTTTAGAATACATTATACTCTAAGGTGAAAACATATATTAAATAAGTATCAAATATGCAAGTATAGCCATAAAAATTAATAAAAATGAAACAGAGTACATACATAATAAAAACAATTGATCAAAAAGTGACATAAACAAGAAGCGCAATGCCCATCCCTTGAAGAGTTGTGAGCTGTAAAATGTTCAGGTATGACGCATGTATATGCCGAAAGGCACGCATAAGCAAACTCAACTGACTTAGGTTGGTTTGCTGGACGGCCCTGCGAATAGAGTATATGACCTAGCTCGATTATAATTATCTGGAACAAAGAGACACATTTTCGCTATTATGCTAGATTTATCAACTCTTCCCCGGATCAGTTTAAAGATGTAAGCCATGGTGAGCATTTCTTTGCGCAATTTAAGATAATTATAACCCACCATGCCTAGTAAAAAATAGTAGGTTATAAGTAAGGATAGCATCCGTATTGTTTAAAATATAATAATAATAATAAAACTCTTTATTCTCAAGAAAAGGCGAGCTAGGAAAAGGAAACAAAGGCAAAGAAAGGCAAGAAAATATACGAAACGGAAGAAACATTTTTGTTTTTTTTTTTCAACACAGTGATATAAAGATCCTCATGCGGATTTCATATAACTGAATTCGAATTACTTGAAAAACTCAATGTATGCATAACCCGGATATTCCTAAAATGATTTTGGTTATGAATAACGAAACCTAGCGACAAAAGAGGACTTGGACAAATTACTGATGTGAACTTTTAACGTAAGGTGAGAATAATTGATTCACACCACTATATTCGAATAACTTCGTACTTTCTCGACACATAAACTTTTTATTTAAATTCTCAAAAAAATGAAGTGGATACCATAACACTTTTTTGACTTCGGATCCTGCAAACCGTGAAACCAAACCGTTATTGACAGTTAACTTGGTGGCAGAACTGACCGTCATGTATGAGTTGTTTACCCACAAAGAACGGCGCTGCAACGTGCCAACAAATCAAATTTTGTTTGCCAAAATAATATTATAACGATTCGTCTACATCCGGGTTCCGCTTTTATTCGCTCTGCTAGAGTAGGCAATGCATTGAGGTGGATGACCATCGCGGAGTTGACTGACCTTTCTTCAATTGATGGTAAAAGAGCAACTTTGTATGTATATTGTCGTTTCTCAAGTGATATCAAAGGGGGGGGGGGGGGGGGATGCGAGAGTATGTTCTAAGAGGAGCTTCGAGTAAAAGGAGAAGTGAACACTCATGAGAAGTATTTCCGTAGGATAGACGAAGGGATGGACAGTATGCTACCTGAAGCCTAGCAGCATACTACGAACTCCCGGAAAGTAACCCGTGGAAACCCACTTACCTGTTGTTAGATTTGTTCCTAAGGCCGAACCAATGCTTGGCTTAAACCTATTTTTTATTTTTTTATTCTCAGAAAACTTATAGCGTTTTATGCCAGTTCTGAGGCTCTAAAAGTTTTCACAATTAGACTAGATATGTAGATTGTTACAGCCGAAGAAGAAAATTAGAAATAGACAGAGAAAGCGATAGACAAGCTACATTATGAATTTAATGATATATTTAACTTATTAGAGGTAATAAATTGCTCAAATATATATAGATAATATTGATAAAATAGTATCATAATATAAATAAAAAAGTAAGATAATATCATAATATATAAAAAACTATAGGGTATATAAATATGAGTATATATTATAAATATATAAATAGATACCCTAATATTATACTTATAATTTTATTATGTAATATACATAATAGGTAATCATTAAAATATTTACCAATGAAGAAATACTAATAATAATAATAATAAACTCTTTATTTGCACTTAATTATAATACAAAAAGGCGAGCTTATTGCTACATGGCAATATCTTACAACTAACCTAAACACAGTGGTACATACGGGCATTGTGAAAATAGAGATTATTACATAACATACACACCGTCTGCATAACATACAGACAAGTGGAAGAATTTAAAACTAATAATATACGAGGAGAGGAAATTGGGAGAGGAAGAGGAGAGAAAGGGAAGAACTGGTTACTTCTTTGAAAGGTAGTAATGCTTAAGGTGAGTCTTAAACGATGGTAAAGAAGGTGAGTTTCGTATGTTTGCTGGGAGATCGTTCCAGAGTCTTGCACCATGTACTCAGAAAGAATAGGAATGGAAATCGCTATTATGACGGTATTATATTGGGAGAGTACACGATATAGGAGAGCAAGTATATGAACATTACTTCTTTGGCATACTGACAACCACTTCAACTGTGTCCTATATTCGGACACGTGATCGTACTTACGTAGACCGAAGATGAATCGTATGCATACATTTTGCAAACGTTCAACTCTGATAAATCGAGATAAGCCATATCTGCATAGTCAAGGATCAAGGGCCACTAATCAAGCCCGAAGGCAATTAATCGTATTTTTAATATCTTTGAAGTATTTTTAATATCAAGTATTTGATGATAAATTTATTATATTATATGATGATAAACAAAAAATAAAATATATATCCAAACTTTGAAAAATTATGCACTTGGAGTCATGTTGGCCTTAATACTTGGAGTCATGTTGGCCAAATACTTAACGTGTAACCTCGA
Organism: Micropterix aruncella; assembly: GCA_944548615.1. Lineage (NCBI taxonomy): Eukaryota > Metazoa > Arthropoda > Insecta > Lepidoptera > Micropterigidae > Micropterix > Micropterix aruncella. Next base: position 33,236,302 of record OX155950.1, read on the forward strand.
GAGTTTCAGTTACTATTTCTGATTTGGTAGGCAGTATTCTGAACTGAAATTGATTTTCCTAGTTCCGCGAGTGCAAGGCAGCAGCGCGCTAGGGCGGACGACGCGGGCGGAGCGGTCGGAAAAGGGGCGAGAGTTTCAGGATCTCCACAGGGGCATTAATAATTCACCCCGTTGCGCCGCACGCCGCCCGGCCAGGTTACGGCCGCTCCGCCGGATTTGTAACACCCCGCGCCGCCCGCCCCAGGGATACTGTTTGATTTTTGACTGCGTTCGGGGCGGAAGCCGACCTGGGACAGGGAAATCTCTAATCGCAACGATTTCACTCTACGAGAATTTCATATCGTTTTCTGGGCAATTTCGAAATCAGAATTAGAAACTTTTCCAGGCGTAGCAACGAAAGTACTCCACCATTTTGGACAATAACTCAAATTTAGGAATAATTCAGAACCGGCGACCAACTAGACAAGTTTTACAAAATAGCTTAATAATGCCCAGAAGGAAAACATCATTTGAACAAAGACATTACTCTTTCATTGCGCCGAGATTTTACAATCTGATCAATATGGAAATAAAAATGAATTTGACATTTAGGGAATTCAAAAATAAATTAAAGAAATGGTTATCGAATCATGACAGACTAATAATACACCAAATGCTAGAAATAATAGTGTAATAAAACTTAGGTGCACAAATTATTAACATATTTTTAAACATGTTTGTTGAGTATATTTTAACATTGAACTAACTAGCAAAAATTATTTGACTTTGACAATGAATTGTACTTTTTTGACTAGGTATTTTTATATTAAATCCTATATTACTTAACATATATTAAATATTAATGACTGTTTCTTTCTTTTCTCACATACATATAACTTTATTTATATTATTTAATCGAAAGTTATATTATATTTATTGCATTTTATTTATTATATTATCTTTTATTATTTATTTTTTTAAATTTTATTCTGAAGACCACATTTTAGGGCAATTTAGTGTTATTAGCTTTTTACTAAAACTTGTACATTTGTAAGCAATCAAGCAATCAAGCAAACTTGATTGTAATATTAGAGTCCTGTCCACCCTAGAACCGGCTAGTCCCTTATTTTTGTAAGTTAATCAGTGTTTTATAAAATAAATAAAGAATTAAAAGAAAATTTCGTTTTTTGAGACTATTGTTGGGACTAACGAGGGCTGGGGAAGGTTTAAATTTTGAGAAACCTGGGGTAAAAACGGCGTTTGCACAAAGACAGGCTTGATAGATTGCATCCCGAATGTACAATAAATTAGATGAACGCATTAAAAAATTAGATAACATCGAGAGTTTTAAAACTGCAATTAATAAATGGCTACTCGAGTAGGGGCGCTCTGGAACGGAGAGGGAACTATTAATTGTGGTTTAATTTGTTCAAAATATTTTAGCTATAAGTTATTGTATTTATTATTATTATTTTTTTATTAATATTATTATTATATTTTTATTTTATTTTGTTATTTTTATTATATCTCTTAAAACTCTACTTAATATCTAATATCTAAACTCTGGTAAAAAACTTTGAATGTCAGTTCGCAATCTCAAACAACTTTTTTAATAGCAAATCAATGAAATAAAATATATATATTTTCTTAAATAAAATAAAATAAATAATTAGGTCATGTTAGGACACGTGAAATGCCGGTCGTACCGGCCGCTTAAACCATCGCTTATTCTCGGTAATCGAAACTGCAGTACACTTAATAGAGTCATCAGGATAAAGATCCTTGATGACGGATTTTGTTTCCTACCTGATGACCCGAGCTGGTCGTTAGTGCGGATTGAATTGTAACCGACAGTTTGTAGCTCTCTGAGTGACGCACTCTCTCCAGGGGTCGACGATAGGTCTAGCTTATGGGTTTGTGCTTTTCGTATACAGGATAGACTCTGCCAAATTATTATGCATATGTCACGTAAAGTCTCTCTTGAGTGTCCCTTTTCTAGATATGCAATTGGGGTCTTTTTTGTTAAATTGACCCTACTTTAAAAGCTGCATTTTGAGTTTTCTATTTAATTTGCTAGTTGCGTAGGTTTTTTGTTTAGAGTGTTATTATTTAGTTTTTTGTTAAACGAGTATGCAAACGTTGGTTTTCGTTTTATATAATTTCGTTTCAGACTGGGTGGTGGTCTCTGTTCCTATCCACCGCGCCATTTTGTAACAAATGAAGCTTTTAATAAGGTAATCTATGAATTTAATTTTATTTCAGTTAACTGTGTTATTCTTTATAAGATTTGTTTGTGTTTTATTTTATATTTGTATATGCGCGCACATAAACAAATCATCGTCGTACATGGAGTCTATTTTTGTACGGGCTGTGGCCTAGTTAGGCAGATTCTGCAATGTAAACAATTTTAATGTAAGTTTTGAATGACTAATTATTATTGTTTTTTTAATAAATGAAATCTGATACTTATATCTTTGTTTGTTTATACTCTTTATTGTGAAATTTCACAATTCTCTCTTTCGGTTTTCGAATTAATCATCTAATACCTGTTTTGTATTAGTATATATGGGTATGCGTATGTAAGTCGTTGTCATGCCTGAATAGGGTGCTTCTGGCCATATTGCCCTCAATACGGATACCTCTGCCCTCCCCCCGTGTATATCGACGTTATAACGGGCGCCCCTTAACCGCAATATCACGTGGAGGTCCCGCGTCCCGTCCTCGCCGAGCCATTCTACGGCCGCACTTTGAAACCTCCCTCTAATCCGCGGGTAACAATACCAAGTGGCCCGCAACCGACACATGTTGTGCGGACTGCGCGCAGTTTATTAAACTTTTCCGCTGATTTATGACAGTTTATTGTTTTTGCGGAACTCTGCGCTCCGCTTCGCCTTCCCCCAACCCCGCGGCAGCCAGGGCCCGATGATAGATGCGCCCGCCGGATAATGCGGGGCGGTGAGGCTTTCCGCTTTTCCATTTCCACGTGGCGCGGTCGCATGGTGCTTATTCCTTTACTTTGTTTGTCCTATCCTGTAGAACGTCACTTTCTCGTTGCTTCTCACTGAAACAATATAATGATCTTAAGCGAAAGGGGAATGAGGCACCTTAAGAGATAGTTAATATTACACTAGCCAACAGTAAAAAAACTTACAAGAAGAGGGTCCGTTGTTCTATTTTAAATCGACCACGCTGATCATCCCCGATCAACTGTAGTTTGTACAAGTGTCCAAAAACTTTCTTTGAGATCATAAGGCATAAAATTATAAGGATCTTGTATGAAATCTTCTGCAGTTCTACAATAAACTTGGGTGTAACATGTCTTTAAAGTTACACTTCTGTGCCGCAAAATATCACATTATAGGGGGATAGGAATGTATAATTGCCTCACTTCGCAGAAGGAAGGTCCATCTCTGGCAAACGAGGGAGTGTCAAATTACACGAACGGTCGAAATGCCGAAGGGAGTGCATATATGGGCTAAGGTCGACTCACCGTACGTGTTTTTGGACTATAAACAGTGTTTCTAGTGTGTAATATCTTGTTAGACTAATTAATCATAGTGTATTGATAATTAGGAAGAGACCTTACGTCCATTTAACAAATAGTGTTCTATATATATGTTTAAGATATGCCCTCAGCAACAGGATAATAAGTTATGTAAATAAGTTTATCGTACGATATTAGGAGATTGTAAAGGCGTTATCCCTAGTTAGGTCAACGAGCAGCATGCGGCTAGGATATTTTGAATTCAGTGTCTAACGAAGAGCGGCTCAGTGTGCGCGTTGATTGTATTGCGTAGGTCTGGGAGGATTAAAGGACACTTCACCAAACCTGCGTTTTATTCGGTCAAGAACAGTGCAGAGCGACACTCGAAGGATTCAGGAAACAAACTGTAGTTCATTTCTCGACGATACTGTGGCAAGTGTAAGGAGTGCTACTGATCCAACCCTAACATCAAGATTGCAACGGTGTCCGCGAAGTTAAGACTGCTTTACGAGGACTGTAGAGTAGAGCTTCGCGGTACATTTGCTGGTCCTATCCGAGCCGGATCTAGCACTCGTCGCAGCATCGTTGAAGAAGAATGGAGCACAAAGTGATGGAAGCAACGTCGCGGCCGGCGTCGAGAGCAGCTTCGAAAGCGGCGTCGGTGCGAAGTGAAATCAGCGCAGAACTAGCATCCGAAGAAGTACGCCGAATTACTCGACAGCGTGCCAAAATAACGGCGGAAAAGAAAAAACTTCTAGCCAGGCAAGAGGCACAGCAAGCAGCTTTGCGAGCGGAGATGGTAGCGCAGCAGGCCGACTTAGAGGCCGAAGAGGAAGAAGTCGTCGCCGAAGTGGAACACGCCCAGAGAATTTACCAGTTGTCGGGGGGCTCCCAAGCTCTATCTGTGAGTGAGAGGGTACGAGCGTGGGCCTCCGAAATTCATGTCGAAGAAGAAGCCGGTAAAGACGACGAGCAAGAAGAGGAAATAACGATTTGTGACAATCCTGTGGTCTCAAGGAGCGCGGCGACGATAGAGGACGCCACCGTAACCCCGCGCGTCACCTTCCCCGCCACCCACAAACAGCACGTGCCGGCACGAGACGACGTCAGCCCCACGGTCGACGCGACGAAGCTACGCACATCTGGACCACCCGAGGAGGTCGCCCCCGTTCTGGCGGGAGAGTCGGCGTCGCGTCGGGACGCGGCAAACGCCGCCACCACAGACACGCCGACTACAGGGACGGATTCGACCGCAGCTGCGATGATGGTAGAGGTATGTCGATCATTAGCCTTATTTAATGCAACTTCCCATATTAAAGAACTCCCTCGATTTGCCGGAGAAATGTCAGAATGGGCCGCCTTTCAGGCTATTTACAAACATTCTACGGAAGTGGGTCAGATTTCGGATAGTGTCAATCTATTGCGATTGCAAAAAAGTTTGTATGGACGCGCGAGAGAATCAGTAGCCTCTTTGCTGCACTCTCCGAATAATGTAGCTAGAGTAATTAGCACGTTAGACAGCCTGTTCGGCGATCAAGAAGAGGTGGCATATATAGCTATTAGAGAAGCGCGGAATTATCCTAGATTGAGCGAAGATCTGAATTATAAAGATCTACTTAGGTATTCCTGCAAGATAAAGAATCTTATAGCGACATTAGCTTCTTTAGAAAAAATAGATTGGCTGGTCACGCAAGATCTCTTGGCGACGTTGGTAGGGAAGATGCCCAGAGCATTAATTACAGCTTGGGTAACTTGTGCAGGAAAACCACGAGATAGAACACAACTAATATTTTATTTCGACTCGTGGCTAGAGGCTACACTTAAGGAATTAAAATATTCAGGAGCAAACCCAGTCGACCAGTTGTTTGAGGTCAAAAAAGGAGACGGCACTTCAAGGAACGTAGGTCCGTTCAACCGCAAAAAACCGATATGCACCACGGTGGTGCGGAACTGTGATCTGTGTAAAGGCGAACACGCTCTGGCGCAATGCGAGCAGTTCGTAAAAAAAGAGGTAAATGACCGATGGGTTTATGTTAAAGAAAGTGACACTTGCTATTTGTGCCTGGGCGCCGGGCATACGAGATTCCGGTGTCCTAGCAAAAAACACTTCCGTAATCGTAAATATCACCCGTTGTTGACCGCTGCGAAGACGCTCTCCGTCCGAGCGCCTATTTCGGACGAGCAAAAAACGGAAAGGCGCACCGAAGAGGCTGACGGCGCGCGCTCCGATCGCGCTGCAGGCAATAGAGCGAGAGGCGACAACGGCATTGGCGTATTCGTCGCGAGCGCGCCTCAGACGATTTTGAAAACAGTCAAAGTACATCTGACGGGGCCTAAAGGCAAGGTTACAGTATGTGCATTATTAGACGACGGAAGTGCGATAAGTTTATTAGAAAAAGATATAGCAATAGAATTAGGTTTAACCGGGCCCGAAAGAGTACTAAATTTGCAGGGAATCGGAGACGCAGTCGTGACAGAAAATAGGTCGCAAATGGTGTCTTGCATGATAAAAGGCATGCACACGAAAAAAGCCTTTTCTATGCAAGCCCATACGGTGAAGAAACTCAATTTACCACCTCTGGCTTCAGTCTCGCGTGAGTATGCATTAAAGCACCCTCATTTAAACAAACTCTCTTATCATCAAGAGACAGGGACCCCACAGCTTCTGATAGGGCAGGATAATTGGAGATTAACGATCTCCCGGGGAATTATAGAGAAGCGAGACTGCACCATCGCGTTATCCCGCACCAAGCTAGGGTACGTCCCTCTTGGAAGAGTACCGGGAGGAGGTGAGGGCGACGCAATGCCATCTTTCCACATGACGGAGAGCAAGAGGGATGAGGAGCTCCACGAATCGGTGAAGAGGGGACTAGCCTTCGATGGAGTCGATATAAATCAGCACTCGCCCGAGTATAGGCAGGACGAAGAGAGGGCGGCGGAGCTGTTAAAGAGCACTACCACGTTTACGGGTGGGAGGTGGAAAACGGGACTCTTGTGGAAGTCCGACAAAGTCCAGCTTCCAGAGAGCGAGACCATGGCCTGGAACCGTCTCCGGACGGTGGAGCGAAGACTAGACCGTCAGGAGGACTTTGCGAGAGCCTACTGCGCGAAAATGGAGGAAAATATAAAGGTGGGTTACGCTACCTTAGTCGATCGAAAAGAGCTAGAAGGAAAAGCTAGGGCTTGGTTCCTCCCACACTTTGCGGTGACGCATCCTCAGAAACACGGGAAAGTTAGAATAGTTTTCGATGGGCGAGCTATTTCTCGAGGGGTTTCATTGAACAACTGCCTGCTCACGGGGCCCGACTTCTACGAAGACTTGGTGGGTATTTTGCTGAGATTCAGAGAAGGTAAGATCGCATTCTCAGCCGATATTAAAGATATGTACCTGAGAGTCGGCGTGAGCGAGGAGGACTCTTATAGTCAGTTGTTTCTCTGGAGGGGAATGGACAGGGAGGGGCCGCCGAAAGTGTTTCGTATGCGTACATTAATATTCGGAGCTCGGAGCTCAGCTGCAAGTGCGCTATATGTGAAAAACGAGAACGCGAACCGTTTCATAAAAGCCTACCCAGAGGCAGTAGAGTCTATCAAGAGACAGTTTTATATGGACGATTGGCTAGAAAGTACGAACAGTGAGACTGACGCGAGGAAATTAGTTGAGGAAACGGTAGCCATATGTGCAGAAGGCGGGTTCCAACTGACGCGCTGGTCGTCTAATTCTGTGGCAGCCCTTAGAAACGTGACCACAGAGGAAAGCGTGCAAGATAGTGTGAATTTAAAAGCAAATGAGACGGCAACGAGCAAGATACTGGGGTTGCAATGGGAGCCAATAGAGGATTCCTTCCGGTTTCAGTTGGATTCGATGCGCCTAGAACAGGAGCTGGTATCAGGTAGGAAGTGGCCGACCAAGAGGGAGATCCTGCGGCTAGTAATGAGCATTTTCGATCCATTGGGATTCATAGGACCCTTGTTGGTAAAAGCCAAAATGTTGCTCCAAAACGTATGGCAAAGCGGCACCGGGTGGGATGAGTTGATAGAAGAGCCGCTATACCGGCGATGGGGCAGCTGGCTGGTCTATTTAAAACAGATCGACCGAGTGCGTATTCCTCGGCACTACAGCAACGGGTTAGGTGAGGTAGTCTCGCGACAACTACATTTATTCGCGGACGCGAGTGCGGAAGGTATGTGTGCAGCCGCATACGTAAGACAGGAGGACGAAGAGGGGAAGGTAGAAGTGCGACTGATTGCGAGTCGATGCCGAGTGAGCCCCCTCAAGAAGTTGACAATACCTCGATTGGAACTAAACGCGGCTGTAATGGCGGCAAGGTTGGCCAAGAAATTGCAGGAAGAACAGCGGATAGAGTTCGAAAGGAGGTTCTTGTGGTCTGACAGTTCCAACGTGATTTATTGGGCAACCACCGGAAGTCAGCATTACCAAACATATGTGGCTAATCGGGTCGACGAGCTCATGAAGCTATCCAAACCATCCGAATGGCATTGGATACCGGGAAAGTCCAACCCAGCAGACGAAGCCACGAGGAGCAACTCTACGATGGATCTTGGTCCTGACGGCCGTTGGTTTCGAGGTCCAGATTTTCTGAGACTGGGAGAGCCAGAGTGGCCGACGTTGGCCTACCGGCGAGATGAACAACACTTGGTCAATCTGGAGAAAAAACCAGATCCCGTCTTAGTCACCATAGTGGAAAACCACCCTATAATTGAAGTGGGTCGATTTTCTAACCTGAACCGCCTGTTGCGTGCTCTTGCGCTAGCACAAAGGTTCATTGCGAGGTGCAGGAGATGGCCGACGACGCGAGAGCTCTCAGCGGCAGATGTTAGGACAGCCGAAGTGACTCTTTTGTGCAACACACAACTGAATAGATACGGTGCTGAGATAAAAAGTTTACGTGAAGTAGGTCAAGTGAAAAGGGACAGCAGTATAGTAAAATTAACACCGTTATTAAACGACGAGGGGTTGCTTTGTGTAGGCAGTCGAATAGCGGCCGTAAGAGGCGTTCCCGTAGATTCCATTTTTCCCATAATTTTGGACGAAAGAGACCGCGTAACGAGTCTCATAATAGAAAGGACGCATAGAGACTTGAATCACGCAGGGGCGGAGCAGGTGCTCAGTCACACGCGGACGAAGTACTGGATAGTAAATGGGCGGCAGGCCGTAAAAAGACAATTGGCAAAATGTCAACACTGTCGAAACGTTAGAATTAAACTACAAGCGCCGCAAATGGCACAGTGAAGTTGCAAATATAGACATAGGAGATTTAGTTTTAGTTTGTGACAGTGGCCTTGCCAGGGGGCGGTGGCCAAGGGCGATTGTTTCTCGTACCTTTCCAGATAGTTATGGGCGCGTTCGGGTAGTAGAGATACTATCCGGAGGCAAGTATTATAAAAGATCAGTGGCTAAGCTGGCCAAGTTAGAGGTAAGAACTATAGAGGAGAGCTCCATTGCGGCACCTGAGTGCAGTGGCAGTTAAATAGCCACGAGGGGGTTAATGTGCCGCAAAATATCACATTATAGGGGGATAGGAATGTATAATTGCCTCACTTCGCAGAAGGAAGGTCCATCTCTGGCAAACGAGGGAGTGTCAAATTACACGAACGGTCGAAATGCCGAAGGGAGTGCATATATGGGCTAAGGTCGACTCACCGTACGTGTTTTTGGACTATAAACAGTGTTTCTAGTGTGTAATATCTTGTTAGACTAATTAATCATAGTGTATTGATAATTAGGAAGAGACCTTACGTCCATTTAACAAATAGTGTTCTATATATATGTTTAAGATATGCCCTCAGCAACAGGATAATAAGTTATGTAAATAAGTTTATCGTACGATATTAGGAGATTGTAAAGGCGTTATCCCTAGTTAGGTCAACGAGCAGCATGCGGCTAGGATATTTTGAATTCAGTGTCTAACGAAGAGCGGCTCAGTGTGCGCGTTGATTGTATTGCGTAGGTCTGGGAGGATTAAAGGACACTTCACCAAACCTGCGTTTTATTCGGTCAAGAACAGTGCAGAGCGACACTCGAAGGATTCAGGAAACAAACTGTAGTTCATTTCTCGACGATACTGTGGCAAGTGTAAGGAGTGCTACTGATCCAACCCTAACATCAAGATTGCAACGGTGTCCGCGAAGTTAAGACTGCTTTACGAGGACTGTAGAGTAGAGCTTCGCGGTACAACTTCTCACATTCACACTTAAGCTTCTTCTCCTAAACACTGTGGTGATGTTAGCGACGAACATGACAAACGCTTCCATCAAGAAATTTCGGACGTAAAAGAAAGATTCCAGGGAAAGTGGAGTGAATCAATGTTAGCGGATAATTGCTGGACGCTCATCAAGGAATCACCAGCAACAAACTACAAAAAGCAGGCAAAGCGATAACGCCATCAGTGACCTTCCTCCGAGAAAGAACTACAAGGTACATACATGAATAGGCTTTAAAGTGCAATGTTGAAAAGCTTCAAAAACTAAAAAATAAGAGCTAAACTTGCATGTTCATTATCATATCCGTGTTCAGCACCCTTGAAAACATAAAGATGAACTGTTTTCGTCAATGTTACAGAAAAAATGTTTAATTTTGTTGCCTAGTGAAGCTCTTGAATAATGTTTGTTATAAAATGTAGTAAGCTTAAATGTCAAAAAAACTTCAAAGCACGTTCCAATAATGTCGAGCAGAGACTAAAAATACTTCTCTATTTAAAGATCTTTATGGAAATTAAATGAGCACTGAACATTTTTTCCATATTAATTATTAAAAGCATATGCCGTATCACACACCCTAGAATTTTGAATTAAGTTACAGACAGTCGACTAATGTGTCATTGAAGTTTAACTGGGGTCTAAAAACTGTGACTAGTCACTCTGGGAATACATACCCAGCGATGTAGTAATTATATATTAGAAGAGCAGGCGATCTCGTGTATTGTATTACTGGGAGTTAATGGGCCCTTGCTGAGTTGGCCGCGAAAACCCATTCTGTTCAGGGTTGGTCACACTCACGGGTCAACACCTATCCGACGGCCTCCACGCATTAAGTGCGAGCCTGGGTAGGACTCTGGCCTTATGGTCAGTTTCCCCTAGGAATCAAACTTCTGGCGCTCCTGGACGGTCTGCGCACCGTGCGGCGTAAGCCAATCGACTGTGCATTCTGACTATCAGTCGGGGGAGTCTGGAAGCAGTACTGTTTCCTATAGAGCGGGGGTGGTTGCGGACCTTACGGCGACTGCTCTTGAAATGGCCATCGGCCATCCGATCCTGGGTGAACAGCCAGGCAAAGGACGCTGTGGTCCGCGATAGTTCGGTAAACACCGTTTCACCGTAAGGGAGAGGACCGCGCGAGCGACCTCGAACTCGTAACCAATCGAGAGACTGGAGTAATCTGGTCACAATTGGAAGTAAGGGCGTGAGTGTAAGCCCGCCGGGTAATATTCCTGGCTATCTCGCGGTTAAGGCGTTGGCCTCTTACGGGCTTGTGGCGTAGCTAGACGGTGGACTGTTTTGTCCCCAAGTCTTCTGCGCTCACTCCGGGGAGATAGAACGACTAATCGTTAAAACTTACTTAGGTGACGGGCTCGCCCGCTGTAGTCGACAACCCAAGTTATTGTATTACTATACTGAGCATTTAATATTGAAGTGGACTCTTTATTAGAGGATAACTTCTAATAACCATCATTTTTAGTTGTCGTCGGCTCCTATCCCGCCTGTTCCTCCCGCAAACAATATAATATACGAGACGCTCGTGAAAGAGCCTATGTTCAAACAAAAGGTCGCCGGTGTCAAGTTGAATGCGCCGCAGAAACGATTTACGTAATGAATGAACCACCTGCACTTACGCGTGATTACACGCCCGCTTGCGCGTCTTTGGCCGGGCGCGCAGGCGGTTTTTTCCCCGCAAAGAAAGCGATCGCCATAAAAAAAATCTTTTATGTGCGAAGAGGAGGCGCATTCTTTGCGAGGATTAAAAATGGCGTGCATAGGGTCAGTGAGTAGGTCGGTACCTTTTCACAAAAACATGCATCAAGAATTTGCAGTTTATACTGTAAACAGGTTGTTAGGATTCACATAATTGTCTTCCTAGTAGGTTTACCCATTATCACTGATGCTCGGTCTGATCACTGAGCTTGGTCTGGTGCTTTTCTTTTGGTAGCTGGAGGTACGGGCACTGATTGTATATGGTATTAGATTGCTCAACACCATAGTACGATTTGACAACCATTATGCGCCGGCAAAATGCAGGTGGCGCTGATAGCATTAAAGGAGAAACTTATAGCAATTTATTAGGTGGTCTATAATAACATTGATAATGGATGTTGTTTTATAAAAGACTGATTTGGGGGCTAACGGGCCCATGATGAGGTGGCCACGATGACCCATGTGTTCAGGGTCGGTCACACTCACGGGTCAACACCCATCCGACGGCCTCCCCGCATGGGGTGCGAATCCTGGGTAGGACACTGGGTCAACCAGTCTCCCCTGGGAATCAAACCTCTGGCGCCCCTGGACGGTCTGCACACCGTGCGGCGCAAGCCAATCGGTTGTGCTCTCCGACTAGCAGTCGGGGGAGTCTGGGAACTGTATTGTTTCCTACAGAGCGGGGCTGGTTGTCTACCTTACGGCGACTGCTCTTGAAATGACCATTGACCATCCGATCCCGGTTCAGAGTCGGGCAAAGGACGCCTTGGTCCGCGATAGATTCGGTGCACTCCGTTTCACCGCTTCGTACGGGAGAGGACCGCGCAAGCGACCTCGAACTCGGAACCAATCGAGAGACCGGAGAAATCTGGTCACAATTGGAAGTGAGGGCGCGAGTATCTCGAGCCCGCCGGGTTTATTCCTGGCTAACTCGCGGTAAGGCGATGGACTCTCACGGGTTGTGACGTAGCTGGACGTAGAATTGTACTGTCCAAAGTCTTCTACGTTCACTGCAGGGCGACAGAACGACTAATCGTTAAAACGTCCTGTGGTGACGGGTTCGCCCGTTGTAGTCGACACCGCAAGATGATTGGTTGTAAAGGGAGCCAACGGGCCCTGTTGGAGTTAGCCAAGAAGACCTATTTGTTCAGGGTCGGTCACACTAACGGGACAACACTTATCCGGCGGTCTCCACGCATGAAGTGCGAGCCCGGGCAGGACTCTGGCCTGAGGACTAGTTTCCCTCAGGAGTCAATCTTCTGGCCCTCCGGACGGTTTGCGCACCGTGCGGCGTCAGTCAATCGATTGTGCATTCTGACTAACAGTCGGGGGAATCTGGAAACAGAAGAGATGCATCTATTTATTAACACGCTTTTATTAGGTCGACCTGTATGCAACTATGTAATGGAATCTAAGGTAACTAATTTAACCATCTTCATCGTAGCGTCATGAAAATTGGCAGCTGTGTAGTTCTGATGACAATACAATAATATGGTACTGTCGAACGGATCTGATGATGGAGTCGGAAGATATGAACTGGAACTTCATGATGGAACATCGTATCATAGCTGTGTTTGAACTTGTTAGAAAAGTTTTGGAATGAACTTTGACCACGATTAGGTTTCAAGGTCTGATGATGAAGCAGGAAGATAGGCGCTGGCATTCCATGATGGAAGATGGAATATCGTATCATAGCCGTGTGTATGTGAATATCGTATCATAGCCCAAAAGCGTGTTTTTAGTGTGTTATTTTAAACTATTAATTTATATGGATAAATACATAAACCAGAAATATTTCACAAAACCGTCATAAAATTAATTTTAAATACAATAGTTCAATTTCTGTAACGGGAGTCTTGTTTTTATTCTGTTTATATATTTACTTGTTGAGATCTCCTTACATGTTTGATAATTTCAGGTTGTTTTCGATTACAAAAATGTTCTGCTGATAACCAAGTGCTTTCCCCACGAACCCTCCTTATTGCAAGCCATAAATACCCCTTTCATATGGTTATAAGCCGCATACAACCGGCCACCAGCGTCTGACGACGAAACAATAACTCTGCAAAGTCTAAACACACTGTACTTACGTCGTGTATCCCGCTCACATCCGTCCTCCAAGTCCATCCGTCTCTTTCCCTCCGCGCGCAGCATCTTTCAAGTCGACGGACGCAGATTTCTTTTTAATGCCCGCATTTAAAACCCTTTTGTCGGAAGCTCCGCTCTCGTACGGTATGTTGCGGCTACAGCTAAGTATCGTACGTCGAATGCCGTCGCTTAGATGTTTAGTGAAGCGCTTATCGTACCTACTATGAATATACATTATTAGTTTTACACGATTGTCCAACAAAAAAGAAGGGTAATGTGTTCAGGGTTTATCCGTTGTCCAAACAATAAATAAAAAACGTGTTTAGTGGAATAAATGAACAGAAAATAAACAGAGATGATACATTACCCTGGATACATTACACCCCTTTTTTGTTGGGCAGTCATGTAAAAAGATAAAAACACGACCGGCGTTACAGAAAAAGAACTATTGTATTTATAGTTATTTTTGTTACGGATTTTTATGAAATATTTGTGGTTTATATATTTATCCATGTAGACAGATGTATATTTCCAGAATGTCCTCAAACATACCTTTCATTTGACACTGAACAAGATATATTTATTTATTTTTACACAACTACTTACTTGATTTTAGGACAGGTAAGGTTCAATTTTGATACTTCTAATTTAGTTCAAAGGTTTAGAAGTTATGGTGGAATAAAGAAACGGAAAACATACATAGATGAACCCTGAATCCATTACACTTCTTTTTTATTGGGCAGTCGTGTAAAAAGGCGGGCTTATTGCCACATGGCAATATCTTTCAACTAACCTAATGACAATGTACACATTTAGGTACATTACAAGAACAACGTAACAACATTTAAGTACATTACTAGTAATAGAATCATCAACAGAATACATTAAATTACATCTAGAAAAAACATCCACTATTTTTTGAGCTTAAATTACCGTAGTTTAAATGCTCCCAGAGTACCTACCTAGGCATGTTTCCATTAAATTTCAGCAAAATATTATGTTATTTTTCGATTCTATTTTTTTTTTGCTTAACTTTACCAAAAAACTATGAAATCCGATTTTTTGAGGGTTCATTAATTTACAGACTTGGAAATTGACACAGACATGATATTTTAAAAAAACTTATCTAAAAATGATAAAGCTATTTTTGGCTCATTACTATCGATATTTCTCTTACGATATAGAGAGAATAATTGAATAAAAGTTTAATGCTATAAAAAACTTTAGTGTTTATCTATCTACTCGTATAGCAGTTCTAATTGAATCAATTGCAATTATACCTTTTATTTTGGTTGGCAATTCCGAATGTTATTTTATTTTTTTTCTATTTTAAGAAATAATTACCATAAAACATTGATTTTGCTTACATACACATGAAACGAATGGCAAAATCTTAGCATTATGCTTATTTAATTCTGTCACCCAACTACGACTAGCCCATTCTAGGGTGGACAGGGCTCTAATAGTACAATATATTATGTAAAAGTTTTAGTAAAATTGTCATAAAATTAAATTGCCCTAAAATGTGGTCCTCAAAGAAACAACAAATTACAATTCTATTATAAAATCAGCATTAAATGGAATATAACATTCCGTTAAATAGAGTGTATCAAATAGAATAGATTTAAAAGTAAAATTTTTGAAAATAAAATTGTAACACCCCATTTTATTGCGATAAGCGCAATAACTTACTAAAACAACGCGGTCATTTTGCACAATAGACTGCTTATGTGAGAAACTTCTGAAGAAATCCGAAAAAACTTATTTTCCTGTCACCCAGCCCTTCCTACCATATAGCCTAATTAATTTAATGAATACAATAATAACTAATAGGACCAGCTTTAAAAATAAAACGTGTAAATAATGAAAGGTAATAAATATCCAGTCGTTGAAATCTTAATTACAGAAGTTATGGGTAAGTTGCGTCAGCGGTGAAACAGAAGAATAAAACTTAAAGCGTCGCATCGCTCATGTTTCAGCAGAACGACGTCAATTATTTCCTCTTTTAGATTATTTCATTTTCATTCGTCATATTTTTTGTTTTATGGGCATGGTCATTAAAACTCTGGGGTGTCGGCAGCCTTTGTTTTCGAACCGCTTTTGTTTATTTCATTTGCTGACATATGTGCGGCTTTTATCGAGATCGTGGGGAATGTGGTTGGTGTACGAATTATCACTTGCATTCTCTAATATGGGTAGCTGTTCGCGAGAGATCGATTCTTAGAAGCTTATATTCCTCTTTCACACGCTCGAGCCACCCCATAACAGACATAAATAACAGACACTGAAACAAAATACGGCTCATTCAAATATTAAAATCATCCGCAAGGAAGTCCTAACTAAATACGCAGGACAAAATTCCATGAAAGGTCCTGGTAATAATATATCGCCGTCTTTAAGGGCCGAAGACCCCTAATTAATTATCAGCCTGTCATTTCTCGCAGTGGATATATCGAGGGTGTCGACCGATAACAAAAAATCGTAAACGCGGCAAGCCGCTCGCGCAACCCTCTTATATTAAAACAAATGTGGTAATCTCAAAATAATCGCAATGTTTGAGGTAATTAGGAGGCTATTAATTATTCGACTGAAAGCTTGGATAAAATCAAATACTTATAATTTTGCTAGCTATTCGAAGGAATTTTAAGTACTAAATATGATGTATTGTTAATGTTTAATCTACATATTTTCGCTATAAACCTAATGATAATGTAGTAGTAATACATATTATAGAAAATTACCTTCAATTAAGGTGAGATTAATTTAAGTTAAAAATGTAAGCCTGATTGAATAATATGTACTCTCGCTAAGCCACACCCCTTAACCCTCAGTAGGCCGGTCTCTTACCGCCGCCATTGCCTTTTAACCAATCACGGGTTAGAGTGGCGGGGCTTTAGCGAGGCTAGTGAACGATTTTGGAAAATCGAACAGTCACAAAAATACCGAGGTCGAGAATGAACGACCCTTAAGCGGCGGGATAATAGTTGTACATACGGCAGCCCTTGGCTGGTCTCGTACCCGCGCGCATAATTTAAGTGTATACTGTAACTCACGAGTAAATTGAGGGACAATAAACGTTCTTTTGAAATAAACTCTTTCACTGTGTGATCATCTAATAGAGTGTGAACCAGATACGGGAGACTACTCGGCGGCCAGGAAGAACGAGAGAACGCGAAGGTAAATAACATTTACAGTCCACAAAAACCACCCTTCAGCAGTGGGAGAAACTCACAGAAAAATAACTGATGGATTTTATAACCATAAGTGATCCATCGCAGCCGGATGAAAAATAAAGAAAAGAACCTTGAAAAATAAATTGTACGATGGAGTCGACCGCAGAAAAATCGAACGTATCGAGGCGGACCTGGTCACAAAGCAGCAGGAGGAGTGAAAGAGTTCAGGAAGTGAAAGAAGCATCAGAACAGCTGAGGCGGGTCACCAGAGAACAAGCAAAGGTAGCCGCGGAAAAGAAAAAATTGGAATCAGAGGCGATAACGCAAAGGGAACAACTCCGTGCGACCGAAGAGATAGCGACGGCAAAACGCAGATCGGAGGCGGCAGGAGCGGCGGCTGCGATTCAAGTGCAACATGCAGATTTAGAAGCTGAATTGCAGATGCTAGAAGCAGACCGTCAGCACGCACTTAGAGTGTTAGACGTAGTTTCCGAAGCTTACGACTCAGAAAAAAGCGGAGAATGGGAGACAAGAAGTTACGCCGATCTTGAAGAAACAGCAGGTCGTACTACGCTGTGGGCAGAGACGCAAGCACCGCTGACTTCATATAGTGAACCCGACCAAATAAAACCACGAAATGAAGAGAGATACCGCGGCAGGAGAGAAGAAGAATCGGACGAGGCGATGCAGCACGAGGCGGGCGCGGCGGCACCTCACGGGGCAACACATCGCGCGGCGCACGAGGGGATGCGGCTCGAGGCGGGCGCGGCGGCACCTGACGGGGCGGCGCATCGCGCAGCGGGCGGCGAAATCGCGACCGCAGCGGACGCGGCGGCCACAGACGCCGCCGCGGCCGCTGGCTCCAGCACAGGAGACGGGTCCGATGACAGCGCGAGCAAAAAATTAATAAGCCAGGTATGTCGAGTAATTTCAATAGCCTCCTCGAAGCCGCAATATAACAAGGAACTTCCACACTTTAGTGGAGATCCACTTCAGTTTTTAGCCTTTAAATCGATTTTTAACCAGTCCACCGAAGTTATAGGTCTGAATGACGAACAAAACTTACTTCGCTTGCAATCCGCGATACGCGGACGAGCAAGAGATTGCGTTTCAGGGTTACTTTTATCCCCTGCGAACGTTGGCGAAATAATGAAAACATTAGAGACGTTATTTGGAAATCCAAATGTAATTATTCAGCGCACACTAGCTGATTTACGTAAAACCAGGGACCTCTCTGAATTTATAGAAGCAGAGGAATTGTTGCAATTTGCTTGCCAAGTTAAGAATCTGGTGGCCACAGTAAAATCAGTAAATAGGATTGAGCACCTATGGAACCCAGAACTTTTAGGTTCTCTTGTAGCGAAGTTGCCAAAAAACTTATTAACATTGTGGCTAGGAGATAAAGGAAAGGGTAAACCAGACGAACCGGTTATCATACGATTCGCATCTTGGCTAGAAACACTAGCGATAGACTCGCAAGATGCGGGAATAGGTCCATTAGACAGCGGTAGAAAAAATCAAGTAGTAGCGCGCGATAAAAAGTATAAACAGCAAAATCATAAAAATTACGTTCTTAACATGACTGAGCAGTCTCGTATGAAATGCCCAAATTGTACCGGCGATCATTTTCTCAGCAAATGCGAAAGGTTTAAAAAACTTTCCCTAGACTCTCGCTGGGGAGTCGTAAAATCACTTAAGCGATGCTTTAAATGCCTTGCACCTTCGCACGGCAGGAAAAACTGCCCAGCCTATAAAAGGTTTCCTCGATTTAAGTATCATTTCTTACTTACTGCCGCGGACGCGGCGCTCGGCGGAACCGAGATAATTACGGCAACAGCCGAAGGTGAAACACAGACCGGGGCTATTGTCGCGCATACAGTAGCCAACAACAGAGTCCTCTTGCAAGTTTTACCGATAACGTTAATAGGACCAAAGGGGAGAAAGGTAGTTTACGCGCTTTTAGACAGCGGATCGACGGTCTCTATAATAGACCGCGAAGTCGCGCAAGAGCTGAATATTAGAGGGCCTCCCACCAATATGGAGGTATGTGGTATAGGAAGTATGAAAACTTCTTCTAAAGGGGCTGAAACAGTCTCGTTTCAAATAAGGGGGGAATTGGGCCGTAAGGTTTTCGACGTGCAGGCTTATAGTATTGCGGCGTTAAACCTTCCGAAATTAAAAAATTTATCGGCGGCCGCCTCTGATTTTGACACTTTGACTGCGGTGAAAGTCGACAAAATATCAGATGTCCAACCGCGCCTACTAATCGGGGCTAATTGTTGGGAATTAATCGTTTCACGCGGATTAAGGCGCATTAATGACGAATTATCGTTGTCAAAAACACTACTGGGCTGGGTTCCAGTGGGACGAGTATCTGTAGATAGGCAAAATGACGCATTACATAGCTTCTGCCTAAGTGATAGCGGTAGCAATGACGCGTCTCTTCAGAGATTACTCGAGGAAAACCTCAGATTAGAGCAAGACTGGCCGAATAAAAAGCGAGAACTTGCGGACTCGGTAAGGTCTAAAAAATTATTAGAATCCACTACTTCGTTAAACGGCGGGGTATGGCACACGGGGTTGCTCTGGCGAGATGACAGACGTGTTCTTCCTGATAGCCGACCTATGGCGCTAGCTCGACTTCACGCCGTCGAGAGAAAAATGGACAGAGATCGGACTTATGGAGACGCTTATTGTCAGAAAATGAACAAGTACTTAGCAGAAGGTTACGCCGAAGAAGTAGACCCTTCCAAATTAGCCGGCCGAACTGATATATGGTTTTTACCACACTTGGGTGTCTGTAGCGCCGCCAAAGGAAACAAGCTTAGGATCGTGCATGACGCTGCTGCTAGCGTAAAGGGAGTATCTCTAAATAGCTTACTGATAACGGGGCCAGACTATAATCAAAGCATAACAGGTATACTTTTTAGGTTCCGCGAGCATCCGGTGGCTTTTACCGCCGATATTGGGGACATGTTCATGCGTATTAAGGTGATCGAGGACGATACCTATAGTCAGTTGTTCCTTTGGCGGGGATATCGGCGCGATATAGAACCTCGTATCCTAAAAATGTCCTCTTTAATATTCGGTTCTCGGTCATCCCCGACATCAGCCCTCTATATCCGAAATAAAAACGCTGAACGTTTCAAGAATCAGTACCCTCTAGCAGTGGAGGCTATCACAGACCATCACTTTATGGACGACCTTGCTTTCGGGTCTTCTTCAATAGAAGAAGCTCGTAACGTGATAAAAAACATAATTTACATACATCAACAAGGGAATTTTTTCTTAAAGGGCTGGGCGTCTAATTATCAAAGCGTTTTGAACGAAATACCCGAAGAAAGGAAAGCTACCCATAATATTGCTCTGGAGAAAGGAGAGATAAGCTCTCAACGGCTTTTAGGGTTAGAATGGTTGCCAGAAAGTGACCAACTTACATTTAATTTTAGGTTAGAAAAACTCGATGACGCCTTAAAAACGGGCCAGAGAGTGCCAACGAAACGAGAGGCTCTTAAGGTAGTAATGTCAATTTATGACCCACTCGGGGTATTAAGCCCAATAACTATCCGAGCCAAAATTCTAATGCAAAAGGTGTGGACCAGCGGTGTAGCCTGGGATGAGGAGGTCACACAAGATATTTTCAAAGGTTGGGGTGAATGGATAAATGCCCTTCGCTCGGCGAAGGACGTAAGGATTTCACGCTATCACGGCGTAACAAAGAATCCCTCCGAAAATAGACAATTACACATATATTGTGACGCGTCTCAAGAGGCTATGTGCGCTGTCGCGTATATGAGAATAGCCAGACCAGGCGAAGAACCGACCACATCCTTTATCGCAAGTAAAACCAGAGTCGCGCCGTTAAAAAAAATGACAATACCGCGTTTAGAACTGACAGCAGCACTATTAGGCGCCGAACTAGCGAAAAAAATCACTAGCGAGTACAAAATTAAATTTCATGAAAAGATTTTATGGACAGACTCGATGAACGTACTTTGGTGGATACGTTCACGTAGCTCCGACCACCAACAATTTGTCTCTAACCGTCTGGGAGTATTGGACGAACTGACTACCCCGGAGGAGTGGAGATGGTTAAGCGGAAGTAGTAATCCTGCAGATGAAGCTACGAGAGCGAAGTCAAAAATTGACCTCTCGCCCGAGAGCCGTTGGCTGAATGGTCCTGAATACCTTAGACAGCCACCAGAGGTATGGCCGGCAAAGGTTCCCCATCAACCCGGGGAAAAGGATAAGATATCCCTCGAGTATAAACCATTGGCGGTATTTGCGCTACACGCTGTACCTACGAGCACAATAGATGTCGCGAGATTCTCCCAACATCGCAGATTATTGCGCGTAGCCGCATACGTTAGGAAGTTTATTCAACTATGTAGAGGTGCCACGAATAACTGCATTTTAAACGGACAAGACATTGCCAGCGCTGAAATAATATTATTAAAGGAGTCGCAGAGTCGTTCTTTTAAGAAAGAAATAGAACTTATACGAGTGAAAGGGACTTTACCTAGGAATAGCCGTTTGATAGGTTTAAATGCGTACTTAGACGAGCGGGGCTTAATAAGAGTAGGCGGCCGCATCGCAAATGCGCCGGGTATACCACACGACACTAAGTATCCCATAATACTTGACGGCCGGGATCGCTATACACAACTACTGGTGGTAAGAACTCATGAGGAGATGGCTCATTCCGGGGTTGAAACGACATTGGCCAGCCTACGCCAGAGGTTCTGGCTAATTAGTCCCCGTCAAACGGTCAAAAAATTTATATACCAGTGTATGCTGTGCAAAATGAGAAGGGCAAAACCAGTCACAGCGTTGATGGGACAACTCCCGATGTCACGTTTGCAGCATCATACGAGGTGTTTTAACGCCGTAGGCGTAGACTACTTCGGGCCGGTTCAGGTGACTATACGAAGAAAAGTGGAGAAACGATATGGCGTGTTGTTCTCTTGTCTAACCACACGAGCGGTTCACATTGAATTAGCATATGATTTGTCTACTAATTCGACAATACAAGCGATAAGAAGATTCATAGCCCGGCGGGGCAAACCAAGGGTGATAATGTCAGATAATGGATCTAATCTAAAAGGTGCGAGTGCCGAATTGAAGAAGGTCGTTTCAGAGATTGACGATGAACGTATCCGTGAACGTTTAAGTAACGACCAGATTGACTGGAGGTTTATACCACCTGCTTCTCCCCATCATGGCGGCTGCTGGGAATCGATGGTTAAGTCAGCCAAAAGAGCTTTGTACGCCATATTGAAAGAAAGAGCGCCTTCTGTGGAAATGATGCAGACTTTATTGGCTGAAGTGGAGTCAATCCTTAATCAGCGGCCTATCTCGCACATTACTATAGACAGTCGAGACCAGGAGCCACTTACGCCGCAAAACTTTTTGTTAGGACACTCTAACAGCACCGCTATGGGTAAATTTACCATTGGAGATTTATGTAACCGTAAACAGTGGAGACAGACCCAAGCTCTAGCTGACGCTTTTTGGAATAGGTGGTCTAAAGAAGTACTACCTATGCTAGTCTCTCGACCTAAATGGAAGGAGGTACAACCTCCACTAAGGGTGGGGGAACTGGTGTTAATATTGGATCCCTCTCTAGAAAGAGGAAGATGGCCTCGCGCTATAGTAACGGAAGTCTACCCTGACAAAACAGGTGTTGTCAGGATAGTAGATGTAAAAATCGACGGAAAAATTTATCGCAGGTCAATAAGCAAACTAGTTAGATTAGAATTGTCCGCCCGAATAGAATAAGCCATAGATATAAATAACGTAGATTTAAGGTAAATAATTCGTAAAATAAGTTAATGGCACGTTGCCATGAGCGGGGAAATGTACGAATTATCACTTGCATTCTCTAATATGGGTAGCTGTTCGCGAGAGATCGATTCTTAGAAGCTTATATTCCTCTTTCACACGCTCGAGCCACCCCATAACAGACATAAATAACAGACACTGAAACAAAATACGGCTCATTCAAATATTAAAATCATCCGCAAGGAAGTCCTAACTAAATACGCAGGACAAAATTCCATGAAAGGTCCTGGTAATAATATATCGCCGTCTTTAAGGGCCGAAGACCCCTAATTAATTATCAGCCTGTCATTTCTCGCAGTGGATATATCGAGGGTGTCGACCGATAACAAAAAATCGTAAACGCGGCAAGCCGCTCGCGCAACCCTCTTATATTAAAACAAATGTGGTAATCTCAAAATAATCGCAATGTTTGAGGTAATTAGGAGGCTATTAATTATTCGACTGAAAGCTTGGATAAAATCAAATACTTATAATTTTGCTAGCTATTCGAAGGAATTTTAAGTACTAAATATGATGTATTGTTAATGTTTAATCTACATATTTTCGCTATAAACCTAATGATAATGTAGTAGTAATACATATTATAGAAAATTACCTTCAATTAAGGTGAGATTAATTTAAGTTAAAAATGTAAGCCTGATTGAATAATATGTACTCTCGCTAAGCCACACCCCTTAACCCTCAGTAGGCCGGTCTCTTACCGCCGCCATTGCCTTTTAACCAATCACGGGTTAGAGTGGCGGGGCTTTAGCGAGGCTAGTGAACGATTTTGGAAAATCGAACAGTCACAAAAATACCGAGGTCGAGAATGAACGACCCTTAAGCGGCGGGATAATAGTTGTACATACGGCAGCCCTTGGCTGGTCTCGTACCCGCGCGCATAATTTAAGTGTATACTGTAACTCACGAGTAAATTGAGGGACAATAAACGTTCTTTTGAAATAAACTCTTTCACTGTGTGATCATCTAATAGAGTGTGAACCAGATACGGGAGACTACTCGGCGGCCAGGAAGAACGAGAGAACGCGAAGGTAAATAACATTTACAGTCCACAAAAACCACCCTTCAGCAGTGGGAGAAACTCACAGAAAAATAACTGATGGATTTTATAACCAGTTGGAGGTATTGTTTTTCTTATTTAGGAATGAAGTTCTCCTAGAACATTGGCGACTATTACCATGACTTTCACTTTGCTGACTTCTAAGTGCTTGACATCCATTGTTCATATATGTATGTATATATTGATATATATGTACAGACAATCCTAATGGGAACCATGGGAACGACATAATACATAATAACACTATAGTAAATCCCTTAATGGGAGTTAATGGGCCCTTGCTGAGTTGGCCACGAAGACCCATTCTGTTCAGGGTTGGTCACACTCACGGGTCAACATCTATCCGACGGCCTCCACGCATGAAGTGCGAGCCTGGGTAGGACTCTGGCCTTACGGTCAGTTTCCCCTAGGAATCAACCTTCTGGCGCTCCTGGACGGTCTGCGCACCGTGCGGCGTAAGCCAATCGACTGTGCACTCTGACTAACAGTCGGGGGAGTCTGGAAGCAGTACTGTTTCCTATAGAGCGGGTGTGGGACCAGCCGGGCAAAGGACGCTGTGGTCCGCGATAGATTCGGTAAACACCGTTTCACCGCTTCGTAAGAGAGAGGACCGCGCAAGCGACTTCGAACTCGTAACCAATCGAGAGACCGGAGTAATCTGGTCACAATTGGAAGTAAGGGCGTGAGTGTCGGCCCGCCGGGTAACATTCCTGGCTATCTCGCGGTTAAGGCGTTGGCCTCTTACGGGCTTGTGGCGGAGCTAGAAGGTGGACTGTTTTGTTCTCAAGTCTTCTGCGCTCACTCAAGGGATATAGAACGACTAATTGTTAAAACTTCCTGAGGTGACGGGCTCGCCCGCTGTAGTCGACAACCCAAGTTATAGTAAATCCAGCAAGACAACGATACCGACAAACAGTGCTCAAACTAAACACGACTTACGTACAGCGTCATTACATATTTCAACCATCAAAAATTTACAATATACCTACTGACTGTTGACATATGGGACATGAACCTAACTTATCCTTGATTGAAGGGATTGGTGACGGGGTGTGGATTCTAATATAATAATACCAATAAAGGAAAGTGTATGAGGTTCATACAAGAATATGTAATAACCTCTTTTGTCGTGCAACTTTTTGATGTTTTTGTTAATCACTATTAATTTCGTTTTGATCTAGTTGTTATATAAGTTTATTATTAAATCGAGTACTATTGGTCTAACGGGGTGATAAAATCCGAATAAACATTATACCTTAATAATTGTTATAGTTGTAATAGTTGTAATTCCGTAAAAATAAGAATGATAATGCGTAGGCCGACAACGATGACGTCATTTAAATGCCCCCTCCCTCACCCTACCCCACTTCTATCACACTACCCGATGCCCCTCTTCCGATTAAACACTGGATATTGGCGACCATTCATAGGTGGAACGACCGACTCGGCAGTAGCAGAGGTCATCTATTGAATTCCGGTAGCAGCTCTAATTAAATTCAAGTAAAGTCCGGCGATGCGGCGCGCAAGAGGATTTTTTCAATACGGCCATCGGAAAGAACGCCCTCGACCAAATCAGTGGACTCTTTGATGTTTAATTATGACCGTCCGCGTCCAACTAACGAACGTGGTCGTGCGTGAAGCGACCACCACGACCGACTTGTCGCGGTCGAGGACCAGTAACTGGTTTGCATATTAAAATTTTATAGACACGTACACCTATTAATAATTACTGCTTTGGCAGTACACCTATTATAAAGTCTTTATTTGAACATAAAAAAATAGAAACAAGTGATTATATTATATTACAAAGAATAAAAAACACGGCTGTTGATACAGAAGGGAACTATTGCATTTTATTTATAATCAATTTTATTACATTTTTTTATGAAATATTTGTGGTTGACGTATATATTTGTGGTTGATGAATATAGCAGTACTAAATACGACTCAAAAAAACAATTAGTTGTCGGCTCTTGGTTTAAAAGGTAGTGGCATCAAAGATCACCCCGCGGGCACGGCAACACAGAGTTTGAGTGACGCGATCGGCACGACGGTTCAATGGCAGGGTTGCCATCTTATTTATTGATCGTCTATCTATTTAGAATCTCGTCTTTCAAAATTAAAATTATGCGAGAAAAAGTAAATAATAATAATAATCTCTACGATGCGAGTATCATCCGATTCGCTATTATTAAACATTAGAATTAGGTATTTTTTCTAAAAAAAAAACAGGTTGGCAACCCTGTCAACCAACCAGTTCGGGTGCTCAGACGGTGTACGTCAAGGGTCAGTTACTAGCCCCGCGTATTACGCTCGACAGCGCAGCTTACTGCCGTCGCTAATTGCGTAATAATGGCGTTTTCAATCTGACGATTAACGTTTGCTTGATTTAATTATTGTTCATTAAAAAAAGCTGCTTTCAGAATCAAAAATTAGTCACTAAAAATTTATTAATTTGTTCATTTAATAATTTAAAGTAAAACACGAGATACACATTACTGTAATATTACGAATTGTTCGTCCTTGGACCAGTACCAGAAAATAAAGCACACTACAGCATCTTGATCACTACGTCAACGCCGCCTAACTGGGCCTAGGCCTATACTCAGGCAGGCGTATCAGAAATTTGTTTTAGCTGTGCACACGAATTGTTTTAATATAAAAAAACATGATGGAAAAATAGATTTATGATCGAATTAAAATTAAAAAAACAGTTTAAAATAGTGAAAAGTATATTAGTTTAATAAATATCTGAATTATATTCCAAAATTATCTTAAAAAGAGTGTTAGAGTAAATATTAAAATGTAGTCGAAATTAAAGTTAACATCATCAATAGTCAAAAAAGATAAATGTAAGAATTAGTCAGAATTATAATATAAAAATATAATAATATACAAAATAGGTTTTAAAATACTAAAAACTAAAACTTGAACTGCTAATTAACCTAATTCTTTATAAACTTTACTTAATGTCTTTCAGGCGTTCAAAGCGTCTTTCAGACGTTCGAAGTGTCTTTCAGACATTTGAGATCCAGAGATACGAAAGTGAGCGATGCTTTACAGTTGCCGTACACGATAAGACTTCCCTAGCAGAGGGAAGGTGAATACGATAACTGCACGACAATAGCGCCGAACTTATGATTCCATATAATTTACCTGGGCGATAACATTCTCGTCTTAATGTCCCTGGCGCTCGACTTAATGAGCCGGAACATGCAACGGTTGGAAATGTCACTCTACACCGCGGAACGCCGCGCCTCTGAAACTACGGCAAATTTAGCTGAAGACGCTTTTATAATTATTTACTTTATAATCATCTTATTGATCAATTCTAAAAAGAATATATACACAAAACTATCAAATATTTCAAAATATTGAATTTTTACATATTTTATGTTTCGTTCATTGTAAATAATCCATTTAGGTTAAAGGTAATCTTTCCAACTAATAGGAAAGAGCTGACTGCTTCCTTTCATTGATATGAGGGCATGTCACGCTTTTAGTTTTAAGTTTTCAGCTGAATATTGATCGCAGCTTCTTTATATCGCACCTTTAGAAAATAAAAAAACGAAATTCGAAATTTTAAATTCTTCCATCTGTCAAGTAGCTCGTCTTGTCTTGTTATTTCCCTTGAAATAATAGGAAATTAAGTGAGTTTACGTATAAAGAAGGATTGTAGCTTAATTTTTGAGATAATTGGATGAAGGGTGAGCGTTACTAGTTGTAAAATGGGCCCAACTTAAACCTACTCCTCTTTCCGCAAGTGAGAGGCATTCATCATTCTCGTTAACACCTAAAGCATTCCCGAATCCGATCAAGGGAATCCTTCGTCACGATGTAAGTAAAAAATCATTATTAGATATCATTATCTTTAGGATTGATTTAAAAGAATGATTGAATGAATCTTTAGGATTGATCAAAAATGCGTACAATGTAGGCTTTAACGAAATTGACTTATTTAACCACTACAGCAGTCGGTTTTTTGTTAAGAAGTTACGTATAAATCTGGAGATCAGATTGAATTGAATTAGCATCCCGCACTCCTTCATGCTCTCACATGCCAATACAACCTATAGAAACACACACACATACATACGCTCTCCACCACACACAAATCAACACCCATAAACTAACACCCACATACACACACATAGAGGGGGGGAGCTTGTCTGCTTGCCAGAAAAGTCTTGGGGCGACACAATCGATTTTTATACCACGTCTCAGCATTTTTTGTCATTCAGCTACATTGCTATCAATTTCCACTTCTCAATTTTTCTGTCGTGCCAATCATGGTTGTTGAGTTTAAGTTTAATAATTATAGCGAATGGACTGTATGGAAGGTTGGTTAATTTTTATGGAATTATAGACATCATTAGGGGAGGGGAAAGTAAGTGATAAGTTACGCGCCGGCCGAGACAGACGTACTCCTGTTTGAGTGTTCTAAATATCGTGCTGTGATCTAGTAATTTTCGCGTTCGTTAGCTGGCCAGCTGAGTATTTGGAGACTTTCGGGGTCTAAAAAATACGACAAGAAATCGCGCGTCAAATACAAAGGTGCGTGAACATTTGATACTTTCCCCTCCCCTAATGCTGCCTATAATTCCATAAAAATTAACCAACCTTCCTAAGGGGCTTCCTAGACGATCAAGCATGCTTGATAAGCATCGCGTCGCGGGCTGGGAGGGGATCGTAAACTGCAGGAAAAATGCAAATATTTTTTAAATATATTTACCAAAAACACCTAATTTTGTAGTTTATACCAGGGAGTCAAGTCATCCATCAATCAATTACTTCTAATTCATGTTAATCCCTGGTATAAACTACAAAATTAGGCATTTTTGGTAAATAATTTAAAAAAATATTTGAATTTTCCCTGCGGTTTACGATCCTTTCCCAGCCCGCGACGCGATGCTTGTCAAGCATGCTTGGTCGTCTAGGGAGCCCTTTACAGTCTACTCGCTACTTATTATAAACTTAAAACCCAACAATGGTCAATGCGTTTTTGTCATTCAGCGACAAGAACGAAATTGGCTTATTTATCCAAGAGTCAAAAGTAGATATAATAATACATATTTATCATTTAGTTACTAAAGAAGGTCAAAGGGAGTCGTTTTTTTCGTAATCTATCCTATTTATACAAACGCTCGCGCGACGCATCCTTTCAAAAGCGGCTGCCTTTCTTTCGTGCATTTTGCACGGGCCAATGCATCCCGCTTGTCATGTCCACCACCCACGAATGAATCATGCGAATCTTTCAACATGAATTTATGACGGCAGGACTTTCATTTTCTTTCCGCCCGCGGGACACGCGATCTTAACGATAAAGTCTAGCGAGTGTTTCTGTCTCGAGGCGCGCGCGGTATTTTCAAAAATACACGTGCCCGTTATGAAAGCAACTATGATAAATGCACGTCAAATGTTTTCAAACGGTTTATCGCAGCGCGCGCTTCCCTCTGTGAGTGTGCAAAATGCAACCAGGGATAAGAGGGTGAAATTATGCGAAAGTAGAACTAACCATAGTATTATTGGATGAATTGGTTAAAAAGTATACCTAAATCATCACCTAAACTGGTATAAAATAAGCATATACTTTAGTATATTTAGGCGAATAGCATATCATTCTATTGGAGACCTAGGAGTTATCTTCAATGAAAAGTATTCATTTTATCACCACTTCAATGGGATTGTCGAAAAACCAAGTAAACTTCTTGGTTTTGTCTTCAGGACAATGAAACCATTTCGACATCCGAAATCCCTAATATCTGTTTATACATCATTGATTATATTGGTTTTGGAGTATGGATCAGTGATTTGGAATCCGCTTTACAGTGTTCACAGCGATAGAATTGAATGAGTCCAAAAGAAATTCACTCGCATGCTGTCGAATAAATGTGGTCTCAGGAATACTCTGAAAGGTTATGTAGAGCGGCTTTCTCACTTCAACCTAATAGACCTAAAAACACGTAGGGCTATTACTGATAAAACTTGTATCTATAAGCTTTTGCACAATCGACTAGACAGCCCAACTAGTCTAGAAAAGGTTTTATTTCGTGTACCACCGCGACTAACGAGAAGCTCTCAAACATTTTCTGTTGTCGCTTGCAATAGCAACATCGCGTCGAATAGACCTCTTACCAGAATGTGTCGAGTTTTGATAAATCATGTAAAGGATCCGATGTATTTTATGATTCCATTAATTCAATTAAAGATTCGATCATACCTAGCCTATCTCCTACTTCTTAAGATTTCACTAACTGCCATCCTAGTGTACTGTAATATATGACTATTGTATTATACCATACTATTATATCATATCATATTATTTATTATCAATATTATTATCCAATTATTCATACTTCTATTTTTTGTTTTATATAACCCTTTCTAGAACTTATTATTACTTTTCTTGCCTTTATATTATTATTAGTCTTATTACTTTTTCCCACTATCAACGTGTCCATGTTATTTCTATATTAATTTGTAGTGCTAGCATTGTAAACTATTTATAGGATAGTAAATTTGCTTTGTTTAAATATGTTTTCAAAATACTATATCATGTATTTACTATCTGTAAGTTTACTATAAAATAAAATTAAAAAATAGTAATAAAAAATGTAATATAGTAAAATTTGCGGTGGCAAAATACTCGAGAGATTAATTTTCAGTGTTTCCACCAGTCAATAATCAAGTCAGAAGTCAAGAATCAAGAATCAAGAAATTTATATAGTTTTTATTGACGCCCGAATTCTTATTCCTTAAACTACTTCTATAAGTGAACGTTGTGTATGTATTATTATAACGATACGATATCGATGCGATTCAAAAAGCCCTGCAATCCAGGGCAATATGTCCCAGTCATCATATTGACCGCGGGGCATAGCGCCGGTTGCCCAGTGACTTCGTAATGCACACACATTTCGTGATTAGCGGGGCGCGATCGCAGCCAAAGCCGCCTAGCCGCGGGCATGTTTTGCTATTTGCGTTGGGGGCCTACAAGCGATAACGTGGGGCCGGCTTAATGCGACAATCCCCTTGTCTGGTCGCTTAAATGCCTGATATTTGTGATTCTGCGCTTGTAATAATTGACCAACATACATTGAAATCATATTGTACCTTAAATTACCATAGGATAGTTTAAGAATAGGTATATAATATAAAATATAAATAGGTAATAAAAGAAAATGGAATAAAAAAACTGACTAAAACTTTCCTTTATTTCTATATAAATCTGTTATAAAAGCAGATTGATTGAATGAACTCATATCTATATGTTGAAACTTTTTTTTTTTTTTTAGTATTAGATAAAATTATTTAGAAGAATTGCTGGAAATGAAATGAAATTAAATGAAACTTCTCTACGTAAATTAATAGTTTATTATTCGCTAAATCACTGAAGATGAATATTATCACAAAACTTTATTATTCTTTTAATTTAAATAATATATTTAATTCCAATATTGATTTTATTAATGTAAAATTATATATTTTTTAAATAACATTATTAATCAATGACATTATATAACATGAAATAATTAAATAACATTTTTATTAGGAATAAATTTGTTGTCTCATGATTACCATCATTTTTTTGCATTTTTATTTAGGTGAATAATTTTTAATAGAAGAATAGCATACTCAGAAGAAGAAGATCCTTTTATCTCCAAATCGTTATTCACATATCCATTCAATTGTTCATTTCTACACAAGCGCTGTTATCGGCTATTTTAGTCGTTGTTTAATTTCACGTTTATTTGCGGCCAAAATCGCCTCGGGCCAATCGCGTTCATTCGGCTCACGACCGCTGTACCGACCAAGTTCGATCTCATATTCCAAATAACAGGCATTTAAACGATTGAGTGTTTCAATTATAGATTATTATGGTGCCTTCTATACAGCGTTCCAACGCTATGCAAAATTGCACGCAACTCCACTTACAAGTCAGGCGTTCAAATAGAGATTTTGACGCATCAGCCAACCCTGTGTATTTACTGTTAATAGCCCTAAAATATCAATTATATTAATTGTTCAAGCGGTTAGTAGCACCCTCATGACATGATCATCCATCAAATGCGGCAATTTATAATGATTTGTATAGGGGTATCTATCGTTGCTAGAGCCGTTCTCTGAATATTATCTTTTCTTTTTTTTGCAGTACACAATATCATCGGACACATAGTCTTATTGTAACTCCGAAAATTTATTTTTTGGTAATCGTAAAATGAAAGATCATCCAAGCTTTATTAACTATGTACTGTTGGGGACTGAGTTAAATGTAAGCGGTAGCTGGGGTGCAGGGACCGGCATTCGTAGAAAACGCGTTCTTTCGTTAGCATACGTACCTATACCTATTACAGTCGAGTAGCACCGGGCGAGTGATGTCACAGCACTAATGAATGAATGAATGAATGGAAATCTCTTTATTGCACAATAAAAATAAGGTACAATGGCGGACTTTTTGCTACACTACAACAATATCTTCCAGTCAACCAACATGCTGGTGTGAAAAGAAGAGTAGGCAACAAAATTATAGCTTAATGTATGTGGTGGGGCGAACGAACGCCCGTCCCCGCACCTCAGCCCCGCTCACTATTGCTAAGTCCCCAACTGTACAATTTTAATTGAAAACGTCTGCTTTTGTTAGCAACTTTTTGTTGCTTGATTTAAAAAGTATAAGTTTGAATAATTTCATTCTGTGATTCAGTCGACGGAGATTGTCCAAGGCCCGGGACCTTTTCGTTAAGTGGATTGCCCGCTGGGGTTTCACGTGTACTGGGCCTATTGACTAGGCTTTCTGGGTGTGGCGTGGCAGGGCTTACAACTTATGGTGATCGGCTATGCAGACATAGAGAGGTGCACGGCATATTCTGCAGCGAATGCCTGCTGTGCTGCGATACCTGCGTTGGCTGTCTGCTAATCTAGCAGACTGCGCGGGTACGGCTTCCAGACTTCTGGCGGCCGGACCTATGCCCTTCGGTACATGCGATTTTATTTCAAGATTTAGACAGATTTAGACAGATGTACATATATCCGTAGTGCAAGGAATTTAAAAAGATATTGACATACAGTTGTAACAATTAAAAAGTATGGGGGTGTAACAGTTGTATCCTATCTATATAATATCTGTCTATATAATATCAACACTATACTGTGTTTCTAGCTGAACTTAGTAACTTTGATGTATGAGTAGAATGAATAAACGTTTGAAAATGAATCCTGCACAATTAATCTCCATTGTATCGCCATGGGTAAAGCTATTAATCTGTATGAAATTTTATACAATTAAATATGAATAATTAAATTAAGTTGATTATTTTGTAATCGAAATAACTTCACATTGCATCATAATGAAAATGTCTTCTATTTGGTTCAAAATTCAATTTATTAGCCTCATTAATTTAGTAACTCAATCACGTAATCATTAACTTAGTAACGCAACTAAATTACCTTTTATTTCTTTTAGTTTTTGGTTAACTTTAATGTAGTGTTAAACCTTAAAATAATTTCAATTGATTATCAGAGATCCCATACTAAGGAACTTTTTACACTACAGACTTATTTTGGACAACCAATTCGGAGATTATTTATATCAAAACATAATATTTATTTTTTGAGAATCTTCTGAAGTTTACTATGTGTATTTATACCTAAGAGTTATTATAGTTTGGCATCGAAATTCGGCGTGTGGAAAAATCACAAGAAAGTGTACTGCCGCAGATGTTTGAGGGTATTTCTGAACAGTGAAACATGATAGTAATATTACGCCCTAATCATTGTACTTAGTAATCATTGTACTGTAATCATTGTACTAAGGGAGCTAATGGGCCCATGATGAGGTGGCCACGATGACCCATGTGTTCAGGGTCGGTCACACTCACGGGTCAACACCCATCCGATGGCCTCCACGTATGGGGTGCGAACCTGGGTAGGACACTGGGTCAACCAGTCTCCCCTGGGAATCAAACCTCTGGCGCTCCTGGACGGTCTGCGCACCGAGCGGCGCAAGCCAATCGACTGTGCTCTCCGACTAACAATCGGGGGAGTCTGGGAACTGTATTGTTTCCTATAGAGCGGGGGTGGTTGTCTACCTTACGGCGACTGCTCTTGAAATGACCATTGGCCATCCGATCCCGGTTCAGAGTCGGGCAAAGGACGCCTTGGTCCGCGATAGATTCGGTGCACACCGTTTCACCGCTTCGTAAGGGAGAGGACCGCGCAAGCGACCTCGAACTCGGAACCAATCGAGAGACCGGAGAAATCTGGTCACAATTGGAAGTAAGGGCGCGAGTATCTCGAGCCCGCCGAGTTTATTCCTGGCTCACTCGCGGTAAGGCGTTGGACTCTCACGGGTTGTGACGTAGCTGGACGTAGGATTGTACTGTCCAAAGTCTTCTACGTTCACTGCAGGGCGACAGAACGACTAATCGTTAAAACGTCCTGTGGTGACGGGCTCGCCCGTTGTAGTCGACACCGCAAGATAATCATTGTACTATAAATATACTTTATACTTTTAATTTGCGATTGCGGAAAAGGTAACTTTGGAGTTACATGATGTGGGAATTAGACCGACGATATCATATTATAACATCAATTTGATGAAACGACTCAGCTGTTGTTTTAACTTTATTTGGAAAGCAATAAACCGAAAAATAAATCACGCCCAACACCGCCGCTTTTTCTCCCGAGTCTACCGCGCGCGCGGACGACGTTTCAGTAAAAAGACAATCGGCGCCTGAATTATGACCGCCCGAAATTCATAATCGAGAGACATAAATATACCGGATCAGACGTCGCGCCACGTGATATATTTTCGACCGCTCTTAGGGAAATACAGCGCCGTAAAACAAGTAATAGGTGACAGTTGTGGACCGTACTTAATATTAATAAATGTAACTTGCATCGCTTTCACTTGTAATGTCTTAATTTTGGTAGTGTAAAATGTATAAATACTTATTAAATTAGCGGATGATAGGTGTGGGTAAAAAGCCGTTGATATTTCTTTATTTTTTCTTTAAGTAACGAATTTACAGTCTATCAAATTGCCATCAAATTCATTAATGACTGAGATAATACGTTTTTAGTTTTACCTGCAATTTACACAAGTATTTTAAGCAGTATTGAGCAGTCAATTATTTTTCGGCCGCACCTGTTACTATCGATAAACTATCTTCAATTTAGATACCTCTGGTCGTAGTTTGCAGCAACACATTAACAAAAATACATGTGTATTTGTGTTTCGTATATGTATATGCAAGCCTTACAGTTGGTTCGGTTCGGCTCATCTCGAAAAACCCAAATGTTCGATTGATGCTTTGATTCCAAGTCGTAGCTGGAAATTCATGTTTCGTCATTTATCACTATGTTCCACGCAAAATTTGACGCCCTTTGGTGATTCTGGTAAGCGTGTCATTGCATTAAGTGACGAGGACATTTTTTGAGCCACTGTCAAATTGTGTGGAATCCACCGCGAGCACAGCTTTCTTACAGCTAAGTGTTTGTGTAGGATTGATTGTACCTGACGTATGAAAAAGCCAAATGGTAGATTGCTGCTTTGTTTCGGAGTCGTAGCTCTAAATTCATGTTTCATCACCTGTCGCTATACTCCACGCCAAATTTGACACCCCGTCGTTGAATCTGGTGAAATTGAATGGGAGCACAACTTTCTCAACGTCAAATGTGTGTGTATGATTAATTGTATCTGACTCATGCCTATGCCTGAGGAAGCCCAATTCTCTTGGTAGATCACATATATTTCTATTTCGATCATACGGCGCACAGCATCGATGGTTTTGCTTTTGTCAGCGGCGGACGGGCGGTGCGACCCTAGCGAAATTCTGTAAACCAGCTAAAAATTGTCGACTTGATTGGTGCTTCATCGCCAAAGGTAGTTTTAACCCGTGCGATGCTGTGCTGAGCTATTAAATTACACATAAAGTCACTAAATCACAGCGAAACATTTTTCACGGCCTAGATCCATCGTAATACAAACACACAATTTTTAAAAGGACGTCGCAATATAAAAATAAATGACAGCTGAAACCAACTGTATTCTAAAAGGTATAGGGACCGGGTAAGGTGTAGCTCAAGTTTATTTCTCATGTTGTGTTAATTAATATTACTATTCGCCGTACATGGGATGTATGTTTACGAGAGAGTATAATATGATATTAGTTGTAGCTAGAGTACATCGTCATGATTCCCGAATCGATGGAATTGTTTATGCATATTCACCTGCGTGAAATACTGTGATAGACAGGCCATGAATAAAAAATGAATAGGTATATTTTGAAAAAAATGTTAATGTAAGTGGCCAGATCCAGAAGCATTCAGTGTGACCTATGTAGATGAATCAAATAGCTGCAATGTTTCGCAGCGTAGCAAACGATATGCAAGCGTAGCGCTAAATCGGCGGGCTCGTAGCAGCGCTGCTATATTTACGCTAATTGTTCCGGATAGGAGCGGAGTCGATATCACGATCCGGAGCGGTGGATAAACTGCGCCGCTATGCTACAGCCGCACAGTGAAGCCCTACGAGCGACTCCGGGAAAATGTATTAGGTAGAAAGAATTAACAAACATGATACTTTGTTCGTAAAATTTAATTACTTTTCTTTGTTGGCGATGGCACAACAAATGCAAACGATATCGGTAAGAAGAAAACGCAGTGTTATGTAAAAGACACTTTTTTACTTGAAGCACATATTATCTAATATTCTTCATACATCGTGGTGGCAATTTAACGTTTATGCAGCATTGAACACGGGTAGGCGCACGGCGCACGGTATAACGACACGTCAACGGCGTGTGACGCCGTATAATGGCGCAAGTTTCATCAAAAAATTTCTGGCGACGCAGACGTATACGTCTGCGTCTCCAAAAATGTTTCGATGAAATCGTATAGCAGCCTAAAAAGTCGTAGCTAGTAGCTTTTGAGTACCAACAGTTGGCTTAGCTATAAACCAATTCCACCATATCAACTTGGATCAGAATTTAATTCATCTGATATCTAACGAATCTCGCTATCTGACACATCTAACACATGGTCATATATATCATATAACATTCCTTAAATAAGGTGAGTGACGAGTACCTCCAAAGCTTTCCGAAAAATATTTTTAAAAAGGTTTTGAGCTGTGATCTAAATGAGTATCCGCAGTACCTCCACATACTATGATACCATACATTATCCTAGAGAGGCGTAAAGAATGATATACTATTTTAAGTTATTTGAAGTCCATGAATTACCAAATATTTTTTTTTAATTATTTTATTTTTTTATTTTTTATTATTTAATATAAAAATTAGATTTTGGATTAAAGAGTATTAAAAAATATGTATTTTAATCACTTTTTTTGTGAAGCAGGTAAGATGACATTTATTTGGATATTATCACCCCGATAGTACTTACTTAAAACATAGTGACTTCACGGTTATTTTAATTTAGCATTCAGATTGCTCATTTATTATTTAAAATTAGTTAAATATATAAATAGGTAACTAATTTTAAATATATTAATAAGTATATAAATGTATATATATATATATATATATATATATATATATATATATATATATATATATATATATATATATATATATATATATATATATATATATATATATATATATATATATATATATATATATAAATAAATAAACGGTTCCTTATTATGCTATGCACACATTTATAAGAAATTTTCCTAGTATTCGGTGATAACACCGCTATGTGAGTTACTGAAGCCGATAATTTGGTTACACTCCCAAGTATTGTATTATTTTTTATTATTATTATAATTTAAGAAATACCCTCTGGATTATTTAAAAAAATGTATAATGCCGATTTATTTCAAGTGTCTTAATCGTGCATTAATCAAATACGATAGCTTAACATTGGTACCTGGTTTGGTTTTGAACGCAGCATTAGTCACCATCGCGCCGAATCGCGTGAGCGAGTTTTTTGACTCACGCGATTTCGCGTGCTAATTTTGGACGACCACTGTACGCCGCGTCGCTACGCTTGGGTTTTAGAGCGATCCGTCGCGTCGCCTATGGAAATTATTGATTCAATCGTAAATGGGTCACCGCGTAATTCCATCTGGCGCGGGATTACCTACTCGGAAAGTACACCGCTTCAACCGAACCACGTTCTTTTGACGATTAATAGGATTTCATTTCATCGACCTATACGGTCGTACAACCGACGATTTCGGATGGCAATACTTTGGACTAGGATGCGTGTGCGATTGAATGCAAGGCGATTAGCACGTTTCTGATTGAGGGGTTTGAACAAGCTAATCGCAGAAGAATAGACACCACGATCTCAGCAACCAGAGAAAGAGAGCCTTGAGACCGAAAAGTGTATCTTATCATCGAAATTAATCGCATGACGAGACACATCAGCCGATTGCATTTCATACGAGTGTACCACATTTTTGATACTTTAGAATTTGCAATACTATACGAACTCAAAAAGTCAAAAAGTGAAGCTGGCATGGAGTGACATGACTGCGCGGTCTGCTTAAGAATCAGAATATCGCACCTGCCAAAATAAACACTGATCTCAAATACTATTTAAGTATATATTCATTAATATTACTTAAGTATTTAGTCATTTTCAATATGGTTTTGCAATTCCATTATTTTGTGCATGCATATGCCATTTTTATAAACACGGTATTGTTGCAAGCACATTCAAAAATAAATGTTTACCTTAGAACAGGTCCCGGCCTAGTTAGGTGACGTTGCCACTAGACCTTGCGATGTATTCTTTTTTCTGCTTTTGATTCAATTTTGTTAGTATTTTTATGCATAATTCCTACGCTGAAATTGTTTACTGTTATTTTTAATATTTGTATTACTTATATAAATAAATAAATATTTGGGAAGAATGACAGCGTCGATGAGTTATATGCGAATACTGATGCAATTGCATCGGCCGCACACACTGCTCCCAGCGTTTCCCCAATAGTGGAATCGCTTCTGGAATCGTATTCAACTAGGCCGTCGCATTACGTCTAATGTTTTGCTGCCCTGATTCGACTCGGTCT
This sequence comes from Micropterix aruncella, assembly GCA_944548615.1. Taxonomy (NCBI): domain Eukaryota; kingdom Metazoa; phylum Arthropoda; class Insecta; order Lepidoptera; family Micropterigidae; genus Micropterix; species Micropterix aruncella. Next base: position 33,274,899 of record OX155950.1, read on the forward strand.
CTTTCAGCGGAATTTTTCACTTGAAGGATTAGCTAAAATTCCTACATATCCTTTATTTAAGGAGGCAGAAGACTGATAGAGGTGGAGAGGAGAAGGAATTCTGCATAGCTAAAGTCCACACTTGGTCCTGAGGGCCTACCGGGTCGCAGTTCATTGTCCATACCACTCCATTACTGAGTGGCGTACCCGAAAGCCTTTTGGATCTTTTGTACGGTATTGTCAAGCTTTTGGTAAAATTTGATACAATTTCTAATACGTTCTTCCAACCTTGACAACCCGACGGACGCTCATTATTTTCCCTCGCTCATTGGACGATTGCCAGCAATCAGCAACTGATACTTTTAGCAGGCGTTGAAAGAATCACATATCTGCATGTTTCCTACACATTTACATGCATCAAAGCATTCTTACCGTAATTCATACATTTAAGAAAAAATATAACAAGATTGGATATTATTAATAGGTTTAAAAACGACATTAACCACTTGAATTTTGTAGCACCCAATGATTCGGCGATGTTGCAACCGTTGTTGTCCAGGGTAGACTGACAGCCAGTGACTATTATAGTCAGTTCCAAGACAGTGGGCTCGACTGCGTTTCTTCGTGAACTAAAACCGGAAATTAGTCTGTGTGAACGAGACAGGCAATATGCTAGAGCGGAATGGGAAATAAACGGTTGTCACTTTTTCGCATTAAAACTACCCACAAAAGATAAACCATCTGAATCTAACACCGCACGAAATGTGTTCAAATTTATTTGGGCGAGTAAGTTCGACAGGTAGTTTATATCGTCGATCGTTCATTTCACATTCCGATCTAACGTATTGCTCTATCTCGTTCGCTTGAACTAATTTCAGTTTTAGTTCACAAAGAAACGCAGTCGGGCCCAGTGACTAACAAGTTCGTTTTTAAACCTGTTTATAATATCAAACAGCCCCGATAGTCTTCTAGATCGGATATTTCTTGGACATACAACGTACTATAAATATTTATTTATATATTTAATTAGCACATTTATACTTATTACAATTATTCATACAAAACAATAACAAAAAATACACAATTTAAATAATATTATTTATAATAATAGGTAATATTGTAAATAATATTATGTAATAGTGATATAGTTTTTATTATACTGCTTTAATTACTATCATAAATTGTCTACCTTTTACAGATATCAGTCTATGTAATAACCAGTCAAACAACAGGTAGATAAGTCTATTAAATTTGAATTAATAATATATTTATAGCTACCTTTAATACCTTTAATTTTACAGAGGTAATTTGAACTAATTTAAAATACCCTTCATTAATCTGCCTTCCATTATGCTAACAAATTCCAAAATAATCGACTTAAATATTAATGATTGATGGTCGCCGAGTAAACTTCCAGGAAACAGCTGCATTTTTTCTTTCCGCAAAATGGGCGGTTTTTTTAAGTCAACCTGCTACCGACTAATTTAAGCGCCCCGTCCTCGTAAACACGACAAAGCATAGATTAATATCTATAAAGAGTAAAGTAATTATCAACATTCCAAGCGAGACAGCACGATAGCACGGAATCGAAAGAGCAAAGTTCCCTTCGCCTCGTCTCGTCGCGGTCGTGTCATACCCTAAGGCGACTTCTTATCTTGTCACGCAGCACGTCAACGTGATCTCTTTCTTTTCTTCCGTTCCAGGTGAGTGAAAAGTAAGCGGGTGCGGAGTGAGCGAGAGAGCCTCCCCCCTCTCACCCGGTGCAAACACTGCGCGACGGGCAATAAAAACAGTCACGACATTCCGAAACCCAGGATCGGCACATGTTTCCACCGCCTCCCGCTGCTAGATATGAACTATTCTCAAGGTTTGTAACGCACACTAATGTTTGCTTGATCGTAGCATTGATTATATAGCCTATTAGATGACTCAGCGTCGTACTACAATTGGCAACCAGGATTTTACTACGAAACGCAACGTGTAGAAGGCAGTCATAGTTCCAAAAATAATATAACATTCTATTATTATGTTCAATATGGTAACTTTTGTGGTATAACAGTATGGCTGCGCACTGTCGATAGCGCTCTAAACACGCCTAAACAGTATAAAATAATGATATAAAAGCAAACGATTTTTGAATCATCGCTCTTATTATTTTAATACTATCTACATGAAGATATCAATTTTTAATTTGGTATACCGGTTTCAATATGTAATAATTACAAACTTTAATATTTAAATATTTTATCTCCCCGTATTATTTCTGAGATCTAATCAGCCTATATAAAAATGCGATAGATGCTATGACAACAGTAATAACTGAATGTTATTATTGTTGTCATCTGTTAAATTATTCTGTTTTATAAGCAGTCCTTTATAGAAAACCATTCATTGCAATGTTATTATATATGTCCAAATTCTACTCCTAACTTTAAGTATTTAATAGTTTTTAAGGTAGTTGTTGCATGTTTATTCTTTTGTAATCAAATATTTTTTTTATTACGACAATTTTATTTTTATTTTTTTGTTACAAAAATATTTTGTTTTTGTAATAATCACAGTATTAAACAAGCACGCACAAAATTAAACGTTCACCTTAGAACAGGTTCCGGCCTAGTTAGGTGGCGTTTTCACTAGAATCTGCAATGTATTAATTTTATGCTATTTATTCAATGTTTAAAATATTTCTGTGCATAGTTCCTAAGATAAAATTGTTTTGAATTACTTAAATAAATAAATAAATAAATTGCTATTAGTTTGGCAATCAGTGTTCTCCGCGCCACCTGCATTTCACTGTTTCATAATGGTTGCCAAATCGTGCTATGGAGCTAAGCAATCTGATACCATATATAATAAATCATGTTAGTTTACACTCTTGAGTATAAACTATACTGCCGCAGAATTCATAGTGAAGAATCGTGTATAAATAATAATAGGTAATATTAAACTATTTATTCGTTAGAAAAGGCGAGCTGCCAATAACGCTTACGAGCATTGAAACATTCGGTTTAAATTTACTTAACTTGATCCTTTGATTTTGACCCATGCATAATCTCTGGTCGCCTTGTCCAAGAGCGTTCTCGTACAAAAAATATTTTGACCGCCAATTCCTAAATTATCATCGCCTTTCCACACAACAATAGGATGGGCGTTCGCCTGGTATTCGTATTCAATTGGTCCATTGAAATTCATGGATATTTAAACTCCTATAACGTTTATGCGTCGCAGCGGGGTAAGGATAAGTATGTGAGATATTATTTACAAATAAATAAAAAACCGAACGGATCCCATTGTGCGAGTGACCACAAAGGACCCGTGAGGAATCTGTGTCCATTACAAAGGACAAGTCGTGGTAGGGTGAATGTTTCGGGGAGCGGACCGCGCGATGGAGACACGAAAATCGGCCCATGCTCAGGAAAAAAACTAACTGTTTGATACTCCTAACTACGCGAGTTTTAATGACAATAGGTATATAACAATATATTAGTACTACTTAATAATTCAAGCAGAATTATTAAAATAAGTCTTCGGGAAGCGTTCAGGTATGCAACTGTGCTAGACTAACAACAATTATTTTCCCATGTTATGCATAATGATGCGCAATATCCACGTATTTGTTTCTAGAAACAGATTATTTATTTAATTAATTAACGCATTTAAAAAGCATATGTGTCGTACTAATATTAATATTCTCACTAACACGGCCAATAAAGAGCATTACCACATGTGTTCTGCTGCCGCCCAAATAGGTGCCAGGTCTTATTCCAAGGCAGCGAGCTTTTTAGTTTTGCAAATATTATTATCATGCCAGGCCAGATGACCTTTGCACAGCCGTGGCTATAATGAACTCCGATTTAGATGAAATATCTGCTTGGGCTACAAAACATGGTATAATTATACATCCAAATAAATCGCAAGCAATTGTAATAGGCGGAAAAAAACATTGTCGAAAATAGATACTTCATCATTACCGCCAATTTGTGTAAATGGAAAAATTGTCGAATATACCAAAAATGTTAAAAACCTTGGAATTCTAATAGATCAACATATTTCTTGGCAAGATCAAGTAAACCAAGTAAGTCGTCGTATTTTCCATGGTTTTCATAGTCTCCGGCGGCTTCAAAGATTACTTCCCATGTCACATAAAGAAATGATTGTGTCCACACTCTTAACGCCTATACTTGATTACGGTAATGTTTGTTATATAGATACCAGTGAGGTTATTTTAAATAAGCTGGAGCGTCTGCAAAATATCTCACTCAGGTATGTTTTTAATCTGCGAAAGTTCGACCACGTTAACTGCTTTCGTGAGCAACTTCACTGGCTTCCTATTCGCGATCTAAGAAATTTGCATACGTTGTCGCTACTCTACAACATACTTAATAACCCCACTTCACCCTGCTATCTCAAGGAGAATTTACACCCTTTTGGAGGCCACGGTCTTCCACTTCGAACAAGCCGGGATAACACTCTAGCAATTCCGATACATCATTCTTCTGTTTACACGCACTCTTTTACAGTCCATTCTGCTCGTTTATGGAATCAGCTCCCTCAGGCATGCACCTTCGTTGCATACTTTCAAAAAGTTATTGAAGAAACATTTATTTTTACACAGCCACTAACCAAATACCTCACCTTGACCTCTCCTTTATCCTTCCCTGGGCAACCTTAGCTTAAGTTACTGACATATATTTGTATAAGTTTAGTTTGAATGTAACTTTACTACTTCTTTGTGTATTGTACTGTGAAAATTTAGGAATTATTTTATCAAATGGTTGACTGTAAGATATCGCTATAGCGATTTGTGCATAAATTGTCTTTTTTATAAAACCAGTGTGATATTCATTAAGTTATGTTTTTATAGCACAATAAAGTTATTCTATTCTATTCTATGTACCTATATTTGGAAAGTTAAAATTCACATTTGTAATATCATAACCATTACAAATAACTCATAACCAATGCTTCGGAGCTTTTTGCCATCCACACCACGTTGGTCAGCGTGACGCAATATGTCGCAGGATTAATATATAATGTTATATGCCAAGTATATATTGCTAGCTAGGAAAGTTTCTGGACGTAAAATACATAGGTTATTGCTATGCATGACAAAAACGTTAGTGCCTTTTAAAAAATCTACTGATCCGCTTTCAGTTATTTTTATGATGTATTGCGAATTATGATCGCGAAATAGGAAGTTTTGACTCCACATATTGTTTGGGAATTTCCAAGACGATAGAAATATCGTCCAACTTATTTAGTTTTGGTCTTTATAGTGGTTTTTTTTTAAAATCTCTTTTATTTTTTGTATTGTTTATCTTTTATGAAACATACCATAACATCATAAATATCACGAGACGTTTGTAGCACCCGATGTTAGGACGATGTGGCAACCGTCGCTGTCTGCCCCGGACAACTGCGGTTGCAACATCGCCGAAATATCGGACGCTACAAACTTCACGCAATAAATTCGTTTCTATCTTATTTATAATGTCAAACAACCGCGATAGTTTTCGATTTGATACCGTGACATTAATTTTGCATGACACATTTTTATTAATTAACTTGAATACGCCATCATAAGACCACTCTATTCGATGTTGCTAAATTGTGTTCACATCGGTAACAACTACTTGTGTCGCCTTGCCGCGGGCTAGGTACAGAAACAGCAAAAAGCAGCTGATTTTGTGTATCATAAATATGTAGATTTTGGTTGTGAATATTTAACAGTGAATACCCGGCTTTATATTCTAATATTTGTTCGATTCTTTTGGGCGACGATCGCTCAGTCCGGCAGCGTTAAAACGTTCCCAGAACGAAACCAGTGCGTGTCTCCTTATCGGGACACAAAACGGTGGCCATTTTTGGTCTCGCTTGACATTTCGGACGCAGCAACCAAATTGATAGGCAGACGTCAACCAAATGTCATTTGGCTTTATCGGCGCGGCCAGGCTCGCATCGAGAGAATAATGACATCTCGATCGCATCCACACGAACGGGTTGCTGTTAAATTTGACTCGCAGCCATCCTAACGACGCGGCCACACTCGAAAACAGATGTCACGACACACAATACGATATCGCCGCCAGATAATGCTGGAGGAGTTTGTAAAGTGCGTTTTAATGGAGTGGATTGAGTGGTTGTTTTTTCGATGTTGATATTACTGACAGGTTCTTGGGCGGCGTGTTGTGTAACCAGATTGATATTATACACAGACTTGTGTATTTGCCATACTTTATCGCACATCCAATGCAACAACGACGCATGTTTTATTTCATAATTTTACAGGAGGAACATTTCAAGTTATTTTAAACTTTCGAAGTGAAATTATGCTATACCATCAGTTTGAGTTAGTAGGCCTATTCCAACGTCCCCTAAAACGTTATAAACCTATAAGCTAGCCACAGTTGCTTCATTGTGTCCCTAAGTTATTTTGTTTCCTTTCATAATACGGAGATAAAAAGCCATCTAAATTTTAACGTGCTATTTATTAGGTACATATAGAAACCCTGGGTGCCAAATTAAAAATGTATATCTTTATCTAAATAATATTCATATAATAGGAAATATAATTTAAAAAATCATTTCATTCTATATCGTTATTTAATACCGCATAGTCGTGTCTTCTTCCTCAGCCTGGTTTTGTCCACTCCTGAACTAGGCCTCTTCCTTATTCCTCCATGTCTGTCTGTCAGCTACTGCGGTCAGCCAATTGGTCCCTGCTGCTTTTCTGATCTGTCTCCCTACGCCTCGCTTTGTGGTTCTTGGTCTCCACTGGACAAGCCTCTTCGGCCACTTCTCGTCATCCTGCCTTGCGACGTGACCTCCCCAGTCCTACTTCAGTCTGGCGATACGTTTTATGACATCTATCACCCCCATGCGCCTTCGTATTTCTTCATTGCGCACTCTATCGCGGAGACTGATGTCCAGCAATGGTCTCTCAATGGCCCTTTGCCATAGTCGTGTATAGAACGCTATTTACAGTGCGCCACCATACTGTTATACCATGATTACCGCCATATTGAACATAAGAGAATATTATTACATTTTTGGAACAATGAGTGCCATCTACACGTTGCGTTTCGAAGTAAATTCTGGTTGACAAACAAAGTACGACGTTGATCAATCTAATTCGGTATATAATCAATGGGTATACCAACGTATTGTTACGGCATAAGCTCTTTTTCTGCGTAGGCGTAAAGCGGCCTTTAAAAAGGCCCTTTTTGCATTCCATTTTACGAAGCTAAGGCTCTAATACCTTCGCAGCACTTTCCTTTTCATTTCGGCGGGGGATATTTAATATAAAGGGATCGCTTTGCGCTACAAGAAAATTAAGTAATTCAATTTAGTCGTAACACACTAAATGAACTAAACGCAGCGTGCTCCGGCAGAGACAAAAACGTGCCTTGTTTGGTATTAAACCCGGCTTTTGTTATGCGAAAGCCCTTTTCACGGATGCCCGGGCGGAGCTGTGCACGCACACCGGCGCAAGTGTGTGTTCAAAAACAGACGTGAGTGGTGAATCTGCATAGTGTTGCCAATATATCTCTAACTTTGGGTTTATGTTTGTCTTTGTTATTCTTCACGATTCGCCTACCCGCACCACAAATCGATAGTTATAATTTATATCCACAGGACATACAGAGCCACAAAAATTTTACTATCTACTTTGAATTGTATTTTATTTGTTTGAGTAGATATCAGTTTGTCACTTTATTATTATTTCGATAATATTTAATTGAGTCGATGATAATTTTAATTATATTTCTAGTATTTTAAAACCTATTTGTATATTATTCAATTTTATAGTTTTGAGTAAGACTTAAATTTATATTTTTTGACTATCGATGATTTTATTTTTAATTTCGACAGCATTTTAATATTTCTACTAACACTTTAAGATAATTTTGGAAATACATTTGAGACATTTATTATATTATCATACTTCTGACTATTTTAATCTAGTACCAAGCTACTCTAATTTTAATCCCATCATTAATCTTTTTTTCTAATGATACTTCATGATTTCCTAGATACTTGTAAGTCCTAACTTGCATTCTTTGATTTTTTTCTTTAAAATAAATATAAACTCATGTACAGGTAAAAAAAAATAAAAAATCTATTACGCCTGTCTTAGTACACGCCAAGGCCTAGTTGAAGGACGTTGACATAGTGATCAAGAGGCCGCAGTGTGCTTTGTTTTTTGTAGCTGCTGCTGCCCAACTAAGTGCCAGGACTTGTTCCAGGGCAGCGAGCTCTCTAGTTTTTAGTTCACATATATTCGACGATTTGAAAAAAAAAAATAAAAAAAATAAGAAGGAAAAGAAGGAAAAGAATTACATATAGGTATGTATTACCGTCAACATTACAAATTATAACTAATAATCACTAAATAATGATCACAGTAGGAAATATTTAAAATATTTTATACTTGCATACTTTAAATAAAGTACACTGCTAGTACACTGCTATACTTTAAATAAATAAATAAAAATAAAACAATAAACGGCATTCCTCTTAGCTTTTTGTAGTGAGCTAGTTTGCTGTGCCAATATTGTTGGCAGCGCTTTACATGATTACAAAATCTCCTGAAAGCTAAAATTAAATCCGGACCGCGCTGTATTTCTAGGGCGGTTTTAATAATTTGCAAATGGACTAAGGGGTGATCGCGGTCACTAACATGGAGCGGAATCAAATATTCACCTGTTACATACAACTTACTTTAACCCTCGTCCATTATTTATACAGGAAACAAAGCCATTATAACACTGTTATTGGAGCATAATGTAACTTCCAACAAAATACACGGAATTAATAATGAAATATACACTTTTGCATGTCTTGTTAGCGCCAAATGACCTGATATATTGTGCACATAATGACACATCACATATACAATTGACACTTCCTTGTAAGTACATTTGTAAATTTTTAATAGACTAGTTCGCCTTACCGCGTACTTAAAAGTTAAATATGCCCTATTGTTTTATTAATAGTTGCCTGTTTTATTCAAATGGAAAGGCGCGAAGTTCTTGCAATTGCCGCTTATATGTATTGTCGCTTCTTTGTGATAATTCACCACCAATTGTAGATAATAACATTGTACACGCGATATCTGGGTAGTATATCGACCATTTCGCAAAAATCCGACCCCTACAATCCTCTTTGCTTTAATAACAAGCTGTTACAAGTAAATATATTAAAAAAAGCGAAAATTATAGCAAGTCAACTATTATATATATATATATACAAATGATTTTTATTACGGTTTTTTTATGAAATATTTGTGGTTTATATATTTACCCATATTAGATACATGTATATTTCCGGAATGTACTCGATCAGACCTATCATTTGACTTTAAACACGATCTATTTATTTTAATTTATTGATATTTGGACAACTACTTACTTGATGCTTGGGCAGTTAAGGTACTATATGACACTGGGATGAAACAAAGATTCAAAAAATACCACACACTTCTAAATCCGTTCAAGCGTTTAGAAGTTATAGTGGAATAAAGAAACGAAAAACATACATAGATGAATCCTCAACACATTACACTCATTTTTCGGGCAGTCGTGTACGGTAAAAAGTGCGGCTATCTTTTGTCGGATTAATTCGGAAGCTGTAGCGTTCATTTTATGTTTACGACGTCGACGGCTAATAATATTATCCAATTGGAAACGCACAAAGTTCTTGCTATTGGCGCCTAAACACATTGTTGTTTCTTTGTAATAATGTACCATCAGCTGTAGATAGTAACATTGTACACGCGATATCGCGTGAGTAGTATATCGGCTATACCGTAAAAATTCAACCGCTACATTTCTCTCATTTGCTTTAATAATAAACTCATAAAAGTACGGATATCTTATGTCGGATATATTTAGAAGCTGCGGCGTTTATTTTATGTTTACTACGTCGACGGCTATTAATATTATTCAATTGGAAAGTTGCAAAGTTCTTGCAATTGGCGCTCAAATTCATTGCTGTTCTTTGTGATAATGCACCATCAATTGTAGATAGTAACATTGCACACGCGAGATCTTGTGAGAAGTATATCCACTATACAGTAACCAATCGAGAGACCGGAGTAATCTGGTCACAATTGGAAGTAAGGGCGTGAGTGTAGGCCTGCCGGGTAACACTCCTGGCTATCTCGCGGTTAAGGCGTTGGCCTCTTACGGGCTTGTGGCGTAGCTAGACGGTGGACTGTTTTGTCCTCAAGTCTTCTGCGCTCACTCCAGGGAGATATAACGACTAATCGTTAAACCTTCCTGAGGTGACGGGCTCGCCCGCTGTAGTCGACAACCCTAGTTATCCACTATACAGCAAAAATCCGACCGCTACAATTCTCTTATTTGCTTTAATAATACGCTCGTAAAAGTACCACTATCTTATGTCGGAGATATTCGGAAGCTACGGCGTGTATTTAATGTTTACGACGTCGACGGCTATTTACATTTGTGTTGAGCGGTAATTAATACAGCGGTCCCATTAGCGTTCACAGATAACGCCAACATTAAAAGTGACCATTAAACAAAGCGTCTCACTATCCATTTGTCATTGGAGACTCTGCGGGGACAACATCCACTCGAGATAGGAGGCGGAACTGGGAATAAGGAGGACCATTATTTTCACTTATCAGGCGGGTGAACAGTTCACGTTTAGTTAAAAGGAATACAGGGTTATCGTAAGCGGACAAGTGGTGAGAATGCATCGGATTTGTTTGCACGATTTCAAAATAAAGCGATATAAATATAATGTACTTTCCATGATGAGACCGAGGAGACGAAAGCAATAATGGATGCAAAATATTATAGTAGAGAGCGGAAACTCTAAAGTTTATGAAGATGTGGTTTTCTCCGCGTAGTTTTGGTAGATCGGTTCTAGTTGTTGATGTGATTGCCTGTGCTGTGATTGTAAATTGGTGTGTATTCGGAGAACTATTGAATGCTGAGTCGTAACGACCGTAGCTGCGTTAAAATGCTGGTTCCCGTGTGATCACCAAAGTTAAGCAGCGTCGGGCGTGGTCAGTACTTGGATGGGTGAACACCTAGTACTGCCACGTGGTGTTATAAAATCCGGACACCTTTAAGATAATTGTCGTTAGACATTGGGGTGGGCCGTTGCCGTAAGGGGTAGATTATAAATTTGAAGACTTTTGAGAGACTATAATTTTTATTATTTACAGTGTAATACACACTACCTACCTATATTGTCAGTAAGATGTTCAATATTTGGCCATAACCACGAAATAGTTCTATGAAACATTATTTAATAAACATTTCGATGGTATCTCTTGTAGTGCTGTATGCAGTTATAGCTACATTCTGACTGATAGGAAACCGCAGTGGTCAAACTTTTTTTAAATTATCGGTGTAACTAGAAAGTGACGTCAACTCAAATCTGGTCCATTACGCAGCGTCCGTTTTGATGTATCGCCGTTTCGTACAAAATGAATCACTTTCCTTTGGTCGATCGCTCTTGAAAATTTCCGAATGCGTGACACAGTTATCGGGCAGAAATTCTCAGCCGGCCGCCTTTCGGCTAATCTGTCCCGAGCACTACTTAACCCTTCAGGCCTCGGCCTCTCAGCCGATTGACAAGTTGCTGTTCCAAAAAATTTTTGTAAAAATTTGTAAAAAAATTGAATTACGACACTGTCTCGCCAAAACATTAATTACTGCCAAACCACTGTACCCATAATTAAAATGAAATATATTGACATAATAAAACATTATAAAATAAAACAAATTAAATTAAAATTAAATTAAAACGGGGCCGTCACGCTGAATCGTGTTGTGGCCGATATTGGCCAATCGGGGCCTGAGGGGTTAAGTGACATTTGGGCTCCACTGATAAATGTTCCCTCTGTGTTGGGACGATGGATTTTTTTCGCTTGCATCCGCCCGCCGCCGCGCCGGCGGCTTTGAGCATCCGCGTCGCTGCACTCGCTTCAAGCGGGAATTCCTTTTCAAAATCTTGAGACTGATTTGTGATACGGCACACGTTCCGTCGCTGCTAGCGCTCACTTCTCTTACATACTTCGGTGCCTTTAGGCTTAGCGCTCGATGTAACGCCACCCTCTGCAAACGCCTGACGAAACATTTGTATAATAATCTTATTATTACCACAAGTTATTCCGTATGTAAACTACTATCACACATTAGGGGTCCGACACACTGGGCATACGTACGCAACGTACGCAACGTACGCAACGTATGATGACATCTGGCCTTTAATTTATATGGAGCATAAACACTTATCCCACGCAACGTGGAGTAGGATAAGTGTGTCTGCTTTCATTTAAATACAAGGGCCATATGTCATAATGCGTTGCGTACGTTGCGTACGTCAGACCAGTGTGCCGTACCCCTTATTTGCGCGTGTAAGTAAACTGCTATTACGCGTTATAGCGTATAAGGTGACCGGCACACTGGTCCGACGTACGAAACGTACGTAACGCATTATGACATCTGGCCCTTGCATTTGAATGAAAACAGACACACTAATCCTATCCTGAATGGATAAAAATATTTGGCTTCACAACTTCACCAAAGTTGGACCGTAGAGAGTGAGTGGTCATTCATTTTTATGCAAATTCAATGGTCCAGATGGTATAATAGGTTGTATACGTTGCGTATGTGAGCACAGTCGTTCTTACATTAAACGTTTTATATACTTAACTGATGACAGTTACAGCTCTCAACGATATTAAAAACAAATTCCCACAAAAACTACTCTCCTATTTTCGTAAGTCTATGTGGCGACTGTTGGCAATCACGCGGGTGTGTCGTATTCACACCGTTTACAAGAAGAAAGCTTCCCCATTCGGCAGACCGGCCACTCCAGTCTTTCGCTCACGTTGGCTGAGTGGTGCGAGCCACTCGAGACACACGACACACGAGGCACGGCGACCGTGGCACAAGTGGCACAAGTCCGCGGACGTGCAATAAAACTATGTACTAAGTAACATTCATACTGCGCCCGCAAGACACCTATGTGGGTAATAGGTAACTTAGGCATGAACTAGCTTCAATGTTCTTCATGATTTTGCTTATTTTTTACTGTGAAATTTTCACAACGCGTCACTCTTAACTAGGCAACGCTTGTTCAAAGGAAGACACCAATTATAGACACCAATATTTCTCGCGTTGTTTCCGATATACAATATCAGTTTCATTTTAAGAATATTTTAGAAAAGTGTCACCATTTTTCCCCTGAAATTGGAGCATTTATATAAAAGAAAGTCTAAAATGTACCGATGTTTCTGAACAAATAAAAATATATAACGAAAAGGCCCTTCCAGACCCTCCATTAATAGTTATAATTTATTGTCTATTGTTAAAGGTCGAACGGTCTGTTATATCTTTGATATATTATCTATTTATATCTTTGTTACAAAATCTTGATAATAATAATATCAGTTGCCGTGTGCGGCAACTGATCGTCTGTTCGATTGCTAAGTCCAGTTTTTGGGTGACAACTATGGGACCTTGCACTTGCAGCGGCTGTGTTTATTTTAATGTATTATATAAAAGGAAGAAGTAAAATAAACTTTAATGTAAACCTCTTTGGTGGACAAAGGGTTGTATAGAAGGCGAAAAGAATATGGAAATAAGCTTATTCAAAATCTGACATTTGAAGCAGTTAAAGATTTCTTTAAAAAATATCCATAACCGCATCCTAATTTGATTATTATTGACTAGCTGTTGGCCGTGGCTTCGTTTCGCGTAAAGTTTCGAATTGATTTGTTAATGTAAGTAGGTTGGCGTTTATTTGTATTTTTAGACGCTACCTTTAGATATATAGTGCAAGACGTCCCCCTCAGATGCAGGCTACCTATCTCGTAGACGTACGAGTGTTGTTCCTCACAACCCGCGTAGCCTTCTGCTGTACGCTGACCTAGGTATTTCGAGGTACTTTCACACGTCACTTATTTCAAGATTATCTCCTATAATTATATATCCGTTTCTTTTATTTTAACAAAAAAAAAATCCGCTTCTATTTTTTTTGCTTATTATTGATTAAGCTGTCATGTTATATTATACATTATTATTTTGCTAGTTTTTCCTGTGGCTTCACTCGCAATTATATAAAATGGTTAGGCCATGATCCGATTTTTAATACGAAAATATCTGGCCCTTATTCACGATTCGCTGGTCAGACTGTAGCTCCGGGTTTGCAACTGTATCAAAGATCAGAAACAGTTTATACAACGACTGAAAATAATTATCAAAGCAATAAAACGAAGCAAGTGCAATGAACTAAACGACTAAGAAGTTCATAAACCAATTAGCGTCCGACGGTCAAGACGCCGACCGACAGGGGGAGGGATCGGGTCTGAAAGGATTGCGGGGTTGGGAGGGGTAGGAGCGCGGGGGGTTTAGAGTCAGACCGCCATTGTGAGATGCTCTAATTGAATTCCGCGCGTCCCCGCAGGTGATACCTCACCGCTCGCCCCGATATTGTCGCTGCTGGGTTTAGCCTCATAAACTGTACAATCGGCCATTTATCAATTATTCGGATCGACTCTATTTTTACTTTTCCGGTAGAGGAAAGTATTGTGAACGCACAAAAAAATCTGATAGAAACGGATGTATACGTTTTGACACCCTCTCCCCGAGACTATTAAGACCATTTCCAGACTGAAGTCTATTTGTGGTTTTGTGTATGTGTGTATGTGTGTGTGTGTATGTGTGTGTGTGTCTGGATGTATGGATGGGTGTGTATTCCTCCACTATAGCACCCAAACGCTTCATCCGATTTTTTTCGTCAAATAAGCCAGTTGGTAGGAATCCCTACTCTTGGTATAGTCAAATTGAATAACTGGTATTATACCTTAATGTGGTATAATTCATTTTTCAAATATCGCCAATTTTTTTAAATTGTAAAACAATTACTATTTAAATTTAATTTTAAAATAATTGGAGCTGCTTAAATACTGCAGATAGTCAAAATATAAAAACTAAGGGTCGGTTATAAAACAGTAAAATTAAAATGATTAAAAATATAAAATTACATCAATAACCATGTCGCAATAGAAATAGTCAATATATTTTTTTATATTATAATCCATCTTTTATAATTAATAATTTTATTTAGTAATGTAAATAATCAAAATTAGAAATTTAACAAATAATTAAAAAAGATTGTAATATAAATAATTATGAAAGATTAGGAAAATAAATACTATCAAAGTCCTTAACAGAATACATTGGGTTCTTAATAAGCATATCCTAGAACTTGCTCTTAAATTGAACGTCTCCAAGACCCCTGACGATTTGAACTACAATTTGACATGCAGGCATCATTCGGTCACGGCTAGAGTTTTTTTTTTTTTTTTTTTTTTTTTTTATTCCAACAAAAGAGAAAAACAGCGCACAGGTCTTAAGTTAATAAATAATAATAACAATATTACGGCCAAAATAGTCTCCTGGTAATATACAGTTAATGTGCGTGATGTGTAATAATATTTATATATTATGTTATATTATCATGTTCTCTCGATTTCTGAGTGTGTACGATAGAGTAGGATGAGTGTGCTTATGTGTGTGATTGTAATGTGTGTTTAATGGGTGTGTGTAAGTACATCTACGTGTATGTGTCAGTTGTGTATATATGAGAGTGTGTGATTCTGCACAGGTATGTGTCTGTTCAAGCTTTTAAGGTGTGGTCTATTACCGCTCTGATAAACTCGTTTTTGCTCATTGAGAAAATGTCAAGCTCCTGAAACGATTCGTCGTAGGCTTCCATAATTCGATGCAGAGTTGAATTCCTTGCTTGATTTGTATGGAGTCTGGGTACATTGAATACCCTTGGGTGACGAGTTCGGCGCGATGGGACGTTTAACCCGCTGAGCACGTAACATCCATTTGGGGACATGAATGGCGGCCGCCGAAATTCCGAAACGTCCACTACTGGATATAGCGCTCGGCTCTTACGAAAATGTCGTTTAAATTTCGAAATGCGATTGTATATTCTATCGAATGATGCCATAATATAGCCAAATATGCAACACTATGAAATTGCTCGATTGCCGCATGCGATGTTAGAAATATGAATTACTACATCCCTTACAAAATCGGTGACCTCATTTCTGATGACAGTCGCGAACTGCCCACCGCTGGCGGCGTATAATTCCGCGACGTGTTGTGTTGTGAACTGTTTTGTGTATATAAGTGAAGTGTATACCGGATAAAAGTAAGTAATTTCCATTTTTAAGTAGTTTAGGCCTTAGGATTAAACAATTTACACAGCCCATTTGCTGTTTTTCACGAATTTTCGAAGAAAACACTTTGGCAAAACGTAACGGCTCGCGAAAGATGGCCGTTTTTATTTTGTAATGTTTGTGAAATATCCCGTTATATCGCGAAACATGACGTAATGTCGCTTTAATTTACTAATAAAATAGGTATTGCTTCATTTACATCCTAAGTTATCACATAATTAGGCGTATTTTGAACATTATATGTTGTTTTCAAATATGGCTCGCGAAAATGAAACTTGTTTTGATAATTACTATGAGAGAAAAAAGTGTGATTTTCCATAGTTTTTCGATGAAATGTGACTCTTTGGAGTATAGTAATTAGTTATTAGACATATAATAAGTCTATGATAAGACAATATAATTGAAAAAATCTAACGAATTTTATATTATGGGCATTCAAAGTTTATTATTAGGTTCGGAAGTCGGAAACTCTCAAAACTTTAGATTTTTCTATAATATCAGACAAAGCTCAAAGTTCTGGTGTGATTTCTAAGAAGAAGTGATGTAGTAATAAAGTTATTTTGAAAGAATTTCATATAAAAAAATACCATAAGTAGTCACAAATTAAAAATTAAAAAAATTTTTTTTTACGAGAATACATACAATTTTTCTTGGCTGAATAAATAAATATTTTTTCCGTATTTTTGTATGCAAATAAGTAAAAAAAAAATATCGCTTTGGTAAAGCATTTAATAAAGAACATAACTGTATTTACAATTTTTGATATTTACAAAAACTGTATTTACAAAAAAATCGAAATGATTTTATAGGCGAGTTTTTTCAGTTTGCCAATTTTGTAATATTTATTCATTATTATCTTAATTGTTTTACGAGATAAGGTTATAATGTTTTATATGTCAAATTTCAATGCGATCATTTTTCTATTAATCTTTTTTTAATCCGATTAGTGGTTTATAAGTTATGATCGTTTTTCTCAAGGCCGTTGACTCGCGTCGATTTTTTGCGCGAATATGTCGCGCGCAAAAGTGATGTTTTTGGGCGCGGTGAGTTTTTACCTCGCAACGTGAGGGGTTAAGGCTATTCTGCTTAGAATTTGTGGGCTGTCGATATGATGCGAAAGTATATTGTGGAAGAACGTCATATCAGTCACTTTACGTCGCTGCTGAAGACTCAGCATTTCGAACCTTGCCAATCCGTCAGAATATGAGGTATATTCAGCGAGGGTTCGATGACACAAGTGCCTTACGAAGGTTTTCTGAATACGCTCTATAGAGTTGAAAATATTGTGGTTAAAATAGGTCTTATACTTCAATCTCGAAATATTAGACCTAGAGTCTTGAAATTCTTTACACAGATGCGTCATTGCGCCGAAACCACATTGCGAAATAAATTTTGGTTGAAATATCTATCTCTTACATATACAATCGAAAAGTTTTTTTTTTTAATTCCACCGTATTTAAGAAAACACTACATCATATTGGAAAGTAGCCATGTTAATACCACGGATATACTACAAAATACTACAAATATACTATATTTGCGATCAGAATCACTTGACTCAATCGGGGAGCGCTGGGGAGGGGGGGGGGGGTAAAAAATCTGTCAAGATGGGTGGTCGGTGTGGAAAGGGGGGGAGGTGTTCTGGGGGGGTTCGGTGTGGGGGGGGGGGGGGCGGTGTGGGGGGGGGGGGGTATTCGGTGTGGGGGGGGGGTCATCTGCTCGCTAGGAAAGTCTTGGAGTGATTTAACCGATTTTAATGCTCTTACGGTTACATCCCACCTTAATGTCTAACGACAATTATCTTACAGGCGGGCGGATTTAATAAGATCACGTGGCAGTACTCAGGTGGTACTGACCAAGCCCGATGTTGCTTAATTTCGGTGATCTGACAGGAGCGTTACATATTATACCTTAATGTGGTATAATTCATTTTTAAAATATCGCCTATTTTTTTAAATTGTAAAACAATTACTATTTAAATTTAATTTAAAAATAATTGGAGCTGCTTAAAGACATTTAATTAAAATAATTAAATGCTGTTATTCCAGCACGGATTGTTCAACTCTTGCCACGACTGAATAATGCCTGCCTGCCAAATTTCAGCTCAGTCGGATGAAGTGTTTGGACGCAACCGTGAAGGAATACACACACACACACACACACAGATACGCAGAAGTTCGTTCACAATACTTTCCCTCTTCCGGAAAAGTAAAAAAAAAGAAATATGGGAAATTCTGTATTCTAGGCATCGGATATGTATCCGGTTGCGTTTGTGGGTAATTATGCATATGCTGTTAATACCAATAATTATGTATTCCACATTGATACGCCGCAATTAACCAATTTAAAAATTCTCATTAAATTTTCACGTTGATGGGGTATTGCGTTACTTTCGTCGCAATGACGCGGGACTAGCGAGACGTTACAAACCGTTATTAAGCCGAACGCAATTTTGACGAAATGATAGCATTTAGGAGCTGAGCGCTCCATGTCATCGCCGGTTCATAAGCTCCACCTTAATTAACATATATATTAAGAGCCATTCGCTGTTGTTTCGTTTCTTTCTGTTCCCGTTGTACTCCGCCTCTCGTTGTATAACGTTTAGACTTTTATGCTTTGTCAGGGAATATTCGATGCGTCGTACGATATCAATACTGCATGCAACTCTCGTTCTTTATGGTGTATTTTATAAAGAGCTTTCCTAATAATAATTAAAGGGTTATGGAAAAATATCAATGTTAAATTTTCTACATTTTTGGTAATTCCATGTTTTAAATTTAGTAACCTAAAAACATAAATTTTAGCAAAGATTTGAGTGAGAAAAATATATTTTTCCTAGAAACTAAATATATTGTATATGTTCGATAGGTTAGCTCTAAAATATTGCCTGCAGGCAATAAGCTCGCCTTTTCGAACGAATAAAGTGTTTTATTATTATTTTTAAAAAATGCGTTCTTTTCCAAAAATATACATTGTACTTAAATTAAACCCCATAAAAAAGCGAAAACTGTAATATAATATTAAATAATAATAACAATACTTCAGTTTCCTAAAAATATTAATTTTACTTAAATTATACTCAGAAAAAAAACGAAAACGAGGAGAAGTCATTCTCCTTGATCAGTATTTCCCATCACACTACCTCCTCAGCGTCAACCGTACCCCGAGGGCCATCGTGGTTATACCTCAGAATAAAGCGAAAACGAGGAGACATCATTAGCCTTGATCAGTATTTCCTATCGCATTTTCTCCTCAGCGTCAACCTTTCACTCAACCTTACACATTTTACCATACCCCAAAGGTTCACCGAGGTACCCCACATCTGGACCTGACGGGACAGAATGATCAAGGTCCAACATCACCGTGTGAAACTTTATCATTATTTCCCGTCACAAGTTTTCTTCTCTCTTCATTTAAGATAATACTATGATATTTTGATATAGGAACAGACCACAAGATTAGTATATCATTTTCACAAACAAATTACATTGACCGTTTTTCTCCGTAAACCTTCATTGGTTATGTAATGCAAATGATGATGTAAAATCACATTATTCCGATATTTACAACGTATAAAAGTAAAAGAGGCAAAAAGAAATTTCAATTATTGATGATAGTCGACAAGTTAATAATAACGACAGGGATAACTGGCATATCTGGCACAGCTGTCGCATATTTGCTCGGTAATTTAAATTCTAAGTATTTTATTTTTAATCATATTCAATAGCGATACCATAAATAAAATACAAACGGAGTTGCCATGTCATTCCCTGAACGGACGGGCAAATGACATAATACTATTATTACACTTCTGGGGGGTGAGTGGTGGACTCCGTAAAAACAGCCTGGCGTGGTAGGTTTAGGACAGTTGTCTTTCTACATGTGAGCGTGCACCTTACCACCCATTCCCTCCACTGCGAAGTCATAGAATTTGAGATGCAGAAATCGCAGTTTTAGATATTTTTTTTAGGAAGGAGTTAGTTATTTCTAGCAGTTCATTGTTTCTAGGAAGTTGATTATAGCAACGATCTTTAAATAGGTGAAACAGAGATTTATATGGGTGGCCACGAGCGACAGCTTCCACCGCGTGAAGGTGAGCAGTAAGGCCATTGCGGGTAACGGCATTTGCGAGATCATGATATTCCTTTCATTTGTACTCGTGGTCTTTGGGATATTTGATTCCTATGGAACAGTTTATTCAAAATCTACATATAAAGACCATATTCTACATATAAAGGCCGTCTTCCAAGATAGAGAGTAAGGAGTTATATCTGGACGGAGGGCTGTGTATCCAAGATTTTCAGGGAATTTGTAGGTACTGTTTAGAGACCGAATTGTCCTCCAGAATCGAATCTGAAGCTTTCTCGATTATTGAGAAAGGTTTTGTAGTGGAATGTGTTTTTCTTTTAGAGTTATCCCGCACGAACCGTATTGGGGATTTGGAGTAATCTCATACGACATTACCTTTCAGTGCATTGGAGGAGAAATGCAAAAGTCCCCGATTGTTGTCTAGTCATAGTGGCATTGAAGGCCAGTAGCATAAGCCATACTGTTGCTGTCGTAATCTCCTCGCAATAGGGAGATTACGAGGTCTTGAGGTCTCATAAGGGGCCTCATCCCTCATAGTCGTACTGTTATAGCCCAGATCAGTGCCATTCTGGCTGATTCCAACAAGAAACTTTTTGTGGAAGTCTACGTGGACTTGTAGATCATTTGGTTCACTACGGCCACTTATGACGTGCTTCGATATAGCCAGATATACCGCTGGATATACTGTAATAATTATAGCTTAAAGTATGTTATACATATTTAAAAAACAACTTTTCATTTCTCAGTCGCGTTCGTCTTTGCCTTTATACTTTTTATGTAATATTTTTAAATTATATGTTAGTTTCTTGCCGGATTCCCCCCGTTTAACTTTCTGGCGGCGCTCCACAATCGTTATGCCTGGAAAGTTTCCTCACCGCACTGGGAGCGGAGTAGAAAACGCGGCGTGGAGGCGGTGGCGGGGGATATTTATTTATAATCGATAGAGCCGGTGTAAGTTTTAAAGTTGGTGCAATGGCGGTTTCTGATAGCCAAGCACTGCTCCGGCGTCTTTCGCCCATTGCCGAAGAAAGTTTGTCAATTTTAATTGGCTGACTTGGCGGTTGTATATTTAGTATGGTACCTACCTATACACTACGCCATTTTGGTATTTTTACACCCTGTATACTTTTTCCGTAAATTAAGAACACGCCCATTACAGAATAAAAAAATAGTATTTCCGCTTGTTAATTTTTAAACTTCCGCAATTTGGTAAAGCTTCCCCTTCGTTACTACCTCTAGTTTAATCCTATATAACGAGAGACACGAAGGCAAATTAAAAACACTGATCGCGCTGCCCGGAATATTTCGATGAATGTTTTACGATACCAGACGACGTTTCAACATACTGAATTTATAATTAACCGAACCGGAAATGCTGAAAAAATAATAATGATATGTCGTATAAATGAATTTCAAACTAGAAGTACTAATTGTAGATATGATCGAAACAACAAGGTCGTGTCGAGAGAGTTGGTTTTTAGGTTCGCTTAGCGGTGTGTCTGTTAGTTTCTATATAATTATTTAATGAGTAGTTTCATATCTTGCAAATCTAATAGTAAGACTTGAGTTTGTTTCTCTGTCTCTGGTGTATGATCTTTCTTGTATACAACTTCAATCTTTCACGAGTTTGGGTATTCGTTCAGTCACTTGATATATAATATTATAAAAATAACCATGTATGTATAATGCAATAGGCGTGCAGTAGAAGCTCGTTTGCAGGAACTCTTTGATGGAGTCTGGACTCTTCAGGCTGAACCGTATATACGCGGTACTACGAGTATACGCCGACGTGGTTAAAGAATCACAAACAATGGACCTTATTCCTTAGGCAGAGGCGTGAGACTGCGTCGGTTTTTGGTCGCGTCAGTTCTTGAAAATATATTAAAATCATTGCCTACGAATTTCGATTCCAAGATGTTACCGGTGACCAAACCGACTTATACATACAGTTTTCTTACTGCCGACTGGTTATTGATCGCATGGTCAATCGATTGTTGCTTTATGAATGATTTACTAAACTTTCTCATACATGTTTTTGACGTCTACTTTATAAAAGTCTGTATTAAGCTACGAATATTTAACTACTTAGGTAACAAAGATTTGTTGATAAACGTAACATATGCTTTTCAAGAGTTTGTCTTGATAAAGCTACCTACAAGTACAATGGGTCACTATTCTTAGTATTGGGTATATACATAATAAATGCAATAAATTATGTGCATTCAGTTTTCAAACTATTTTCTTTTTTTTTCTTCCGGTTAGCTGATATTTTATCGGCTATAATAATCGCACTTTTTTGCATTTTTTTAAAATCTTTCTCTTTACGCATCATTTATTTTTTAAAATATTAAACTCGTAAACCACTAAAGACATTAATAAATCAGCAACAACAAAGTAAGAGACATTATTCTCTCTTGATTCTGACACTTTTGTTGTGTTTTGTTTAACGGGGTTATTTAAAGTATTACATTTTCAGATTACACCATTTTTAATTCAAAGGTCATATTTATTTCTATTTCTAGGTCCAGTATTAACGGATATCTTATTTTTGAATTTATTGAGATGGCCGCCATTTTTATACAAAATGGCGGATATCTCTCATTGACTTTCGAAATATTAATATTTCGCACACATACACACACAGAGAAAATTTTCCAGAAATCACTTTTTTCGCATTCCAAGGATCTCGAAACTTGGAGATCCGGTATAAACCGGATTCGGAAGAAATCGAGTATAAACTCGATTTCTAAATTTTGGTAAAGACAAGACTTTCTTTTGTTTACTTTCTTCGCAGAACACCATATAATTTTTAAGAAAGTTAAAAAATACTAGTGCCATAATACAATACATTCGTATCCTTGGTCGTGTCTCAATATACGATATGTTAGTAATAATATACAAGCTACTATCAGAAACAGGTGGCTCTTACAGGCTTTTTGCATGATACTAGTTTCAATATCTTACCTATTTGAAAGACAAATAGAAAATCTAATTAGTTTTGTATCATGTACTAAGAAAAAGATCTAAATAATGATATCTAAAAATGTGTAAATAGTCAGAAAAACAGTATAATCAATAGGTAGCTACTTTTTTAGATGCATATTAAAATCAAACAGATATTGAAATGAAATGATTTTCTGAAAGATTAATGATGTAGAAAAGTGGCATGGTGACTTATACAGATTCATGTGATCCAAGACCAACTTCCTGTATAATTCCTATCATCCTACGTAATGAATTGCATATCATTTCGTCTCGTGGCCGCCGTTTGTTGGATTGCGCTAAAATAGTGGTCCCCGCGGTTATTCCGCGACGCGCGTACGCCGCCTATCTACATGATAATCAATTAAACCTCTGCCGCGCTTGCATATTTTACGCGAGCAATTCCAAACATTGGAGGGAATCTGCCCTCGCCGAAATTAATACAGAGCGCTCGCAGCGCGCCGAGATAATCTCTTGGTTTGCGATCGCCCTGTTCGGTAACCGTATCGCTGCTGCACTGCGGCTGACATCACACGCGCGTATCGCATATTTTGCAACATACAGACGGACAGGGGCGGCTCAGTACAAAATCTTTACCGTTGCCAGAAGCCTTTTTGGTGCCCCCCTCCCCATAGCTCAACCCAACCCCCCATCCCCGTGCCAGCTAAAGACTTTTTGGGACATGTAGAGTTGTCTTTTACACACAAATTAAATATGTTTTCTTCCACCTCGTTATGCGCTTCTTCCCCCTGGATTTCTCCTTCTTTTGAAATTTGACATTAAATTAAGGTGTAGAGTCGAATAGATATTTCATCATTGTTTGCAAAACGAGGAAAGTATAGACTTGATGGATTTTTTCAACTCCACTAGGCCATAATCTCTTCTTCACTAGACACAACGCGGTGGCATAGTGGTTACGTTGCCTGATCTGACATTTTAAGGCTCCAGGTTCGATTCCCGGCTGGGTCAACATTTTCCGTTGGGATAAAATAAACGATATTGCAATTCAATTCTGTCGATCGAATGCTATAATAAGACACCCACTTACACACATGTTACACTTACATATACATATGAACACTTCGTTGTGGTTGGTTATAAGAGTTTGTTGTATGATAATAAACCCGCCCATTGTGATATTTTACAATAAAGAAAAAGCAAACAAACATAATTTTGAAGTGATACCTGTAATATAATGTCTTACATAGTACCTACACCTATTTTGTAGACATATAATTTCGTTAAAATAATTGACAATAAAATTTAGAAATTTGAAGAAAAAATAGACATAAAGTAATATTAGTTTGTAAAATTGTGATCCTGCAATATTTATTTATATTTGGGATCATAAAACTGTGATCTTAAAACACCTTAATTTAATGTCAACCTTGTAAAATGAAAAAAATGAAAAACTGTATTTTAGTATCACTACTAAAAATATCATAGATTAACCGAATCCAAAACGCACATCGTTGAGATATATACAGCGTTCAACTAGTCGTGGCAGTTGTGTGAAAGGGTTATTTAAATTTTTAATGGTCGGCATGTGAAAAGGTTTCATGCAAAGAAGCCCACTATGTACGCGTACGTCCGGACACAGTTTGCTCAGACTCATGGTGAAAGGTGGGTGGGCTCCATCCAAGGGCGGACGGCGACCCGCTCGCTATTCAGCCCATGGTCCGCAATAATTAGCTCGCTTCCGTCGACGACGCGGCCGGGGGCTTCCCTGCTAAA
Source organism: Micropterix aruncella (assembly GCA_944548615.1). Classification (NCBI taxonomy): domain Eukaryota; kingdom Metazoa; phylum Arthropoda; class Insecta; order Lepidoptera; family Micropterigidae; genus Micropterix; species Micropterix aruncella. The sequence goes on from OX155950.1 coordinate 33,299,920, forward strand.
TATCCCATCTCCGCGAAACCTTTTCCTGGGAATGAGATTGTGCGGATCCACTGTTCGTGAATACATACTAAATATACAAACATACATAAACGTACATATATTATTGTTACATCACTATTTAAACCGCGTGTTCAAATTGGGACGAAAAGATCTGGCCGATAATCCTGTAACACTTTCCCAGGTACTTTTCCAAGTACTTTTTCTGTATGTATTGGCTCTAATAGGAGCTGTAATTTATCTGCATTTGATTTTCAAATACTTTTGTTTTATTATCTCCGTTTTAAATGATTTATTATCTCCTTCTAACGGCTATAATAATAGCGATTTCCAGGTTCGAATTAAAAATTCTTCATTTTCTACCTATTCCTATAAAATTTTAGTTATTAAACTCGTAAACCACTAAATATATTAACAAATAACTTACAACAAAGTTAACGGCATTGTTCTCAGGAGTCGAAAACACTTTAGTTATCTATTCTAGCATTTATAATAACGGAGTTAAGAAGTAATCAATTTTCAACTTATTGTTAATTCAAAACTCGCTGGAGATGTAATAACTTGGGTTGTCGACTATAGCGGGCGAGCCCGTCACCTCAGGAAGTTTTAACGATTAGTCGTTCTATCTCCCTGGAGTGAGCGCAGAAGACTTGAAGACAGTACAGTCCACCATCTAGCTACGTCACAAGCCCGTAAGAGGCCAACGCCTTAATCGCGAGATAGCCAGGAGTGTTACCCGGCGGGCCTACACTCACGCCCTTACTTCTAATTCTAACCAGATTACTCCAGTCTCTCGATTGGTTACGAGTTCGAGGTCGCTTGCGCGGTCCTCTCCCTTACGAAGCGGTGAAACGGTGTTTACCGAATCTATCGCGGACCACAGCATCCTTTTGTAATTTTGGCAATATACTCAGAATTCTAAGTCACTTTTATTTATTTTCGTAGGACTAGAAGTAGCGGATTTTTTAAATTTTGAAAAGGCCGCCATTTTGAAACAAACTAGCAGATATCTCTCATCTGCTTCTTAAAACTCGGCATAGGGATAAACTATTTTCTTGCTTAGTTTAATCCTAATTGGTTGTGTAGTTTTTGAGATACAATGAGTACAGACACACACGCAGGCACATATATACATACGCGCGAGTTTGTGCGCGCGCTCTATGATAATCTGATACAGATAGGTAATTTAAAAAAAATGGAAAATCCATAGCTATAGTATTTTTACAGCCACGGCAATAGATTTGTTTTTCTCCAGAGCAATTATTAGTCAATATATGATGTTATTATTATTAATCCATTTATGATGATAAATACATTCATGGTAGTCCGAAAAGTCGAAAAATGCAAAAAAGTCGAAAAAGTCGGAAAAGTCGAAAAAGTCGAAAAAGCCGAAAAAGTCGAAAAAGCCGAAAAAGTCGGAAAAGTCGACAAAGCATTTATATTTCATCATGTAAATTAAATACGTTGAATTTATTTTAATTACAAACGACTTTCATTTAATCACCAAACGAAACTCAAACCGTATATTATTCGGCCATTTTATAGATTTCAATGAATTGGATTTGGAAGGTTGATTAGGATCGATAAACGCTTATGAAGAGTTACAATCAAATCAATTTTAGGTGGTTCGAAGTTCACCGGGTCCATCTAGTTCCTCTTATAAATATGCACCTTAACATTAATAATGTTTATCCCCCTCCGATGCCGTCGAAAATTGGTTCAACTAAATTCGGTCCGTCCCGTATATTCATGTATAATATTTGCAAGAAAATTGCTGTTTACGTGATGGTGTTTTTTCCCCGTCCACCCAACTTGAACCGTTTTTATGGGTAACGGTTATCGGGTCACGCCGAACGCACGACCCGGCAAAATGGCTGTCGATGTTAAGGGGAAAGGCAGCGGCATTTATTAAACCCATTTGTCGTTACGGAAATTCACGCGTGCCACGCATTTGTGTGAAAATTATATTAGGAAAAAAAAGGAGGGGGCATTCGAGTATTGATATTCTTTTACCTTAGCGTAATGAGGTTACCGGGCAAGTAAGAGAGTGTGTGTTGAACTACTGCGCAAGAAATGGTAATAACATAAATGAAAAAGAACACGCTTCAAACCTCGCTATATAGAAGGTAACTTTTGAAACATCAACAGGTGAGTTCAAATATAAAACTGAACAAGAAAAATCAACAAAAAAAATATCCTTTCTTATAATATCTTGCAAAAAAGACTCATTATTACTCGTTAGACACGAAATTACTCATTATACATAAAAGACTAAGTTGAAAGAAATGTATATCATTTTTTGATTGAGGCTTTAGTTACTCATTTAAAAATAGCCAATGAATATTCGGAAGTTGAATATAAAACTTCCTGTCTCTGTTTAAGAAAATCCAAAAATAAAAGATCTTATAAATGATTTGAGCCCATTTTTTTGCAGATTAAGATCCTTTAAAATAAAATATAAAGAAACATGTATACGGTGCTGTTTTTCTAATAAATATATTGTTATAAAATTTTATTAGAGCATAGAACGACGGTTATCAAATGGGGGTTTTACCACAGTACTATTTAAACAACAGTAAAACTATAATAATGTGCTCACCATGTTGCATAGCAGGATAGAGATATATCTAGAATCTGTAGCCAAGATTAAGATGATCGCTTTTGAAAAGCAGATTTTTTATTCAAAATGAGATGAAATTTAATAAATAGCAATGGAGCTAAAAAGAAGAGAACGAAAAATTAATTTTAATATTAGGTAAATTCCCTTATATCCCATAATAAGTCCAGATATTCCATAAGATAGTCCAGGATCCGGCCATCCGGATACCCTACGTCATTAGATACAAAGACAAATTGATTATGCGTGAAAAGCTAGATAAAAGATATCATTGAAAAACTACCTGACGAACTTATACTTATTGAGTTGGCCACGAAGACCCATTCTGTTCAGGGATGGTCACACTCACGGGTCAACACCTATCCGACGGCCTCCACGCATGCAGTGCGAGCCTGGGTAGGACTCTGGCCTTATGGTTAGTTTCCCCTGGGAATCAGCCTTCTGGCGCTCCTGGACGGTCTGCGCACCGTGCGGCGTAAGCCAATCGACTGTGCACTCTGAGTAACAGTCGGGGGAGTCTGGAAGCAGTACTGTTTCCTATAGAGCGGGGGTGGTTGCGGACCTTACGGCGACTGCTCTTGAAATGACCATCGGCTACCCGATCCTGGGTGAACAGCCGGGCAAAGGACGCTGTGGTCCGCGATAGATTCGGTAAACACCGTTTCACCGCTTCGTAAGGGAGAGGACCGCACAAGCGACCTCGAACTCGTAACTAATCGAGAGACCGGAGTAATCTGGTCACAATTGGAAGTAAGGGCGTGAGTGTAGGCCCGCCGGGTAACACTCCTGGCTATCTCGCGGTTAAATCGTTGGCCTCTTACGGGCTTGTGGCGTAGCTAGACGGTGGACTGTTTTGTCCTCAAGTCTTCTGCGCTCACCCGCTGTAGTCGACCACCCAAGTTATCGAACTTATACTCGTCGAACTTATAATCATAAAATTTATTTTTTCCTGTTAATAGAAAATTTACTATTATACTTCCGGTGCATTGTTTAGTCGACCACCCAAGTTATCGAACTTATACTCGTCGAACTTATAATCATAAAATTTATTTTTTCCTGTTAATAGAAAATTTACTATTATACTTCCGGTGCATTGTTTAAGGTCCAAACTATTATATGAGGAGCTTATTTAAATTTTACAGAGCGTGTGGAAAAAAAACATTTTACAGAGCGTGTGGTAATTTCTTTGAAATTTAAAAGAAAATTAAATTACGCTCATCATAAAATAGTTGCACTTTAAAAAGGGTACCGGAAGTAGCAACAATTCTCTTAACCGGACAAGAGAAATTTAATGATTTTATAGTTTTTCAAGGATATCTTTTATCCGGCTTTTCATGCATAATATATTTTAATTATTAGTCTTAAATTCTTCCACTTGTCTGTATGTTATGTAAAAATCTTCATTTTCACAATGCGCGCATGTACCACTATGTTTAGATTAGCTGTAAGACATTGCCTTGTGGCAATAAGCTCGCCTTTTTTGTATACTTATTAAGTGCAAATAAAGAGTTTATTTATTTATTTTATTATTAGATTTGTTTTTGTATCTTATGACGTATGGCCGGCTCCTGGACAAAAGGGAAATAGATATTTCAAGTCTGAATTTGAACAACTAAAAAAAACTAGTTTTGTGCCAAACTAACTATGCCCAAAACGCGTCGTCGCAAAATTCCCAGAAAAGAAACAGCAGTGCAATTCTAAGCTCCTATTTTGGTGTCACGCCGCATAAAAGCTGAAAAACAGATATTTACTTTTTGTTGATATTTTTAAAAATATATGGGAACATACGAGCTTTTGTTTACGTGCTCCCAACTCTGCCTCGAAGCCGGCTGCGATCGAGGATATAAAGGCGAAACTATTCCGCGGGCGGCCTACTTTCGCTCTTTATCAGCGCCGGCATATCTGACGGCCGTTTGAGAGACTTAAAATAAAGCCCCCGGTCCTCGTTTTTCCGATACGCACGTAGCGGGCATTCAAAGTTTGGGCGGGCGGACGCGCGAGGCCGCCCTGCGCAGGAACACCGCCCTAGCGAACCCTACTATCTACTGTCACTTCTGGGTGGCCCCACAAAAATAAGTATACAAGATGATGAGGCGACATTGATAATTTTCAACGTAACACAGCAATGTAACGTCGAGGAAACAACGCGCCGATTATACGATAAACGCTCGATTCACTAAACTTAAGATGGGCTTTCAATCATTGTCGATAAAATGAAATAAATAAAAAAAAAATCATTCCACGTAAATAATAATATTAATAATAATAAAACGCTGTATTTGATCAAACAAATCAGCGAGCTTATTGAGGTGAAGCAGTATCTTACAGCTAACATTAACTTGATGGAAAAACTAATTATGCGGTAAAAATAGGATAAAAGTATTATAAAAATCACTTGTAACGCCAGCTCGCATCTAACATTAAAATCTATAGAAAATGAAACATAAATCCAAATTTTTAAAAAGTAGTAAACCTATGCATAGACTTTCTAAACGTCAAGAAACAATTTCAATATATAATATTTTATATTTAAAAAAAACGAAGAATTCTATGAGCTCCACTTATGAGAACCAGTTGAACACAATATTTTTTTATTATTATTGTCAAGATGCAATCCTTTTTTTTAAAGTCCTTTTAATATTTCAAAGTATTGAATGATCTATGAACGTGATCACCGATTATCCGTGTCGATTGACTGACGCCGCACGGTGCGCAAACCGCCCAGGAGCGCCCGTAGGTTGATTCCTAGCGGAAACTAGCCCGAGTCCTGTAGGCCAGAGTCCTGCCAGGGCTCGCATTTCTGCGTGGAGGCTGTCAGATGGGTTTTGCCCCGTGCGTTTGGCTGACCCTTCACGCTTGGGTCTTAGTGGCCTAGCTGCAACAGGGCCCATTAGTTCCCAGAGATAATGAGCAGGTCTTTATGGCACAACTGCCCGAAAAACCGTTAGCTGCCTGTGGTCTTGACAGTTCGACTACTTGACGAAAATCCTCTGCCAATACGGATTTCCTGACGATCATTTATCTGTGTGTCAGCTGTGTGTGCGTGTGTGATGAGCCCGTACAGTGCGACCACGCAGCTGCCTAGCCTCCGTAAATAAGCCTCCGGCCCGTAAACCTTTTTATTGGCCGTAAAGTATGAAAGAGCCTGCACGGCGTGCGCCCATCAAATAATAGCGACATTATAATGCTGCCTCGCTGACAGAGTTGAATTTTCAGCAGAAGCGCGTATCTTCTGCCCTTTTATGTAAGAAATCAATATTTGGCGAGTCGCGTACCTACGTGTGTTTCCGCGTTTCCCTCCGGTTATTTCAGTTTAAAAACATTTTACGCCATCGTAAACATTTATTAGCGTATTTACGAGTTTCGTATTATCGAATCGGGGCGTACAATCAAATAGGTATGCTGTTTTTTTTCTAGCACATCGTCGAAAAGGGACTGCTTTTCTTATATAAAACAAAATAATCTTTATTTGAAAATATTTACATTTATAGAACATAGATATATAGGCCTAGATAGGCCTTTCGTGCGCAAAAAATACCACTTTAATACCAAAACGGATCGCCGCCAGTAGTAGTTGCGCCAGTACTTCAAGGTGTGAGCTCCGCGACGAATATTGCCTTGCTATTCTCTCGCATGCTGTTCAATGTATTGCTCTCTCTCTGTCAGTTGTTTTTACGCTCAACGAATATGACCCAACTCATTTATACCTGAAGGCATATATAGGTTTTATATATCGATGATATAGAACCCCAAGATTCCTGAGATGTAGGTCTGAGAGACAAATTTAGTAAACAGAAGCTAGCGCATGATATTTGCAAACGGTGACGATCTAGCTTACGCTTTCGCGCATCAGCAGTACAGTTACAATACTAATTTTAGCCCTCCGGCTACCTGGGTAAACTCTCGGGTCTTAGGCTTCACAGCTGGTGGATCAGTTTCTTCTGGGGGATTACATCCCGGCGCAACTGGATGGTCTTCGCACCGTTCGGCGATGCCAATCGGCTGTCCACTCTGACTAATTGAAGGAGTTTGGGGACTATGGAAATATACTGTATCCTAAGCAGCGGGAATGGATGTTGACCTGTCATCAACCACACTTCAAATGACCATTAGGTTACCTGTTCCTGAATTCAGAGCTGGGGAAAATATACCTTTGGACCGCGACAGATTCAAACTGAATCACCGCTGAATTTACGGCAGGCAGAGGCCGCGTAAGCGACTTCGGTCCCGTAACCAGTCGGGAGGAAGGAGGTACCCTGAAGATTAATTCCAGACAGAGATATTCTCCCAAAACTAGTGGCTAGGGGGGCGAGGTAGCCCCACTGAGTTACCTTAATAGAGCCTCGCCGTAAGGCGTTGGACTCGGGCGGGCTCGTGGCTTTGCTGGACGGTAGATTTGTACCGTCCTAAAGTCTTCTACGCTCATCCCATGAAAGAACGATCATATAACGTTATACCAGCCTCGAGTGACGGGTTCGTCCGTTGTAGTCGACGTTATCCAACTATACCCCTTCATGGGGGAAGTAATGGGCCCAGTGCAGTTGACCCATTATGGGTCGTGTGTTAGGGTCGGCCGAACTCACAGGTCAACATCCATCTGGCAGCCTCCAAGCGTAATTGACAGCTCCAGTTGTTCCTTTTCATATGAAAACGTTGAGAGACGTATACCCTAGTTTTTTTTATTATTTTGTTCTATAAGTCACTAGAATCTTTAAAACCTTACGGCATTTTGCCCCAATATGTCAAGCCTTTTTAATATTTCATAAAAAGGTGAGTATTTTCTGTGTAACCGAAGTTTTATTAAAAAACCCCCACCGGTCCCCAGATACTGCCTCCTTAAGAGCCAGATCAAAAACATTGCACCCTTTCAGCTACCACGGCAACGAGGTTATTGCATTCTAATAGTGCCATCAGCAACGCAGGCTACATTTACCTTCGATGGCGCGTGAACATCGGCGCCAAGATCCGCTAATGGCGCGCACGTCGCCAATCGAAATTCAATTTTTCCTGTATGCGTTTCCGCCCCCTCTGGGGCGTTAGTCATCTGCGAGCCGTAATATCGCCGACAGTTAATTTTAATGTGTTTTCCTTACGCCTCGACTGAGGAGCACACTTCACTCTGGCATATTTTTCGAGCAGCGTGTAACAGAAGGAGAGAAAGGATTTGTAACAACAAAATGGTTTGGTCTGATCACGTATTTTGGGCAAATGTGAAGTGGTAGATTAAAATGGTGTTTGACACGCTTATTCAAATACATGTTTAAAGTGATTATTTTATAATATCTTCGGCGACAATTAAGCAATTCATAATGGAGATGAAACAATCTACAGCTGAAAAGAGTTGATTTTATATGAATCTATATAAAAGAAAATGCATTGTCCGATTTCAAAAAGCTTTCAATAATCTGTTCCTTTTGTTAATTCGCTAATTTGTTTCATACGACTAAAATATTCCGATATCTGCTTACGAAGTACACTGTAAATGAAATCCAGTAGATTGAATAAATTCTAGTTGCTTACGGTCGAGTGCTTATTTGTTGAGTATACTTCTTTTTGTTCAATTTTACATGAAGTAAATTTACAATGCGAAAATGGGTTTAATACTATTCTATTATATCATTTTTTAATTACATTTTCAATAAACAGATTTTTTAAAGTAGGTATATATATTTTTTAGTTTCCCATACACTACTATCACACACTATTAACGATACATACTAAAAGGCATGCTTAAGCTAAAAGTAAATTCAAAGAAACAAAATTAAAAAACGTCCCCAGAAAAATTCGCTAAATGGTTGACTGAACAAACCAGAACTGGGAGAGCGAAATATTCAACATAATTAATAATAATAATAATAAAACGATTTATTCGTAAAAAATATGCGAGCCTATTGCCTGCAGGCAGTACAGGATTTACGTAGAAGATACACACGCTATAGCTTAGAGTCCCAGCTTTCTTGGGGGATCCCAAAAAAAAATGCCCGGTAATTGTCATATTATATAGTAAAATATGCTGCAGCAATAGCTCAAATAATTTAGGGCATTATTTAGTCTAAATCCGGCACTGCCTGCAGGCAATATTTTAGAGCTAACCTATAGATGCTAAATGTAAAAAATAATTGTCCGCTATCTGAAGATTTAGTATAAATAATCTGAAACGAGGAACGTGTCACATATCTACAGCGAGCTAAAACGTAATCATTACTCATTGAGGCGAGCTAGGTCGCCGCATTTACGATATACGGCGAGCTAGCGCGTACTTCGCAGATAAACAACAATATATGTACTGCAGCGATATATCACGTGAAATTATCTGGAATCCGTTGTTCTTTAATAGGGAAGCAACGCACAGCTAGACAAAACGTGTACCCACTCCCCTCCCTCAAATTACCTTTAACGTATACGCGGTTTTATGACACGGCGCGGCACTTCTTATGCCTCATTCCAATTCCGACAACACTCCGGATTGTTACTCCAGCGCCAGCAATTTGACGACAGCTCAAGAGCACCATTCAAATGTCAAGACACATCCCCCCGCGCCTATAAACGAAGCCGTTCGCACGTTATCTCCACGCGACGTTACACAGATTTATGTGTTAATCGTTACAAGACGTCAAAGCAAAAATAAATAAGGGTGAGATTTGAGGTCATTAATGTGGTGTTCGACCGTGGGATCGTTCGAGATTTAATCTCTCGGGAATGTGCCAGAACTCAAGTTCTGCCAAGGAAACATTACAAATTCATTGTTTTCCCGGTCAAACTGTAATGTGTCTGTCTCAAAATCTTCAATCAAATTCAAAATTAAAAATAAAAGCATTTATTTCCATTGCAGTCATTACAATTATGTAAGAATGACCAAGTATATTATATTAATCCTAAACAATTAAAAGGTTTAAAAACTAATCTACTGTGTGAATTGTGTCGTACCCGACGTTTCGGCGATGTTGCAACCGTCGCTTTCTAGGGTAGACTAATAACGGCGTTGCATCGCCGATACGTCGGGTGCTAGAAAATTCACGTGCTAAATACATTCTTAAACCTTTTTATAATGTCAAACAACCGCGATAGTCTTCGATTTCAAATCTTAAATTAGTTAGTAAATCTCAATTTAACAAACAAAACAGTAAATTGCTCCAAAATTATTCCAATTACCAAAAAAAAAATAAACAATTGACAATAAACAAATGAGTTCATTAAATTACTTTGGTAAGTACGAGTTTGTTTACAAAATGTTTAAAAATGTCGTTATGCGTAAACATGTTGATTTTAAGCAGATACACCCGGATGGATCTCTTGAAAATATCAGTGTTTTAATCGCCTTTAAATTATCAGGCAATTTATTCAAAAGTTTAGGTTTTATGTAGAGACTAGTTGTCTGGAAACTGGATATAACTGGTATGATCGGTTGGAGGTAATGGGTTTTAATCCTGGTATCATGCCAATGTACTTCCTCGTGAGATATTACCGAGTTCTTATTGCGATAGAATTCACAATGAGCTTCTTGGGAAAAGTTGCATATACGGTCAATACCCCTAGTTTTTGGAAATTTTCAATGCATGACTGCCGTGGACCAATATCGCATGTATGGCTCTTTTCTGCAGAGTGAATACACTGTTGATGTGCGCTTCAGTACCCTTTGCGATCGAAATCAATTGCAGTATTTAAGGACCACTTTAAAAGTTTATTATTAAAGGAAGATATTTAGATGTCATAATTTGATTTTATTTTAAAATAACTATTGCTAATTGGATTATTACTATTGTCTTCGTTTATTTATTAATTTGTAACCTGATTATTTAATGTTAAATATTTTGATTTTGATTATTTTTGATTTATTATATGTAGATTATTAAATTTATGTAATTACGTTATTTTCTTTTAATATCATTTGATGTTAAATATCTTGATTTTGATTATTTCAATTTGTGTATTTATTTGATTATGATTATTTGGATTTTTTGTTTTAAGATTTATTTGATTAGGTTATTTTATTTTAAAAATCATATACCTATGTATCAATAATTAATAGGTGTGTCCTGAAAACCAGGATAAGAGATATCCTGAGGATACCCCTAATTTGCAGCGTTTGTAGCTTTATTTCATAGTCTTTGTCTATTTATAGTTTTAATTTTTAATCTGTGTGTTCTTGTTTTTTTTTTGTATATGTTTTTTTATAACAGCTGCAAATAAATAAATAAATAAATAAATAAATAAATATAAAATATAGATGAATTCTATAGGTGAATTCCATAGCGCAGATGTGATTTAACCCGCGCGTAATAGGCTGATATCACTTCAGATCTCTCCATACAACTCCTGATGCGTAATAGAGCTCAGCATGCTAGTTTATACTTAACACGCTCTATATGTAAATTACAAGACATCTTTTCATCCAGGAGTATTATTTTTCATAGTAGGATACATCCTAATCCATCGGAATTTTATTAGCCAACTTACCGAATTTCTGGTCTGCTACTAGTACTCATTTTGATGCATCTCGTCGTAATAAACACATAATTGTACATGTATATCGTCGGTATCTAAGACACAGTGCTAATTTCAGTTCCCTTTCACGCCTCGTGATTTCTCGTCCGCATCAAATATACATAAAGGAATAATTGTGGGCGACGTCGCGTCCGGACTAGCCATAAATCTCCCTTACTTAGCGGCCAAGATATTCCCATTCAGAGATTCAATTAAGAGAAATAATTATCCGGGTGACGTGTCTGCTCATCTCGTTCGCCGCTTGAATGGCGAAGACCGGCCCGAGGGGGAGTGGGAAGAGGGGGAAGAGGGATGGAATCCAACAGATGCCCATTGTCGAGCCGTTTGTCCCCTCCGTATCGATGTTTTGCTCATAGCTACCCATATATTAGATCTATTATAGCATACTACCACTTAAGATAGAGCGCGATTACGGAAACAATCGTTACTGAAAGTCGACTCACCATAGCAACAAAGAGGAGATTTTTGTCTGAATAGTAGATTAAGGTTTGTTAAATTCCACATATTGATTAACAAAATGTTCTTGTCTTTAAATGTCTTTAATAGGACTCCCAAGTCAATCATCGAATCGCGTAACTCAATGGAGGGCTTCACTTGACGAGGATGTTAAGGAACAGATAGCACCAGGGTCCCATGTCCCCTATATCACCTGGCGCGGTCTCAACAGACTGAGGGTGGGTGTTACAAGATGCCGGACTAATCTCGTTCGCTGGGGCTGAGCAGATAACCCTAAATGCTTATGTGGTACGCTGCAGGATGAAGACCACCTCCGATCCTGCCCGCAACTGTTAATAACTGTCACCCACCAGGATCTACAAGAGGCAAACGATAAGGCCTTCCAGGTAAAATTGTGGATGAGTAAAAGTACTACAGCTGTTTCTGTAATTAAAGACTGTTCCCGCTCCGAAGCGGGACGATCGGAATAGTTCGGGACACACTCGCAATGTAAAACGGACGGTACCGCGGCAAGTGTCGTCGGGCAGTTCGTATTCGACACGAAAACGTAACGTAACTGCGCGCGTCCGCCGGTTCGTGCCCAGGTGCTCCCGCAATTCGCGCAGTTCGTGCCAAAGTGCAAAAGAACAATTATTAGGGTGCATCGATCATCACATCAGCACAATAGACCTTCAGATCAACCTCCAGTTTCATCACCGCACACATACAAGGTTAGAGCACCTATACCATCTCTCTTCCACTCCCATCTCTACGTTGATGACGTTGGCGTGGACAAGTGAAAAATCGAAGACAAAATGCGGGAAAAAATAATTTGCTGCGGGAAACTAAGAATAGCAAAAGATGCATGGTGACGATAATACTTACATATCTAGTATCTCTTGTTGAAAATGTAGTAAAGTGATATCCAACACAATGAAAGACTCAGTATCATTTATCTTGAATGCATTTCACTATATAAGACAATGATTGCAGCTAATATTACCATAAAGTAAAGGTTAGATTTACTAACATTCTGTAAAAAAAACCTAGAACATTCTACACTAATATAAGTACATCTTTATTTCATCATATAGTTGAACTAGAAGAACATAACTTCGAAAATAACGAGAGCAACAGGTCAAAGGTTTGAGCTTTTCGAGATGGCAACAATCAATCCACGTTTATGATACATACCAAAAAAAACGATGAATAGAAATAACAGCGCAATACTACAGACCTGTATACTTGTCTCTATACATTGTTAGTATGAACTTAAGACATTCCTCCCATAAGTCTGCCATCGTAATGGCACAAGTTTCTATAGAGTTAGTTTAACGGTGTCTCTGTTCTTTTGAGGCAGCCGGCAGCCGCCTGTCAGGTGAGTAAACGCTGGACAAACCGTCCGGTAATGGCGTCCATTGTCCCGCGTAACAAGATGGCGGGGCTTCACGTGACACGATAAAAAATGACAACCAGCTCACGGTTTTGGTGTCCGGTCACGGCGCGCCCGCTCCCTGGTAATAAATGAAGTTGCATTTTTCTAAGGCGCACGATCGCCCAAACCTCACCAGCAAGAACCTGTAATACGTCTACTCTATTCGACGATACTAAAATGTAATAATTGAATTTAAAGTAATATTAGCACAAAAATTAAAACTGAAAAAAATACTCATGGAATCTTGACATCAGCTCTACCACCTTCATCTTCAAAATACTGCATGTCCTAATGGCCCTACTACACAGGATCCGTTAGCTGCAATATACTTGTATTTTATACTTGGAAGTCACACCAGGAAGTTTTAACGATAATGATCGTTCTGTCTCCGAGGTGAGCGTAGAAGACGTACGAACATACCGTCCAGCAAAGCCACGAACCCGTCACAGGCCAACGCCTTACGGCGAGGCACCGGGAAAGGTATCCAACGGGTAGCCTCGCCCCCTGACTACCAATTTTGGAAGGATATCTCCGTCTGCAATTAACCATCAGGATACCTACAACCTTCCTACTGGTTACGTGTTCGAAGTCGCTTGCGCGATCCTCTTCCTAATGTAGCAGTGATCGGTGTATACCGAATCTATCGCGGACCACGGCATCTTTTGCCCGGATTTCACCCGGAATCGGGTAGCCAATGGTCATTTCAAAAGCGGCTGCCATTAGGTAAACAACCGCCCCCGCTCTATAGGAAAAAAAATACTGTTTACAGACTCCCCTGGCTTTCAGTCGGCATGCCCAATCTATCGGCTGACGCCACACGGTGCGGAAACCGTCCAGGAGCGCCCGAAGGTTGACTCCTAGAGAAAACTGCCCCAGGCCAGAGTCGTACCCGGGCTCGCACTTCTGCGTGGAAACCGCCGGATGGATGTCGACCCTTGAGTTTGGCCGACCCTAAATGCATGGGTCTTAGTGGCCTAACTGCAACAGGACTCATTAGATCCCAAAGCTTTATCGTTTTAGCAATACCAATAACAATAATTTTACAATACTGTTATGTCAAAAAATACAAGGGAAATTATTCAGTTTTTGGAAAAGCCCAATCTTCCGGCCAGAATGATGCTATTTTAGGTTGTCAAACAAAATTCCACTGCAAGCATGGTGCTACTTGTGGCTACTAAGGATGATCTTAAACAAAATAACATCAGAATATATCCCAAAAGAATTCATAAAAGTCAACCCATGTTTCCCAAATAGGAAAGTAGAAACCAATAACACTGCGAACGAGGTTTGGAGTTGAGTTCTACTACGTTCCTTCTAGTGTTTAAAAATATTTTTTTTAAATCGAAAATCCAGTTTACTGTTATTGTGTAAAAAAACTAATATGGCTACAGCATCCACAACTAAACACCGCGGCGACGTTAAGAAGTCGTAAACAGACGCTCAAAAGACGGAATTCGTCTATTTTATTTTCGTAAGAAACATCTTTCTTTCGGCACATATTCGCGTATTGGCATGTCGCGCCTCCCCAAAAGGACAATCGAATTCCGCGACGCGCCCTGGAGAGTTGGCAAACTCGTTGTCGTCGGTTGGTCTAGATTGGCGATAGGTCGCGCGCTTTGTCGCAGGTCAGAGGCGAAGCAAAGTCGCGAAATTGGGAGTTAGGAAGATTTCCCCAGAGCGGTTGCCTTCTTTTGTCGCATGCGTGCGTGCGGTCGGCCGCTTGCGTGCTCGCGGTCTACCGAGACAAATTGAAAATTACGCTACATACGTAAATAATAGGCTCGACTGTTTAAAGTAAATTGGTGATGTCGTTAACACTGATTGAACGAAGAAGAATAGACTGGCCTTTCGTATGCTAATTTTGTAGGATTATCGTATTAGGTTACTGACGTAGGTTTTGCCAGTCCTGTCTTACCTTTGTTTAGATAATGCACATTTCAAACCATCCATTTTTGAAACTTCTGCTTTGGTTAAAGGTTACTTTAGACACTATAGACTAAAAAAAGAGGAGCCATCTGTCAATATTGTTTACTGGGTTACATTAGAGTTGCAAAATATCTGCCTTACTATATGTTATTCATTCATGAGAAATATTTTCAACGGTTTTTAACAATAAGAATGAATGGGTTTAGCACTAAAGGCACTAGTAATATAAACAATATTAAATATGCTAATAATTTCTCAGAAAAAATCATTAACTTCAAAGAAAATGTTACCTGTATGCGAGATAAGGACATTCTCTATCGCTTTTCAATTCAGTTTCGAAAATAAAATTCTTAAGTAATAGAGATTCAAATTTAATTTCATATTCATTTATTTATTCATTTTCAAAGTTAAAATAATTATAATTTACAATAGTCAAAACCTAACTAAGCTGCCGCCTGTTTTACGGTAGATAATTAATTTTAATCCTTATATTTTTTGGGAAATCACCTTGACATCGTCGTACTTAATTGTAATAAAATTGCCTACATTAAATTCGAAACAAAATGTCATGAAAAATATCAATTGTTACCATATAATTTAAAATATAATCAGATAAAAAAGTGAAACATCAAAAATAGTCGCAATAATCTTACAAAAATAAAATTAATATTTATAAAACCGTCAAGAATAGTCCAAGACATAGTGAAAGTAATACATTACAAAAAATATTAACGAGAAAAACATATACACGGGGATAATATTATAACACATTATTTCAGATAATTATTAATTATTATTCACTACATTATTCCAGATTATTAAAATATAGAACGTAGTCTAATTTTCTCTATCGATTCACCCCCTCCCCCCCCCCCCCCCCCGGGATCCACTCATTGGTACATATCAAACCTTGAAACTTTAAAGCTAATATATTTTATGGAAAACATCTCTGGGTTTTACCCCAGTCTCTCTGGGGTATAACCAACAATTATAATCGTTGGTTATAGAGAGTAGAGAGTAATTAGGTCAACGAAATTACAATAAAAATTGCTTCTAGGGTTATTCATTGTTTATGAGAAATCATATAGGTACATATCTCATAATAGCGAATATCATGAAGCCTGCACAATTTAAATATTTAACTTGATTAACTTGAAAATGTATTTTTTCTACGTGTATGTCGTTTGACCTCTGCTTTCAGTAAATAGTCGCGTGAGCTCTTGCTTAGGTATAGAGGTTTACCACAAATTGTTATATGACATTGCATCATTATATCGTTGTACTCGTTGTAGTCGTGCTCGATTACAACTTTAAATACGCCTTTATACATGTTTCCACTCAACCGTAGCGGTGATCTTCCTGCGAATCGCAGGAATTATCGTCTGCTTCAACTCAATAAACCATAGATTCTAAAAGTCATTTCGATGTTTCCCGATATTCATTTTGGCCCGAGCCGGTCTGTATTGAGGAAATTGATAAAAACAAAAAGTATACTGTAAAATGTGTTGAAGTACTGCTTGTTATATTGTACTTCCAGTATACTTACTGCAGTATTGATGAAATAGTTGTCACAGTATTAAATTATTATATCTTTTTGTTTCAGGTAACCCATCACTATCATCATTCAACTTTCATCATTGAAAATGAATATTAAATAAACAGCCACATGTTAGGTAAGTATCTTTAAAAATATTTTATGAAAATAATATTACGCGCTGCTCAATTTTGTCGTTCAAAATCGTGATTATTGTATAATCGTATCGTTCCGTCGGTACTAAGAATGAGAGTTATATAAGTATTGAAAGCTTGTATTATATTGTATTATATTATATTATATTTTCTTTCAAGTCCAAGGAGAAGAAAAACGTATTTTAAACCCTATTTTTCAAGGTTACCCGTGACTTAAGATTGAAATTAAACACTTAATTCCTCCAGTCAAGGAGTATGGCTATTTTTTGTTAAAAATGTTTGAGAATCTCAGTTGAGCCGAGTGTAAGCCCGAAGTGTTCGTGACCCCGAGGTCATGCGCCACCAGCCGGAGCGATACTTCCGCCGTTGGCCTCTTCATCGACGGCATCTCTCCTCGGATCGTTCTCGACTTTCGTCTCAGAGTGCAATTTGAGGCGAAACGGCCAACCGGTCCCGCTCTGTTGTTCTTTCATCAAGAGCTCCCGATAGTTTTTTTCCGAGGTGGCTCGCGATGCAATTTTATACCTGACTGGAATCGATCATCGATAAGAGGGTTAACCAGATAGGGTGTTAGAGATAGTTATTAATGGCTTAGATCATACTTCGCTTCAAAGTTGTGCCACTATTAAAACCTTCTTGAAATTGAAAAATGTGAATGGAATTTATAGGAAAAAACGTTTTCGGGATATTCTTCTACGCTAGGTAATACCAAAATAGTCGGGATTCGACTATCCCGCAATGAACGAGTATCACAAACCATGCTGAGACGTGAATACCGGTCTTTATTTGACCTAACGCTGTTTATAGAAAAAGAAACATGGTATAATTAAGCAGAAATGGCAGTTGAAAGCTGTAAAGTCGAAAGAGAAAAATGAAACTGATAGAGGAAAATTTCCGCTGGAATATAAACATATTAAAAACCAGGGCATACAGCTCGCAAGTATAACTTATTCTTTGATTCCAATTATTTATTTTTGAAAAAACTTTCATATTTTCCCAAATTTTAAATTCTCCTTAGTTTGCCCCTTCCCTTTTCTAATTTTACTCGTCAAAATGTCAAACAAGCTGCCAAATTGCCAAATGCTAACGGAAGAGACAAATCTTCAAGTAAACATATTCATTTGTCAGCCTCAGTCAAAGGGGGACAAATTTTTGACACAGTAATAGACGGGCTCTATTTGACACATTAACGAACAACGGGCCCGATATGACAATTCAAAATAATTTGAGAGCATGCATGCTCTTTCCCGCGATTTAAAAATTAAATGTGTAAAATTATATGTTTTTTTATTATTACAGCTATAGTTAGATTATTGACATATTATAGCGGCGACGATTCTAGATTCAATGGAAATGGATTTAATTTTTGATTTACCTTATAAGAAAATAACGAGGGAAGCAATTAATCGGCCAGCGAAACACTGTATTAAGATAATTAATCGTAATTAATGAAGCGCTGTATGTTTCCCGAAAATTAATAAATAAATAAATAAATAAGTCAACTCTGAATCAACTACAGAATATTTATCAAGGTTCTGTGGCAGAGGGCGTGGTTGGTAACCACTTGATTTTTAGTTTTCCACCATTTTACCCACCACATACTTTCGAAGGGGATTTTTCCTGAAAACTGGGCCAAAATCATATTCTTTAAAAAATGGGTATACACTGTTAACACGGCCTTTATTTGCATTGCTCATCAACTGTCGTTGCATTGCACATCAAATGCTCAAATAGTATTTGACAATGCTATAGATGGGTGTGACACCATGATAACAACATTATGTCAAAAGGCATTGCCCAAAATTTGACGCGCCACGCGTTTGTCGAATTTGCATTGGTCGTGCATTTGACACTCACGGCGAATTCGCCATTGGTAGACTGCCACCAGTACACTCTGTGAATTTAGCAATTTTTAAAATTATTTTACTGTGAATAATAACAATAGATTTTTCAACATAGTGACTACTATTGGCATGTATCGGTTTCCTTCTAGAGTAAAGGAAGTTTTTAGTAAACATGCGCTAGAAAAATCTACCGCTGTGATACACCGCAATGATGATGATGATGATGTCCTCCTCATCGTGATCCGACGACGGCGACCTCTTGGTTGACAGGACTTCATCGAAGATGCGCGCGGAAGTGACTCGTGAATCCCAGTTTGTTTATAAATTTGTCCGATTACAACGCGACTACAGTAGAGATCACCGCAGTTGTTGTAAGTGTATGTGTAAGTGGGCTTCGGACTAGTTTTGCGCTGTTGGCGGTTCTAGTCGAGGTTTTCAAGCCGGGCTTCCTCAAACTCTTTAACTTTGGTGGTCACCGTGGAGCGCCACTCGCTGCGTTTGTGAGCAGCCCTCTCCCAGCTCTCAGGTGGAATACCACTGGCGATTAGGTGCCTTTTTATGACATTTTATAGAGTAGGTGCTGTCCGCCGTCTTTGCGTGCGCCTTTTGAGAGTTGGGCATAAAACACTGCTTTCGGGAGGCGGTCGTCTTTCATACGCACTACATGCCCACACCACCTCAGCTGAGATTTCATGAGCATAGCTTCCATGCCTTGCATTTTCGTCCGTCGTAATACTTCTGTTTTTGACACGGAAATAAGCATGTTTCAAAAGGGATTACGTATATAACGTGTTCTGTGGTCCGTACGTATGTATCAATATGACGCGTAAGGATGTCATGGGCATAGTAACTACACCACAGATTCATAACGGCCCACAATCAGGTCTTGCTTTTTCCATGACTGCATGTTATTACATACGTAAGGTTATTGTCAGTTGCAAGAATTATGTTGAAGCTACATTAAATGTTATGTTAGTATTACCCGTACGGAGTATGATGAAACATATTATAATCGAGTAATGGAGTTTCAACAAATTTCCTTGCAATTCAACAAACTTACGATTGAAATATCATTATTCTGTATAAAACCGTAATAATAAAATGGCATTGTAGAAAGAGATCTCAGTGTGGTAAAAACCGCATGGCCCCCTTTTAAAAGTCGACCAGAGATTCCAGGTGGGCAACTTTTTAATTACTTTAGTTGGTATTTATCGAAGGTTACAGAAACTGGGCTCTGAAGAGTAAACCACTCCGTTTGAGGGTAAAGTGAGTATACCGCGCGGCTGCACCGCGTCGAATCTCCCGGGCGATTTATGACCTGCAATCCTTTTACGTTTGTTGCCCGTGCCATAGAGACGTAAAAGTGCCCACCGAAAATAGCCACGTGATGTATCATCTCATTTGTTTCGGTCGCGCGGGGAAATATTACATCTCGTAAAGCATTTCTGTTTTTTTTTGTATTTTGATGCGGCCCAGCCGAATACACAACCGGTGAATGAGGCCGGTTCGCGCTCTAATTACTTTTCAACCAGTTACTGCTCGTGGAGACTTGATTAAGCGTGAAATATATCGCGGTTGGCACTCGTTTAATGTCGGCGTTTTAGTGGTGAACACCTATCTTTTAGCTTTCCTTAATCCAATATGTAAATCTTTAACGCAAGATGCTGAAATGCCTGTACAACCGATCGGTGATTTTCCTGTTGTGACAATTCGCAGGCGGCCGATCTCCGTATGTATCCTTTCAAATCCTTCAGGCGACATGAGACATCAGAAAAATATCCGAAATGGGCGGACACGCGAATAAATAGACGCGCTCAATTTTGTAGGGTTAGACTGATAAAAATTCAGCGTTGACGAAGCGTCAGGCATAGATTCCACGTCCTCTCGCGCCGGCGACCGAACGCATACTAAACTTTATTTCGCAGCGCTAGCACAGAATAACTATCTTTGCGCAGTGGTGGTATACCCTTAGGGCAAAGCATATTTAGCGTAACTCTCAGAGCGCTCTCACGTTTTAATTAATTGTAATTGATTTAGGGCCTAAATAAATAATATAGCTATGCGAGACGCTAGAGAATTACCCAGTCAATATAATGAAATTAAAATAAAATACACTCACCGCTTACATTGTACGAGTAATCGCGCCTGAAAGTTTTCGAAATCAGTTTAAAGCATTAATATCTAAAGCAAAGAGCAACCTTTTTGAGTCCGAATAGTAAATTGGTTCCTTATCGAAAGATTCGCTTAGAAACTTTTTTAAATTATTGCTTATATTTTTTAAAAAATGTATTAAACTCAAATTCATTATTTATGTTCGTTCTCAGTTATCATGTCACCTTCATATGAAGAAGACACTTTAACACAGCTCTTTTTTCAGTTTCATAAAGCATTCACTCCAGCGATTTCTAATTTAGGATATTGGTAGATGGAAATCTCTTTTTAAATATCTATTAGAATGTTTAAACATTCGTTTTTTAAGTAATGTAGGCTACTGGTACAACAGTATACCATACAGTAGCGTCTCCCAGAACAAAATTGAAATCGTAGTTAGCTATGTCACGAGTCCAAGGGATCGCATATGGCCACCACATATCTACTACTCCGCTAACGCAGATGTTCAAACGTTTGAGAAATTCGCCAACCTTCGCACGCGCGTAACGCTAACCAAAGGCGTTCGTCGTGACGTACCCCTCTGCTTACTTTTGTCTGACCCTATGCCCGCAATGCCCTTTCACTCTAAAGTGCGTCTACTGTTCTCTTGGTATACCTACTGTGCTGGTACTTACCTTTCAAATTTAATATTGAAAAATGTTTAAGTCGGAATGTACAGTGTCATAAAAAAGTTATTTTCGACTGTTATTATTTTATGTGTGTTTTTAATTCACTATCAAAAAATCTTACATCTTTTTCGTAAAATTACATTTTTAATTGATATCGTATAAAATTGTCATTTTCCTTGAAACTATCTAGTTATAAGTGACGCAATTTTAAAATCTTATATATATTTTTTAATAAATTAATTAAAAAGTAACGTTTGTATATTCAAGACCATCCTTCATACTGATGGGAATTTCCAATATCATGGTTCGCCAACTTTTGATCCCACGGCTTCCCAAAATCCACCCACGCACTCACATACACACATTCGAGTAACTCAACTCCCTCGCGGATAAATCCTGAGGAATCCCTCGCAGCGCGAGTGGAAAAGTGTTGATTTGTGAGCGGCTGCGTTTAGAGCCATCGACGCCCATTTAATTATTGGCTCGCCGGGGCTCTCCCAGGCAGCGTGGGGATAGCTTTAATAAGAGCAGACTTAGACGTAATCCGCCGGCTAATCGAATCTGCTATCCAATCATTTCGCCGCCTCGCATTGAATCCGTAAGTGGTGCAGGCCGCTCTCGCCTGTCCAACGGCGGTCATAACAAGTGACCCCTTTGTAACGGGCTTTGTATGATAATGACGCGAGATGAGTCGATATGGCAATTTTGTGGGGGATTTACTGCGTAGTCTCCAATTTACTCACTCGTACAAATCATAAATCGTATGAAGTTTTTTCTGTTATTCATCCGATTTTTTTTGGAATCGGAGACTATCGCGGTTGCTTATAAATAAGATAAAAAAAACGAATTTCACGCGTGAAGTCTGCAACACTCGACGATTCGGCGACGTCACAGCCGCTGTTGTCTAGGGTAGAAATTATAGCTAAAATATAGCACGATTTTTGACGTCTGTAAAGGATGTAATACCACTGTTTGCAGTGTAAAGGATGTAATACCACTGCAAACCCCAAGTGTATAAAGTCAAATGCAGCTGTGGAAATACGTTGGACAAACAAAACGGTCCATAGCCACTCGACTAATAGAACACAACAAAGCTGTTAAAAACGTTCAGCGAGAAAAATCGGCGATCTGCGAACATATTATATTGGATAGCAGAAGTAACCACTGGCTGCAGTTTCAAATTCCATTGTGCTACCCAAATGACAATTCTACTTTCCTCGTATGATCCGGGAAGCCACTGAAATAAGAAGATCCCCGAACTTCAATAGAGACGACGGTAACAAACTCTCTTCTACGTGGAACCCTCTTTTTACAATGTTCCCATCGCCGAACGCCGAACGCAAAGACGTAAAGCAGGATATAGTGTGTTCAATTTCAAAATTTGCGCGCGACGACCCCCCCCCCCCCCAGCACCACTGTTATAATCTATGGCAGCGCTATGCGGCCTACCCGCGGAACAAAGGACTGATTTCTGGACGACCTACCCGCGGACAAAGGCTCTTTCAATCTACCTAGACAACAGCGGATGCAACGTAAGGGAGAGGACTGCGCAAGCGACCTCGAACCTGTAACCAGTCGGGAGACCGGAGTAATCTGGTTGCAACTGGTAGTAAGGGCGAGTGTTGAGTGTCGGCTCACTGGTTGATTAAGCTGGTCATCTCGCGGTAAGGCGTTGGCTTCTTACGGGCGAGTGGCGTAACTAGACAGTGGACTCTTTTCGTCCCAAGTCTTCTACCATCACCTCAAGGGAGACAAAACGATCTAATATCTTTAAAACAGTGATGGGGTCTCCCGTTGTAGTGGACAGCTCCAGTTGTCTCAATTTTCTATGCAAGCAGTCGATTTAAACGTCGACGTGAGATCGCGCAGTCGTGATGTTAACCCTCTCAGTGCAAATGGCGGCGGCTTATCATACGAAGAGCTGAAATCTCCCCGTCAGGATGAGGATCACGCACGCACCTCACGTGCTCCTGACCTTGACAGCGCGCGGAGAGATGAGCTAAATTTGTTGCCGTCACTGCGAGTGCAACGCGGCATTAGTCATCCGGCCAAATGAACACAAACAATGGGAATCTTTCAACTGTGCGCGTAGCTCTGTCTCTCTGCCTGTTCCGTGCATGGCGGACCGCTCGCGTTATTTATTGTTCCGTATATCTGCCCGGCCGACGCCCGCCTCGCAAACGGAATGGACTCAGCCGTTTAATATCGTTTATTTATGCCGCTGAACGCAATTATACGCTTCAGTTTTTATATTTGCTCTGCTGATGTCACCGTCGGATTCCCCGACTTGGGATATCTTGCGCCGTACAAACCAGCGTTAGCAAACCTCGGACTACATATAAAGGGTTTCCGGAAAGAACAAGAAATGTTACATTTTCGTATTTTGCAATTTTCATATAACTGACAATGCAGTTTCATAGATTAAAATCAGTAATACAAGTAAGCATTTCAGTCTAGCAAAGAACAGGAATAACCAAGCTTTATGGCCCGGTATCAAATCTTATGACTTTAGGTTTAAATTTATCGTCTTACGATTGATTGTGTTTTGGTTTGGATTATATTTTTACTAGCTTTATTTGAACTTACAATGTTCGTGTGTAAGTTGTCTGTTTAAAAAAAAACAGCCATTTTTCAACCACTTGCTGGTTTCCGATTGAGCTGAATGTTGGCATACTTGTGTAAGTTCGGTGACAATGTAATATCATGGTACCATAGAGCTGATTTGATGGTGCAGCCGGGATGCAGAAACTGGAACTCCCTGATGGTGAATGGTAGTACTTTCCATTACACATGATGACGAGGGTCTGAATATAGATCCGGAAGATTGCAAATGGAACTCCCTGATGGAAAGTGCTAAAATAGTCGAGTTTGGACTCGTTTGTTTTGTTGTATTGAAGTACTCTCCATTACGCATGATGGCAAGGAACTGAAGATGGAGCCAGAGGATTGCCACTGCAACTCCCTGATGGAAAGTGTTAGATAGTCGAGTTTGGGCCCGTTTGTTTTGTTGTCATGAGTATTTTCCATTACACATGATGACGAGGGTATGAAGATGGAGTCAGGAGATTGCCGCTGGAACTCCCTGATGGAAAAAAAGGCTGTTTTTTTAAATACTTTTATTTTATTACATTTCTGGCGTTGCGAATGGTATTAAAAATGATTGGAGAACTTACCCATTCGGCTTAGAGGATCGGTTGACATATAATTATTGTTATCACTGTGTTTTATCAAATAGCACGATGGTGAAACTAGCACCCCGTCCGCTCTCTAGCGAGGGTGAAGTTGTCGGAATCGCAGTATATCGCCCCATAAGGCCTTGTATCGCTTAACAAGCGAGCGCTGTGTAACGTACTGCTCCTCCGGTCGCGCTGTCCGCGTCGGCTGTATTTGTACGGGATATCGCGTTTCCCATGCGTACAAGGAAAAGCTTTGAGAGAAGACCCGTGTTATGCACAGTTTGTCTTCATTGACTTGGACGGTTCTTACCCCCAAAGTGCCCCGTCTGGAGGCTTCCTGCCACACGCTCGCACATACACTCTAACGCGGGCTATCAGTGCGGTGCTACCAGACGTTAAATTTGAGATGGTAACATTAAATAGTAATTGAATATTGCTTAAAATGTGGTAAATCCCGTGTAATAAATTTTCTGATCCTTTGGGTTTTTTTGGGCATCTTAGCAACCTAGAAAATGACCTAGAATAATATTATATTTAAGTTGGAAAAGGGAATTGAGCTTGGATCATTCATTATCTAACAAGACTGACCTTTTTTGGCTGGTTTTAAGCATCGATATATGATCTCCTAGATGGGCCTTTCGTGCTTGAAAATTATTTCTTCAAAACCACTACTAAAGCCGGCCAGTAGTAGTTTGATCGCAGTCCGCTGGCAGACATCCGACCGTTTCCGGTGGAGAACTGCCGCGAAAAATATTTGCGCGCTTTTCTCTCGCATACTGTTCAATTTATAGCTCTATCTGTCACATGATTTACAAGGAAAGGGTATGTGGAGCCAACATGTTTGTATCTAAGGGTATATCTAGCTCTTATATCTATGGCTTTAAGTCTGATTTTTTTGTTTATTTATTTGTATGATGTACCACTTCGCACCAAATAAGTGATCGGGGACTCTAAGCCGGCTGACCGATCACTGAAATATAACATCTAGTATGTAACATAGTATAAAGGACTCTTCTCTCTATTGTGCTCTGGTAACAAAACATAATATTTTTTGAAAATAATTCCTCCATATTTCCGTGACGATTTTTTCTGTGTTGCTTATTGAGAAAATATTTTCTGAAGATGAGAAAATTTCAAGGCGATTGTAGGCGAATCTCGTTTCTGCCTTATTCAGTCTATTTCTGTGATTATTTATACCACCTTGGAGACAAGTATTTACTTTTTTCTGGCAACACCACGCCGCCGGTTACGAGGCAGGGCAAGGGCGCGCGGGGCCTCAGTCGCAAAGTTGACGCGGACGAGAGCGCAACTTGGAGATTTATATCACTTTTCCCTGTTCGTTTATTAAAGAGGGGATAAGGTGTCTTTACTTATTTATAAAGGCGCCGATGAAATATTTCTCTCGGCGTTAAAGTCGCCGAGTCCATTAAAATTTGAGCTCCGCGCGAGGGAGACAAAGAGCTGTGAAAAATATAGAGAGCTTATTATTTTTGATTATGGGGCCATTATACTTTTACGGGTAAGCCGAGGCAAAGCATTAACGCGGTGGGGGGGTTGCGATCGAGTTAATATTTGATATTGGGAAAGATGACTTTTTTGAAGATTTTTGTAGTAGGTATGAGGTAGATTTTTGTAGTTCCTTTACATACATGGCAGAGCAAATATCCATGGAATACATCCAATAAGAAAACTAAAATAATGCTATAAAAAATATACTTCTAAGTTTAGCTGTATACACTGTAACTCGAGAGATACAAAAAAAATGTCAAGTAGGTAAATTATCACTACGTCACGATCAATCTTTAGTGGCACATCGTAGTATGGAGGAAACGACAAAATCATCGATTTATTTATATTAGTAATCGATTCTTTATATTAATAATTATTAAGATTAGCGGTTACCTACATACAGCCAAAAACCACCATCCACGTTTTGGCTTTGACGTAATATTTTATTTCGGTTTTCCCTAACGCCAATAATTTAAAACTAAAACAAAACCTTTAATAATAATTTACACACTACTTATAATATTTTCATAGTAATTATTTAAATAATAATACTTTTGTATTTTATGCAAACGTATTCATTGGTAACATATAATAATAGTAAATATAATTGTTGCTAATAGTAATTTAAAATAGTTTTGTCGTTTTAAGCGAGAATATGTGAAATAATGGCATCCACCCTTTCCCTGCCGGTTTCAATCATCAACAAGTGGTTTTTCCTGTTTCATTTGGAAAGTTCTGCATGGTTTTAACTTATCATTAAATTAATTACATATTCTAGTGCTATATAACTAAAATAGCTTTGAGCAAATTTAGTTCTGGTTTTTTTTATTAAGTAATTAGGTGACGAACAACCTCCCGTTAGAATTTTGTGGTCAGAGATGTTAAGTGATTTATCATTGTTCAGTAATATAATTTAGATTTCCTTCATAATTTTGTCTTTTTTTTTAAATCCACCTTACTTTTGTTGTTAGTTACCGCTAAATTATTCTTTGATTGTTAAATTGAGGACCGTTATCTCAAAGTGATACATCAGGTTTATTTTCATAAATGAGATTCTAATGGTTTCATGTACTTCAGTGAAAAGAAATTTTTAGAAAACGATATTTTT
Organism: Micropterix aruncella; assembly: GCA_944548615.1. Classification (NCBI taxonomy): domain Eukaryota; kingdom Metazoa; phylum Arthropoda; class Insecta; order Lepidoptera; family Micropterigidae; genus Micropterix; species Micropterix aruncella. Next base: position 33,326,941 of record OX155950.1, read on the forward strand.
TTTTGCAGGTGCAAAATGAGAGTTTTCTTGTAAGTTTCATCCATAGATCATTATTGATTCTATGTCTTATGAGAAAAAAATACGGCTATCGAAGATGTTAATACAAAGACATATTACGAGATAATAATAAAAGGGACCCTACAAAGCCACTGAAGTCTTGTAAATATAAGAGTCGAGGAATCTGATACAAAATTGAAATAAATGTTGAAATTACCATGGAAGATTTAGACAAAGAGATACATCTACTATAAAAGTATTGTTTTGATAAAAAATAGCGCTTAATTAACTAACATATTAAAGAAGATTTCTCATTATAGTTATCAGTATGCGTTTAGATTTGTTGATAGCTGACTTAACATATAACAACAACGTGTTTAAATTAAATGTAATTCTTAGTAAATGTGTTGAATAAAAATGTTCATCTTGCAAAAAAAACATTTTTTGCTGATGTATCATTTAGAGAAAACGGTCCATATTTGTACGCTTTTAAAAAGGACAATAACGTATTGAAATGATCGTGTAATGTCATAGCAATGGAGAAATTTAGATAGTAATCAGTATTTTGTTTGTGTGACGAATAAAGTAAAAATTATGGCACGATTGCGTCGTCTTCGTCTTTCGTGAACGAGAGGTTTTGGATTTGCTTTCCGATTGAATGACGTGACGAAATCGTCCAAGGCTTTATAAGAGCTTTTCCTCGTTGTCGCCTCCGACGGAGAAGTAGGTTACATCTCCAGAGTTACATATTTTATTTGCTTTTACAACTAACTAGTCTCTGGAGTGTCGAAGGTAGGTGGAACAGAGTTGGGCGGCTCCGAACGGCTGGCCAACTTCGAATCTGAAACTAAACGAGCGATCCCCAGGGAGCCGCCTCAGTCTGCGCCGGCTATGGCCGCGGCGCGCATACGCACCCATGTCTAGTTGTGACTTTCTGAGTGATTTACGAACGAGAATGGTCCGCGGGCTTCCTCCCGAAGCCTGGCCTCTGAGGGACTCCAGCGGACGCAGGGAAGGGGGCAACGCGGCCGAAGGCAACCAGCAACATTTTTTGCGAAATTGCATTACGTATTCCCCGGACGCGAGCGACTTTATTTATATCATGCTGCCCCTCCAAATCTAGTCCTGTGGCTAATTTTGATTTTAAATTGGTGTGGGGTAATTGATGTTAGACATGCATGTATTGTTCTTGTTGAGGTGTAGGCAGAGTGGACTGGATCAGGGAAGAATGTTGTACTTACTGCAGAATAATTTATTTTATATATTTATCTATCTATCTAAAATAAAGAACGAGATACACATTGCTGCAGCATTACAAAATATATGTGTTTGAATCAGTAATTAGAAAGAAAGCTCATTGCAGCATCTTGATAACCACATCAACGCCGCCTCACTAAGACTAGGCCTGTACTAAGGCAGACGTACCAGAAAATTAATTTACCTGTGCACGCCTTTAGTTGTAATTGAAAGAAAAAAAAACAAAGTATTTACTCATCAAGCGTTTGAAAATCATGAAATAACAATTAGAAAAATAGATTTGTGATGGAATTGGAATTAACGAATTACTCAAAAATATTTCAAATTTATAAAAAAATATCATTTACAAATAAGCTAGTCACAAATAATAAAAGATAACCTTTGTTTGTTTTTGTTTGTTTTTTTAAAATTCTTTAATGTGAAATTTCACAATGGGCGGGTTTATTATCGAAAGGGCAATCTCTTCCAACCAACCCTACTGTGAAGTTTTTATATGTGTATTTGCGTGTATATTTGTGTATAAGTGTGTCTTGTTATAGTGTTATTTCAAATTTATAAATAATTATCATTCACAAATAATAGAATCCCAAATAACAAAACATAAACTTTGTTTGTTTGTTTGATTTTTAAAATAGTTTTTTTTAAAAATGCAATTCCGTTAATTTTATTATAATTGTATACAAATAGCGTATAATAAAATATACGCTATTTGCTCTCACTCGTCAGCCGCCGCGCCGGTCGCTGTGGCCGGTGGCTCGATTGCGCCAAACCTTAATATTCTAATTATATTCGGAGGTTGGGTACTTTTCAAATAGAATGGAGCGGCGTAGTCTTCCAATACACGTCTTTACAAAAATGTATGTCCCTTAGGCTCCAAATATCAAAATCATTTTATGATTGCTTTTTACATTCAAAACCTTTGTTAGAATCACAGAAACGATCCCCACACTGTCGCGTCGCGGGAATTCCCGAATTACCAATTTCGCCGCCGATGCAGTGCGACCCTCAGCCGGTGGCTTGCATAAACAAAAACTCTGGTTTTTCAGTGCGCCCTCGCGACGGGGCGCGACGGAGACGGGCCGAAGCAGTGTTGAAAAATTAATTTTATAGCCATTGTTTCCGCGCGTTACCTCCATCGCCGTCTCTGTCTCTTGCCCGGGTGGATGCCCCCGAGGGACAGAGACATCATCCCGTCACGTCGCACCGCGCGGTGGCGGTCAGGGCTGGAATAGGAAGATAAACCCAACGAAAACTCTCCAAAACGACGAAGTGAATAAAGCGTTTATAAACATGAGAAGATTTATCGAAGAACTACTATCGATATTAATGCACAAAATAATACACAACAAATTGATCATTTAATTTTAGTAAAGAAATTGTCATTTTTCTTGGTTCGTTCTCCTCGTACGTTTAATCGCCCTGCCCTACCTTTGGGATTTTATTCAAAAAGTTGGTTTTTTTAAAATACATTTCTCAATTACAATACTTGTTTAAAATATACCAGACAAAATATATAGCGGTTTATATAGGTGGCTTTTATATGTAGATTAGATATACGGTTTTTATATATAGATAAATTTGTACACTTGAAGAGGCCCTGTAACATAGTACCAAGCGCCATTTTTCAAGTTTCGAGAAAAACGCATTTGAAAGTTTGATGAAATACTCAATCTGGGAAATTGATTTGCATTCTAGATGAGTTTTGAAAGAAATTGTACATACATATCTTCATGAGTATATCACCCCGTCTTTGTTAACATTAGGCTTTTTTCGTATTTTTTAGATTTCTATTTTTTTTTGTCCAGGCGCTTAGCACTATTTGCACCAAGATATTATTCAAATTTAATGGTATATCGCATTCTAGAGTGGAATTATCAACGAATAATGAAGGCTAGAATGTTACTCTCTTACTCTAAATTATAAGATCGAAGATAAGAATAAGCGTATAAGATCAAAGTTATACAAATAAAGGAATGAAGAACAGTGCTGAGATACTAAGCGACAAAACTGGGAATTAAGGTTAGGTGGAAGACAATGCCAAGCGCCACTTACATTTATTGAAGTTTCGGTTTCCGAATTGCTTGTGGAGTCGTCAGATGAGATCTGGTAGTCATCGTTGAAGACATGTTCATCTCTTCATCAGTAAATTGTAACCGCCGGACACAGGATCTGCCAGGATTGATCGCCGCATTGTCGCTTGGCACGACGAGCTATTCGTAAAAAATAACTAAGGGCAACACAGTGCGATGGCTCTCCCGCGCGCTCTGTCAGTGGACTCTATAGAAGCATAGTTCTTACTTTTCCCCACCAGTATTTTCCACCAGCTCGATTTTTGCAGAAATGGCGCTTGGAAGTGTATTACTCCCCCCCCCCCCACCTCTTCATATATAATTTGTATATATTTTATATACATTTTTCTACATATATGATAATATAGCGGACGTACCACGTACGTCCGTATAAGTGTGGCGGTTAAAGTTCCTAGTGTAAGAACCAGCAACGCCCAAAACTCTATTAGGTACTTTCTACAAAATTCTTTCAAACTCTCACAAAATTTTATTAGGTACTACTTTTATATAGTATAATAAGGTATAATATGTATAATAGGTATAATATGTAGACTTTGAAAACTAACAGACAATTTTGCTAGAGAACTCGTCCTTCTTCGTACCGCCGCGAACGGTTTGCTCTCCTCGTACGTTTGAAGTCCCTCTTGTCAGAACCAGTAAGGCTCAAAACTCTATTGAGTTTTATTGCTAAAAACTCATAAGGGCAACATAACTTTCGTATTGGCAAAATAGCGACATAACGTATTGGCAAAATAGCGAAAAACACACTTATTTATCTTTTTCTACACATGTTTTGAAATGTTCTTATTACATTGGAAATATACAGAGATTTGACAGAAACTACATACCTACCTATTGGATAAAAACGTGTCGGCCATCATTTGAGCAAAAAAAAATATGTGTAAAGTCTATTGATGACTCAACTCTTTATATCTATTCCCTACTTTTTTCTTTCTATCTAAAAGTTAATTAAAACTATTCTAGCTTTCGATTTCGTCCCTGTGTAACCTTTTTTTACTGAAGTAATAGTGAAGATGCAGGCGACCAAGCCGATGTGACGCGAGACGTCCGACCCCCATAATGCAACCATTACGACTGTGAAATTCGAGATTTACGGTTGCTCTAAAAAGGGCAACGCCCACAATTTTATGTTTACGGTCGTCCCTTCTTTCAAGCGCTTGTGGTAAAACGATTTATTCGTCAAGTATTTCGCTTTCAGGGTTCAGCATTCTGACTCTGATTTGAGTCCAATCTCGTAGTTTTTAATTTACATCCCTTTTAGTTTAATAGTGTAACTGGATTTGCCAAAAAAACAAACATCACGAAAATCAAAATATGCCACATCAAGGTATGCCATATAAAACAGGGTTTTTTTATGCTACCATTCCGGCGATCCAATTAAACGGAAGAACATCCCATTTATAAAGTTCGCATGAAGCTCGCTAACATCAAGCTAAAACTATCCTAGTTTGATACTGGTTTTTTAAAACAAATCATTACAGAAACTAATACAGATCTTAATTGGCGGGAAAATATATAGGAAGAAGTTTGATTAAACATAAACTGTACTTCGAAATGACAAAATCAACCTATTAATCCGATAAATGGTTAAATGTCATACATTATGCCTGCAGTATATAAACAAATATATATTTTTTATCTCTATCTCAAGCTTAATTATATAATTCTGCAAATCCCATAATTGTTTTACAATAAAACCAACCCACGCACGCACAACTCACGCTACAAAATACAGAAGTATCTAAATGAAGATTACTTATCATCGTGAATGACTAAAAGTTGTATTAGACGAATATCAATGTAAAATTGGCACTAAGTGTCAATTTGGAACTAAAATAAACGTTTTTTTTTTCAAATGAAATTTGTGTACGATATTCAATATCAGTGAGATATTTTCAACAGAATTTACATCTTTAGATTCCCGTTTTAGCATGCACACATATACGCATATTCAAAGCGAAGCCATGTCATGTTATAATTTTGCAAGATCTTGTACATACATTTAAATCGATTATTGAAAGTTGACGAAGCTACTTCACTTTACTGCTAATAGAACGCTGCTGTTAGGTTAGGTTACAGTGGCAAGGAGAAGTTAGTATCGAATAATCAATTTGCGGAGATAATTTTTTGAAATGTGTTTTGAAAAATGGATAGAAATAAACAGCATTAACAGTTTAACAAAAACAGAGGAAAACTCAAAAGAGTTAATTATGTTGAAATCATTCGTTGCCATACCAAGGAAATTGACTGTAAGCCGCCATACTAATTGAAGGTTAAAATTAAGTTCCAGTATCCTGTCGTAACTCCTTTATCCATGGTGTTTCATTTCTGCCATCCCGGCTTAAAAACACAACGGAGAAATAAGACAATAAGGAAGGAAGTTGGCCCTTGATACAGCCACTTACCATCTATAACAATGAAGTAACGATTGTTTTCTTGCCGCATTACGGGTCTCTGTTTGCGTTTCCCGACTATAAATTCCCCTTTTTCGGCGACTTTTCCCGCTTCGCCCCGGGGATTTCCGCCCTGGTCTCATCCCCTCCTACTATTGTTTAGCCGTGCGGATCATTTAATAAAAGTTTCGCCATAACTTCCTTTTTGCGATTTTAATTTTTCACAGGGGGGGGGGGGGGGGTAAGATGTTTTTATTTCCCCGAGGGAGAGTAACTCTCAACTAAGGAGATTATTAAGCGCGACACTTGATTACGAGATAGTATCGGCGGAGAGGCCTGACACTAATTAAACTCTCAAGGGCCGGACTTTTGTATACGCACGCAGTGATTTTTCACGACGCAATCAACTCCCTTTGTTCTTAGAGATACGTTGAATAGGTAAATGTGCCATTTGTTAACGTGGTCTTTGTTCTTACTTTATTGTGGAAAACCCATTGTACAGGAATTTAGGAAAAAACGCCAATACTATAAAACAAACACTTAAAATAAGTTGTAATTGCTATAAGTCGAGTTTAAAACATCCCTTCTCCGTCTCTGTCATCTCTAATTAGGTTTGGTTGTAAGAGATTGTCCTATGATAATAAACCCGCCCATCGTGAAATTTCACAATAAATAGTAGAAACAAACAAACAAACAATCTATTCCGCCCTGCTTTAACAGTGGAGAAGTCATTCCTTATTATTAGGCCTTATGAGACGAAATAGAACTAACGATTTTATACACACGTTATTCTGTTCATTAACTTTATTTTTTCTTTTTACAAGATTGCCCAACAAAAAAGGAGTGTAATGTGTTCAGGGTTCATCTGTGTATGTTTTCCGTTTCTTTATCCCACCATAATAACTTCTAAACGCTTAAACCGATTTAAAAGTATGTGATATTGTTAGAATCGCTATATCATCCCGAGTTCAAATGTCCAAATTATAATAAATTAACATAAATATATAGTGTCTAGGAGTCAAATTAAAGGTCTGATTGAGTACATTCCAGAAATAAAGATAAATACTTAAACCACAAATATTTCAAAAAAAAAATCATAATAAAAATAATTCTAAATATGTACAACAAACAGTTCACTTTCTGTAACGGCAGTTTCGTTTTTTAAAAGATATATTTACGTGGGTATGTTGTAAATATAGATTAAAATGTAATTATTAATTGCCAACAGAATACGAGTATGTGTTAAATTAGCGTCAAACTTTGCCATTTTCATATCAAATTGTGGACAGGTGTTGCAATTTATATAGTTTCTTAAGGCTGTTCGTAACGACTCAGTTTCATACTTATCCCATAGTAATTAGTAAATTGTTTAATTAGTAAACAAATTCGGTAAATTAGAAAAAAAACATAATTTTTGACGTTGAAAATGAAAGACGTCTGAACATTGTAATTACACGAAATTAAGTTCTCGGATAGCTTATTTTTCATACATTTCTAAGGAAACAAATAATATTTATAACATCTGCCATGAAATATGCCGACCGAAGTCGGGCCCACCATAATGTAGTGGACTCCGGATTAGCGATCGGCTGTGGTAGGTTTAGGACAGCTATCTTGCCACATGCGAACGTTCAACTTACTATCCATTTACTCCCCCTTTAAAGCTACGCCCACTCTCAATTTGATATGCGAAAATTACGGTCGTAAATATTTTTTCTAAGACGGAGTTGATTATATTCCTGGAAAGACCAATATTTTTAAACAGGCAAAGCAGAGATTTGGCATCTGCCACCGTGTAAAGGTGAACAGTGAAACCGTTCCGGATGATGACATTTGCGAGATCATGGTATTTATTTATTTATTTTATTTATTTAAGCAATTAAAAAAAAAACAAATTACAATTAGAAAACATTAAATAAAATACCATTTAACTAAAACACAGCAAGAAATTAAAGTTAATTGATAAATGATGCCCTCTGTCATATGTCGCCCAACTAAGCAAAGCTTCTGCTTGGGCGGGCATTCCATAAACAGAGGGTCGTTAAATACGTACGTCGTTTAATATATAATACACTCGTGTTCTTTTGAGATATTTCCATGGAACAGTTAATAGATACAATCTACATACAATAAGGGCTATCTTTAGAGATATAACGTAAAGAGCTATATCTGGAAGGAGAACTGTGCATCGAAGACTTTCAGGGATAATACTACTTAGAGACTAAATAAACTTCCAGAATCGAATCCAAAGCTTTCTCGATTATTGAGATAGTTTTTGTAGTGGAATGTTTTTTGTCATTAGAACCATCCCCCACTGTATTTAGATAGAGATAGATAGATAGATAGAGATTCTTTATTGCACATTAAACAAAAACATACAAAAGGCAGAGCAACATATTTAAGAAATAATAATTATAAAATATTGATTTTGCTTACGATAATAACAGGAACCGAATGGCAAAACCTTAACTTTATGCTTATTTGATTCTGTCACCCATCTGGGACTAGCCCTTTCTAGGTTGGACAGGGCTCTAATATTACAATACATTACTTGAAAGTTTTAGTAAAATGCTCTTAAATCTAAATTGCCTTAAAATGTGGTCCTATAAAAACGCATTTTCATTAAAATTGGCACGGAATAGAAAGTTTTGGGGTCGGCACATAAACAATTTTAAAAAATGATTGATTCTTGCATACGATGTGTTTTAAGTTCAACGTCGGAACTATGTGCGAAGTGGCATGATTAAATACGTAAGTAGTAAACGCGAGAAAAAACTATTACATCTGAACAAAAAGGTGCTATATTTACCGTCACGCGATGGCCTCGTTAAAAGAAATGCTTTGCGGCTTATTACGATTATTGTAAAGAAAAGTATTTTTATTACGACCTTTTCTTTCACTCCCTCCGTTTGACGCGTTTGGTCATGGTGTAGTATAGTCCTAGTCGGCCGTCCGCGCAAAATTATTCAGTTCGCGCCGCGTCCGAAACGTTACAATCGACAACAAATTTCAAATGTCACCCTGACGAGTCGCTTTAGTATTCCGTAATTTGACATTTTGGCACCGGGATTGGGCACCTTAATCCAGGTCGACATTAATAAACACGGCTTAGCGCGTCCCTCGCTTCGCGGCCCTCTCATTCCGGCAGCCAGCACAGCACCCTCGAATAACCGCCCGCACCCGCGCGCGCACTCAGCCCGTCTCTCCTGGGCATCACACTTATTACTATGCAACTTTTCATTTAACACAGATTTCCCATTAACGAACTTTGCGCTATGGTATAAGTGATAAATTGGTTTAGTTGGGACTGTTGGCACATTATCTTAACGGGGGTAGTGGATTCGGGATGCAAAATTGTCAAATGATAGTCTTTAGACATTCTAGCGACTTAAAGAAACAAAACTATCAAAAAACAGGATTATACTTTTCTCAAAAATATCATATTCTATACTATCAATTATTATTCTTATTCTTTATTCTGTAGCCGGCGATTGGGGAGGGGGTCGCATTCGCAGCCAATACGCTGTGGTCGGTGCGATTCACGATTCGCTTCCATTCTTGACGATTTTTACCACGTCTCGAGCATCGCTAGCCGATAATCGTTCATTTTTAAGGTCGTCTTTGATGTTATTTAGCCAGATTTTCTTCGGTGCCGATCGCTGAATTCTCTAATCTATCGGACGGTCTCGCCAAAGAAGTTTACGTGGCAAGCGATTATCGTTCATTCGGCAAACATGGGCGAACCACCGTAGTCGACGTTTTTGTACTTTTTCTTCTATCGTTGTTACTAGATCACATCTTTCTCTAATGATTTCGTTTCGAATTCGGTCGCGGAGTGAGACACCGAGAAGCTGTCGCAAGCAACGCATTTGGAAGACTTCAGCCATATTATACTTTAGCCAAATGTTGAAATATCTTTCTCTCTGTCAATTTAACCGCATTGATTTTTTTAAATTGTTAATAATGTAAAATAGTTTTTTTCGGTATAACATCTAGCATTAATCATGAAGCTACTCGTCATTAGTTTGACATATTTTAAACACTTTTAAAATTGTTATTTTCCATGTAAGCGACGTTTTCCCTCAAAATTGCAGACACCAGATTGGGCCCCAGAAACTGGTCTTTAATGGCGAATATGCGTATATGCGGTATTACGGTACCATCACTGACGAACCGCGTGCAGGAGCAGTAAAAAACACCAAAGTATGACTACAGATCATAATATGAAGGAATAGGAAAGGCTTATTGGGTTATATTGGGTCCTTACCTAAAAAGTTGCTGTTCTATACAGTCCTTTGTGTGAAAAATATATATTTGATTAATAGAAATATTGACCACTATTATCTATGCAGATTTGTCATATTTAAGGGAGTTGCTTAATTCCTCTGCTGTAACACTCTCGTGGCAATGAACGCTTTGAAGGCGTTTTTCACTGACTCTTCAAAGTTGTTTTTTTCCCTTGTAAAAATTTATCTGAATTCTGAAAACAAAAATGAAACTCTATTGGACCAAGGTCTGGCAAGCACGGTGGGTGACCAAGAGTCTCCAGCCGCAACTCCTGCAACTTTGCGACTGTTTGCAATGAAATCTGTGGTTATACGTTGTCATGCAGAAGCAGTGGCGATGAGCGATTGACCAGTCTCGGTTATTTAATCACGAGCATCTCCATCGTTGATTGCAGTTCTTGACAGTACACATTTACGGTAACTGTATAGCCAGACTGCAAGAAGCTGTAATAGAAAACACTGGAACAGGATCTCATATTTAAAAATAATGAAAATTTTCAACTTTACCATGGTTGCACAAACGACAATATTTGAGCAAAAACAAACAACGGAATGATAAATAAACAGCTAATTCTTAAAAAAGAATAACATGGCTTTGAATAAACATTTATTTGAATTTGAAATTCCAAGTCAAACCCAAGTTATCCAAGTTCAAATATGCCAGTCTGAAAAAACAGCAATTACATAGGTAAGGCCCCAATATATAGCAGTGTAGTGTCACGAGCTGAAGAATAAGTATAAACATGGTAAATCAGTATCATTAGAGATCTCTGAATAACAACTAAACTTTGCTTTTATGTCATCAATTCAACTCAATCCTCGAATCGAATAGAAGCAGTGAGAGTCTGCCAAACAAAGTCAGGCGATGTGTCACCACTCACCATGCAAAGTTCACTTTTTGAATTGTAACGCTTCGAACACCATTAGCCCCGACCCGGGGAAAAATAACATGACGGGAGCGCGAGAAACGTCCCGGGGAAAGAATAAGATAAACATTTTATAGGAGGCACTGCGAAACAGATTAAAATATTGTACGCAGAGAGATTGTGGCGGCACCCACGGGGGAGATAGGGAGGACCCATTCGGATTCGTCGGTTGTACGATAATTCTTTTTATACGATTATCGCATTTGGTACATAGGATAGTCATCCGCAAGCTCTCAAGGAAAGCTTCCTAGGAATTTATAAGCGTTTTAAAAGACAAGGAACATTTTGAGTTCCAAATCACCGAAAACAGTATCCTTTGCACTATAGAAGTCCATAATTACATGTGAGCGTATTTGATGGGATCGTTGTTCAAAAGTAATATTAGAGTCTTTGAATATAGCCCAGAAATCGACTTGCTCATGTTCCGTAAAGTTTAAAGATATTCAACGCACAGTCTATTTGACGAGGCTCAAGTCTTTCATTTATTAAGTTAACTAGTTATCACATTTTTTTTGTGGTTTATCAACCAGTTTCAAATGAAAGGTTAATAAGTTCGCCTTAGGAGAAGACAAGGCTTAGTCAGGCAGCATGTTAATGCCGCCTGACTAAGCCTTCGCCTCTCCTAAGGCGATTATTTTTACCTTTCATTTAAAACTGGTTGATAAACCAGTTTCTCGAAAAATAATGATAACTAGGTAACTTAATAAATCAAATACCTGAGCCTGACATAAGACTGTGTTAAATTTTTGTACATTTTACGGGGCATGATTTTTAAAGTCTATTTCTGCACTATATTAAATGACACTATATATAATTAGGTATATCTGAATAGCGACCCCATCCAATAAGCTCACTGCTAATTATTATGAACTTACACAGGGCAAAGTATACGGTTTTCAGTGATTTGGGACTCAAAATGTTCCTTAAGTATTTAAAACGCCTATGCATTCCTAGGAAAGTTTTCTCGAAAACTTGCGGATAACTATTATATCTAACAAATGCGATAGACGTAAAAAAAGAATTATCGTACAAGCGGCGAATCCGAATGCGAATCATCCCTAACTTTCCCTTGGGTGCCGCCACAATCTGACAGCGATTTCTGAAAAAAACACTTTTAATTGATTATAATTATGGGTAGATAATCAACTAACAGTTTTTCTTCAGAAGTTTCTGTATATTGTATTATATGTGATGTATTATATGTAATGAAAATAAAAAAAAAGAAAATAATATTATTCATGTTAATTCCTATCATTCCATAGTTGTATGTACTCGTTTTTCCTCATAGGTTTAATAAATAAAAAATATATGTATTAATACACAATGTACTGTCATTATTTTAATTCTTATTTCGATTTTTCAATACACGCCGATGTTTTTTTCCTACCATATTTTCTAACGGGATCTATCCCGTATCATTTTATTCAATTGTACGATTGTTGCCGTTACGGGATGTAGCATCCCCGATGCTATCATTCCTCTCGCCGTCTCTTTCTCCCGCTCGTGGGGGACAGATAAAGAAAGCCGCCGGGCCTCAGCGACATTCCAGTAATGATTTTTTCATCCGGCAAGTAATCTGCCGTCTCCGGTCTCCAAAAGTTCACAATTGAAATTTACATTTTGCTGCGCCACCGTTCTCGTAATTTTCGACATTATTATTGTGAACTCTTCTAAGTAGGTAGGCATGTTTTGGCGAAGCGTTCTCTTGAATGATTTATTTTTAGGTCTTGGTCTGCAGGTCTAGGTTACATTGTATCTATACACTAACAACCTAATCTTTGAAAGTAGTGTGCACAGCGCAGGCATACGTTGCAATCCGCCAGCGTATATACAACTACACCATCGTCGTGGTGTGCTACAAAAGTGTATCGAGCCGTACGCACTTCGACGCAGTATTACGTCGATTACGATTAAAAGTTGTTTGTAAATAATTTCCACAAGGATAAGATCTAAAATAGGCTTTAATGGGGATGCATTTTCTCTGTCTGAATAGAATTGCTGACGGCTTTGTATCTCACAATATGGCAGCGTAATAATATGAGTTTTTATTTGTGTAAATTGAGAACTATATTACCTAGGTTCAAGATTGGCCCGATAATGTTACTTAATTTAATTTTCATTGTCATACTCTTACTTGCTAGTAATATTTATATACTGAAGTCGGTGTTATTCCTTGGACATAAAAATATTATAGAGGATTGAGAACCAGAACCTTTTGGAGCTGTCATCTGCAACGGGCAAACCTGACAGGCTGTTATAATGATATAGATCATTCTTTAGCCGTGAGATGATTACCCAGTGACTCAGGAACAACACAGTCGACAGTCTAGCTCCGCCAACATGCCGTAAGAAGCCGACGCCTTACCGCGATGCACTGGAATGTGAACACAGCAGGCCAACGTCACGCCCTTACTACCAGATTTCGCCCGGATTTCTCCGTTGTAAGCAGTTATTCAGTTTGAATATTTTGCGGACTGTGACGCCCTTTGCCCGCCATGGTCACCTGGGATCGCGGGTGGCCGACGGATCGATTGAAGGGTTGAAGATGTCAGATCTACAACTACCCTCCGCTTTCATTAGAAACGTACGTCTCCAGACCCCTCTGGTTATTTTCCAGCTGGGCATTGAACACCTAGCAAACTAGATGTAACATACCTGTAATGTAACATACCTGATCACCTGATATCATACCTGATAACATACCAGTAATGTAACATACCTGATCATATACATACGTTGTTTTTTCCAATTTTGTTTTGATACTTCCTATTGTGTGATTATTTTTTGTATAAAGTGCTTGATGACTATTAATATTCTTATAATAATTATCTATTTTATAAGTATACTCATGTACATGGATTCAGCTCTATTTTTTTTAAATTTTATTTGTCTGCCGTGTAAAGCCGACTTTAGTCAACGCTATTGTCGAATTAATATTTATGCTTTAATCGTTTTATATCTACATTTAAACTGACGAATTCTAATATGCGATAATTAGCTTTAATTCATAATTCATGCTTTTATTGTATATTCTGAATAAATAAATTGAATACTGAATACTGAATACTGAGATGGTGCACCAACTGCCCAGTTCCGCTCCGCCCAACCGCCTCTAACTGCATTACAGGATTACAGGATTACAGCCGTGGAAGAAGCTCCCAGCGGTCCTGACAGGGTAAGCTCCTCTTCGAGGAGGCCATTAAAGCCAGAACAGGAGGAATTTGTACTCCAATAATACATTCACCTCTTTTACATCAATGTTATGTTAGAAGAGCATTGTTGCTCATACCTCTGTCGATATTTTCCATCTCTTTCCAACCCGTGGTGCAGGGCTTTTGCTCGAACGCGCCCCGAGCTATTGGCAGAATAAGCATGTTTTTATTTATTTACGGGAACATGGTTAAAATATTTAAAATTTAATTCCTAATAAAAGTTCGTATAACAAATAGCTAATATTTATATATCTTCTTGTGAAGTAAGGAATGCCATTTCGGGGTAACGTCAACTCAAGGGATTAATATTTACTTTTTTTTCCTGATAAAGAAAAAAAAACATTGTTAAACTGATTGTGTATATAACTCGGCAAGGATTAGAAGATTCAAAATGAGATTTTTATTTCCAGTAATATGAAGCCGTATACGCTATAATAATAATGGTATTGACTCTAAAAACTGTATCAACGGTGCCTCACACCGATAGTCGCCTTTAGTTTCACACTATTTAAACACGCATATTAAATCGCGATAGACCGCCAGCTGCCAGCGGAACTTTCTTGGCAAATTTGCACCGCGCCGTAGGTTGACTTTTTGCTCTTCCTATTTTCTTCCCTTAGAGTTGTTTGTTTTCGAAGGTAAACCGGCCAATTACGCCGGCTGATTTACTCCCACCCCCTGCCGCTGGAAGGACGAGGGGTTGGTGAAAACTGGTCCACCGGGACGTCGAGTTCAGTGCACTTTTCAAGCGCCCGTGTGCGCCTCAGTAATCCGCGTTTATTCGAAATCGGGCAGGTCCGTGATTGTGTGAGCGGAATCTGTTTAGGTACGGTTCCTTTGTGACCTTAGGCGGCGTCTTTGATAACCACCTTCGCATAGGGACGACATGAAGTTTTAGAATCGACATTAACATCAAAGTAAAAGAAACCGTACCACTTGAAGCAACAAACGGAGGACTTTGGGAAAATAAGAAAAGTGAAAGATATACTCCATAATAGTAACTTAGACGCTGGCATTTACTACTAACCTCTAGGGTTTTATTTATTTTACACATAGGTGTATAACACTAATAATATGGCTGCCCCATATAGCCCCCCCCCCCCCCCCACATCTGTTCTCTTTATTTTTTTCATTTTTTCGTCCTCTACACATTGATATCAATACAGAGTGAGTTTTTAATTAGTATCTTCCTTGTAATGGATGAATCAGTAGAACAAAATATGTAACATTTCAGTAAAAAAATTGAGAAAAAAAAACTTGTTTTTTTCTCCAAT
Organism: Micropterix aruncella; assembly: GCA_944548615.1. NCBI lineage: Eukaryota > Metazoa > Arthropoda > Insecta > Lepidoptera > Micropterigidae > Micropterix > Micropterix aruncella. The sequence goes on from OX155950.1 coordinate 33,342,376, forward strand.
TAGTCAATTGTATCTATTAAAGAAAAGTTTGAGAAGCGTTGACAGTGCTGCACCGTCTGTCAGTGGGTAAAATGTTGCTAATAAACAATATAGTGATATTTTATCTACCACTAGATAGTGCATCGTGCTCATTGTTTTTTATACTAATTAAACTAATTTTCAAAAAAACAAAAAAAATATTATCAGAAGTTGCGTAGTTCGTCGTACTGATTAACCCATTGGAAGTATGTCAGTAATTAAAAAAATAACTCTGTATAATTAAATGCGGTTAAGTATTAGTATTATTTTATTATTTGGTTGTTTTTAACCTATGACTATAAATGTATATGAAATGATTATAAATTGTTATTTTATTTCTGAATTTTCTACTTCTAATTTTATTGGTTTTATAATGAATGCAAACATTATTATTGTGATATATTAATTGAATTGTAATCGTTGTATTATTCTAATTCAATTTCCTATTCTTAAAATTTTTCATTTAATTTGGTTTAACTATATTTTTGAGACTGGAATTTGTCTTTGAATTTTAATTGCTTACATAAGGTGATTTAATAGAGAAATAAATAATACTTTGATTGAATTGTTTATTGTCCTTATTTATTTAAGATTTTGCACTTCTTCTTTGTGATAACAGTACTGCTTTAACTGTATACCTTATATGATGAAAACAATCTGTAAATTCTTTCATTTTGTAATTGGATAAATTGGTTTTAATTTAATGTAGATTGTGAAAAAAAATATGTTAGAAATATATGTAAATTCTACACCCAGGCAGCGTTTTTAAAAAATATATTTATTTTGAGCTGAAACTAAACTAAAACATTCTCCCTTTGCCCCCTACCAGACTTCCTCATTCACTATGATTCAACTATACTCAAACGGTAAAAAACATCCTAAAATTATTCACAACACAACCAAATACCCCTTATCTTCCACCACCACCCCAATCTATCCCGCCAATTAAACATGTGGTCTCTCAAAATGTATAATATATAAATATTTCTCTTTTAAATTTAATTGTCAACTTTTTTAAAACACTTGTCTATATAGACAAGTCTATATAAATGAGATACAAAATATTTTAGTTTTTCACTTTAGGCTCCGATAAAAAAAGGGAGGTTCAAGTCCTTATAAATTTACTCAGTTTTATACCTCTCAAATTGCTCCAACAGCAACAGCTCCATTTACCGCGTTAGCAGGCTTCTTTGAGGCCTTATTCGTTCCACAATCTAATAAAAACACAAATATAAATCAACATCATCCCCGAAATTCTCCCTCGTCTCTGGGTGACCTAAATATTCTGACCCGACGAAACCTTATCCATCATTTCGAACACGCCAGTGAATTCTGCAACGCCTTATTACAAAGAGGAAGAAAAACAGGCCAAGTATTTGGGTTCCCGTGAAAGAGAGTACTTGAATAGCTCAACCTACTCCCCCCCCCCCTCCCCCAGCCTTACCGTTTCCCCCCCATTTTCCGCATTCGACCGACTTTTTTTCGCATCTTTCGTCTCATTTAACTCTTCTCGGTTTACTTTGTTTTTACGGGGAACGTTTTTTTCCCTACAGAGGCAAATCCTTTGATAGCCGAGAAAGGTGTGCAGTCTCGAATAGAATTCGTACCCGGATTATGAATAACGAGGCGTAATCTGCCCGTTTGGTTGTCTCTTCTCGAATGTCGTGATGGGCTAAGCGTCGTTATGGTATATAAAGAAAGATGTTAACATTTTATCGTGCACACAGTTTGATGCGTTCTTGTAGGTTAATCCTGAAAATGAAAAATTTATATATACTTGATTTAAAAATGATGCTCTGTTCATCTTATCATATGTGCACTTTGAGCCGGTCCACACGATGCTGTGAGGCACCGCACCGCAAAGATTTCGCCGTATGGACGTACACACGTACAGTGCACGGTGCGGCGCCGCAACGTTACAACGACGCCGCAGTGGGCGAATAAAGTTGTAGTTAATTGTACGTAGAACTACTGAAATGAGGTAGTCAATGTCAATATCTTCTTCGTCGGTACTCCTTTAAAACACTAAAAATTAACAAAAATACCTGAAAACAAATGAAACAGGCAAGCATGTACCCTCCTTCGACTGCACTTAACAACTGAGCGGTGCCGCTCCGGCGCATATTACCGGTTTGCGTGCGATGCGACGCCGGAACGCACCGTGTGACATACCATGGATATTTGTATGTAGGACGCCGCAGCGGCACCGCTCAGGCGCCGCGCCGCAACCGCACCGCATCGTGTGGCCCGGCCCTTTCTCCCTTCTCCTTTGTTAGTATAGGCAAACTGATGGTGACTTGCATGTGAACGTGGTTCGACCTATTAAGAGTTTTATTGGAAACGAATTCATAAAATGTACTTAGTATATTTACCTTTATTTTTTTTTAACTCGATATGAATCTCTTTAGAATTCCCTAAATTGTTAACTGCGCCATTCTATTGAATAAACCAAGCCTCAATGCTTCGCTCGTTTGTTATAATAAAGGACACAGTTATACATGCAGAAAACCTAATCATATCTGTGGGTAATATCTATTAGAATTAGGGACCGAAGAGAACCTGAATTAGATTAGAACCTGTTCATTTTTATCTAAAATTAGGTTATGCAATTTATTCCCTTTACTCTGTTCGTCATTCAGTCCTGTGCTTTCTTTAATGGCCTGTGTTTTTGAAGCAATGATCTCGTCTGTCTATCTCTCTCTATCTTGGCTCCAGAACGTGTCTTTTTCAAGAGACGGTTCCTAAATTCTCTAAAGAAAAACTGTTCCAAAGTGGCTCGTTCTTTTATAGTACCATCCGATCTAGACATGTATTCGGCTTTTAGTGATTCGTAAGGAGACTTAAAAGTATGCGTGGTATTTTTTTGATGTCAGTAATTTTTATTCCCTGCTACGGTGTATATTCTCGCTTATATTTTTTTAACCGTTTAGTTGCTAATTGTGGGTTTTGATAAGCTATTAGTTCTGGACTTGAGTCTGGCGTAAACGCCGGTGTAAACATGCTTGGATCTTGAAATTATAATTGATGATGGCCAATATTTTTTTCAAACTTTGACTATTTCTTTAATTTCTATGTCGTCGACCTTATTTCTCTGATTGTCATCGGCCATTGATTATTTTGTTGATGATTCTTTTTACTTAGGATGACTAGCGCAGGTATTCTCTGTATAACAGCAAACTTCCGTTTTAGAAGGGTGGATCAAGAACCACAATATACTACACGGCCAAAGGTATCTCTCCTCGGATCCCAAATTCGGGTGTGTATAATAGCACTCTCTCATTGCTTGCCTACTTCTACCCCATGATTTATACCTCCTTTGCTAAAAAGTTGCATCGTGGCTTCGTAAAACCTTGCCGTCTACCTGAAGCGAAGCAGGAGATTGTTACGCCTTTTTGCATATCTTATCATAATCGAGCGGCCGAACGCTGGCCAATGGGGCTCCGGGCATAAAAATGATTGACGGCGTTTTAACACATCTTGACAAATTGAATTCGAGACCGAATGCTATAACATAAAGGCTAAACGGAGGCTCATGCTGTGAAATTGCATATATGGAAATTTGAACAATTTATTTTTATTACCACGCTCGCTAATAGAAAATGCAAGTTATGGATTATTATGTCTGTGAAGTGTGACAGGAGAAAATTGATTTTAAAGCACGTAACTCTGGCGTAGGATCCCATAAGTATCAGTATTATATTAATCAATTAGTAAAATTTTCTAAACGATCACTAGATCTTCCAGAGCGTTGCCTTCGTTTATTTCTTCGTAAATGGATTTCTAGTGAAATAGTAAAATATAAAGTCAGTAGTAAATATAAAGTAAATAATTTCTAGTAAAACATAAAATCTGGAATTCGATTTCGGCCATAGTTCTTTTGCAATTGCCCTTCTTACTTCTTTAGAAAAAACCCGGACCCGAACTATACAAGTGCATATAATAATATATGACCTTAATATTTTAGTTTTTGCAAAAAATTATTGCTATTTTAACCTGTAGGTATATGAATTATTTTCATTTCATTAATATCTGTGAAGTTTCTTATGTCAAGCTAGGTTTAATAAAGAAATGGTTAAAGCAATAAATTATGACGGGAGTGGAAGTCAGTTCCTAAAATACAAGTTCCAAAATTAAGTAACGTTAAAATTATGACAGGCATATATGTTGGTTTTAATATAAGAAAACTAATGAATGATATTGAATTTGAAAACAGTTTAAATAACTGTGAGGTTGCTGCTTGGAATTATTTTAGAATGGTTGAGAGTAACTTCCTTTGAAGTAATAAGGCGGATAAACTACAAAGAACTCCCACCGGGCTTTTAAAAAATATATATCACTTTGCTGTAATGTGTCACTAAAGATTAACTTCTTAGATTTTCATATTGTTTTTTTCTTAACCAATCTAGGAGCTGTAAGTGACGAGCACGGTAAACGCATTCGCCAGAAAATATCCACCATGGAATCTACCAAGGAAAGTGGAATCCAAGAATGCTAACTGTCTCTCTGAAGAGTGATTTACCTACAACACACTAAAACGAAGCAGTTTTTAGTTATGTATAATAAATTGAATGAATGTATAATAAACCTTTTAAAAAATGGTAATCACAAAAAAAACTAAGCTTGATAAAAAATACCATTCACTTATATAACATCAGCGTCATAAAGTCTATCAGATTCAGCTCTTATAATTTTTGTAACAAACAAAAACCAAATTTTTATCCAATGCAGTATAGAACCGCACTTAATTTTGAGATACGCCATATAGACTCCGTGAACAACTATGTACATGTATGTACTATGTAAGTATCGATTTGAGCATAATTTCGCTATCTAACACGACTGACTGACAAGCGACATATACAAAAGCACTCCAAGTGCACCCATAATGCAGTTTAATCTGGCGGCTTCGTGACGGTCGGCTCACTAGTGACGGCTGATCGTTTCGGGCTTCGTAATGCGTGCCGTTATTTTTATAATCCTCTTAATTCGTCGGCTAAGCGAGCCGAGCTGTATGCCGCTCATGCTACATTTGAGCCTCAAATGGGCGTTTCATACAATTTGTTGGGCGCCGTTACGGCAGATGTGCCGTCCCGTAATGCGCTGCCGGAAACATACATACTTCCGAAATGTCACCCCCAGCGGCTAATAACTATCGCTCGCGGCTAACGAGCGTTCAATAATTTTAATGAGGCGAATACCTGTATAGTCACACATTAAAAATGCCTAGGGCGGTGCTAGATAATTTTAAAATGCACGGCGTTGTAATTTATGGGGTGAATATAAATTGGCGTGACGAATAGTTCAATGTATGATGTCTGGAATACCAATATTTTTTTCCACACAAGATCCTGTGATTTTGGTACCTAACGTACACTGTATGCTAGACAGCACCTCGCAGAAACTGCACTTAATGCAGACATTCACTAGCATCATACCCGCGGTAGCTCCCTTTTATGCGTACCCCGAATACGACTGGCAAAAGTACAGAAAAGCTACTTGTACCTTAGCATTAAATTCTATAATCTACTCCCTACAAAATTTAAACAGCTGGAGGACATAAAATTCAAAAAAAATATGCTGATCGGCCACCCTTTCTATAATCTGGCCGAATTTGAGGGGGCATGATTTTTCAAATATTGTACCCATTTAAATTACTTAAAAAATTAGAGCCTTATTGTTTGATTATTTTATATGGTCTTATATCTGCACTTTTAGTGCATTGATTATTTAACATTTTACTGACAATTTGAATATTACGATAAATAATTTTAGTACGTATCTTTTCGAATTACTAACTTTACTAATTTATAATTTGACAATCTAGTAGTTAATTCTTGACTACCTATGTATGTTCAGTAAAGAGTAGTAACGAAACTTACTACATAACCCAATACTACAAGAGCGGTCTTTAGCCGTCAATTGGACACGAAGAAAATGTAATGTAAGTATTGTAATGTAACGGTTCCATGCAGCTTGAGCCTAATGACCTGTTTGTTGTTTTTGGTCTGCTTAATACACGGTTCAACTTCTCCCGGTAGCATCCTCGAAGAGTTACTAACCTGGAAAGGACTATGTGAACCCTGACACTGCTGTGTCGTCGATAGGTGGGATCGGCTCTTCCAATCTAGGGGAACACCTCGGGCGATACTGGGCGGTTTGCGCATCGTGCGGCTTTGCTAAACGACTGCGCACTCCGTCGAATAACCGGGTGGTCTGGAAACGTACGACCCGTGGGCCACCAGATCCCGCGAGGCGGCGCAAGCGACTTCAAATCTTTGACGGAAATGGAAGACGGGGAAATTCGTCCAAATTTGGTAGTAAGGGCGTGAGGTCGGCCCGCTGGTTCCACTTCACAGTGCCTCGCGGCACTGAAAGCGTTGGGCTCGTTGGCGTAGTTAGACTGTGGACTGTGTTGTAAGTATCTTTGCGTTCACTTCATTGGAGAAAGAATGATATGATACCGTTATAACTTCCTGTGATGGCGGGTTCGCCCGTAGTAGTTGACAACTCCTAAAATCCTGTGATTATCGCATATCATACATTCAGTCATATGTCTCTAGATACGCAGATTCGATCGCTTTTAGCATCAAACGGACAAATCTATGTTTACTGTCAGGTCGTATCTTTTATAGCTTCTCTCCTTATCAAATCAAATCGCCACTCAAATTGATTTAAGAAACCTGTCAAAGCAGATTTTATGACTGTCAAGGAAATAACAAATGTTAGGTCGCCTGATCTAACATTGTAAGGTTCGATTGGGAGCTAATGGGCTCTTGCTGAGTTGGCCACGAAGACCCATTCTGTTCAGGGTTGGTCACACTCACGGGTCAACACCCATCCGGCGGCCTACACGCATGAAGTGCGAGCTCGGGCAGGACTCTGGCCTTAGGGCTAGTTTCCCCTAGGAATCAACCTTCTGGCGCTCTTGGACGGTCTGCGCACCGTGCGGCGTAAGCCAATCGACTGTGTACTCTGACTGTTACCTACAGAGCGGGGGTGGTTGCGGACCTTACAGCGACTGCTCTTGAAACGACCATCGGCTACCCGATCCTGGGTGAACATCCGGGCAAAGGATGCCGTGGTCCGCGATAGATTTGGTATACACCGTTTCACCGCTTCGTAAGGGAGAGGACCGCGCAAGCGACCTCGAACTCGGAACCAATCGAGAGACTGGCGTAATCTGGTCGCAATTGGAAGTAAGGGCGTGGGTGTAAGCCTGCTGGGTAACACTACTGGCTATCTCGCGGTTAAGGCGTTGGTCTCTTACGGAGCTTGACGGTGGACTGTTTTTGTCCAAGTCTTCTGCGCTCACTTCAGGGAGACAGAACGACTAATTGTTAAAACTTCCTGAGGTGACGGGCTCGTCCGTTGCAGTTGACAACTCTAGTTGTAAGATTCGATTCCTGGCTGGGATAACATTAACGAGATTGCATTTCAACTCTGTCGATCGAATACAATAACATGACATTTACTTAGACACATGTTACACGCACACGTACGTATACACACTTCATAGTAGGGGTGGTTGTAAGAGATTGTCGTATGGTAATAAACCCGCTATTGTGAAATTTCACAATAAACAGTAGAAACAAACACACAAACAAACTTCCGATAAGCATCACTCCTGACTTCCGACTAAGCCGAGGTACTAAAAAGCAACTTCCGCCGTTTGGCGAATATCCAGCTCCGTCACTACATATGCTTCTCGCTACAAGAACGCTGCGGACTTCGGCGATCAAAAGTTGCCAGTAATTTTTCTTTGCTCCGCTTCAAAGTGCTCTGCCTGCGAATCGTGGCGGCAGTCATTTTTTTCTAACCCCCCACTACCACACCCTACGTTCCCGAACGCGACCTTATCGGGCGAAATTTCTACAGGGCAGATTAATGGAGGTCGCAAATTTGTTCGACTCTTGCTCGATTCCCTTATAAGTTTTATTAAATTTTATTCGACAAACTCGATAAGAAAGTTACGCAGCGCGCGCGGGCACCGAAAGACCGCGCGTGTGCATTTTATACGGAAGTTGCTTGGATTTTGTGATAACTTTACTTGACTACGTAGATACTTTTGTATAAATGTAAGCGGTGGCTGAGGTGCGGAGACCGGTGTTATCTGCGACCGGCGTTATCCATATATATGGAGAAAAATCTGATTCTTCCACGTCCAATATTAAAACTTTTTAAAGGGAAATTAAAATACGTCAGAATGGTATGCTACAACAAGCTACCTAAGCTAAGCTGGAAAGAAAAATGCCCCAGTTTAAATATACAATAAAAATGTATCTCATTGAAAGAAAATTGTTCGATGTTCGATATATTTCTTTATAGTCAATAAGACTATTTCTTTATAGACATATTATTAATACATAGATTTTTTATTTGTAACGGTATCACATACGATATTTTATTCCACTTTTTGACGATGCTAACCTTCTTTTTGCTGTTTTTAACACTACATTTACCGTTTGTTTTAATTCTTATTTTTTTTTGAGATCATTGAAATTAATAAATATTATATGTTGATAAAAACATTTTTCTTTTTATTATTTTTATTACGTGTTTTGTTTTTTTTTTAATAATATAATCACAACATTACGACGTAACTCTTACCTAAGTATCTTTCTTATATACGTATTTTATCCATGTGACAATACCAAATATTATTTCAATAAAATATTCACATATTAACTTAATAGTGAGGCTCGATTTGATTCTACAGAATGCTATAACCTACCTACGCACTTTTGATACTATTTTCAGAATAAACATTCTTCTTTTGATTGATATTAGGATGAAGAAGTTAATTATATGACAATTGTAAATGTAGTTAATAGTAATACTAACACAACTATGGTACTACTTTAATACAATAAAAAAGGTACATTTGATTTTCATACATTTTGCAGTATTAATTTATGTCAAGGTAATACATGAATAAGGGCAACTCTTAGGTGTCATTTTTCCTATCGAGGGCTAGAGATCTTGATCGGTTGCGCGTCGAGGCCCTCTCAACAGCGAGTGTGACATTTTCGGGGCCTGCTTTAATTACGGAACTTTAACCATTATCTGGATTTCTTGATCGGTACAAGGAGGAGACCTTAATCTTCGGAGTTTCGGAGATGTAAGATAGCGGTGAGGCGGTTGCGGCAGCGCCTTAACGAGGTTCACGGAATACAGACTGCGACGCTCAATATTTTCCAGCCGACCGACCGACCGACGATGTGTTTACAAAGCGATCGAAGATACCATTTTCCCGTTTAAATTACAGTCGATTTATTTATATTAGTTATTAAATAAGATAATTACTGTAATGATAATTAATATATATTTGATATTTAATACGGCTAGAATGACCAATCTCCGATGGTGATACGTGAAAGCAACGAATGCAACAATAAAGTTCTTTATCATATAGACTTTAATCTTTCAGAAAAGTTGTATTTTTATAATATTATAGGGGAGATGAATAAGAGTACCCACCCTTTAATATAGGACATGTTAAGATAATCAATACTATTATTGTAAAATAGCGAGAAACCATAATTGATTTCATTGAAAATACATACAATGTCTATTCAACATTATTTAGTAGCCGATACTATCCTAAAATATCACATATTAAGAGAATCAATACGATAGTAATAACATAATAACATAACATAAAATTAGCCTAGATACCATCACTGATTTGATTGAAAATACATAGTTCAAAGTTCGCTTTATTTCAAAAAATCTTTACAGATTGTAGAAACCTATATACAAGACAATCAAAATTAAATTAAAAAACAGTTTGAGCAATTACAAATTAAAGAACTCACAGAAAAATTCAAACCAAATTAACCCTTCCTATTTGAGTTAACCATTTTTGGTTAGACGCTTACAAATGCTAAAATTGTATCTAACCAATATTGGTTAGGGCGCTCCGCGCTGCGTAAAATGCCAACTTTTTAAATATTTATTCATTATTATCTTAATTGTTTGACGAGATAAGGTTATAATATTATAAATTTCAAATTTCAATGCGATCATTTTACAGTTATTCTTTTTACGATTTCTTAGTTTAAAAGTTATGGTCGTTTTTCTCAAGGCCATCGACTTCACGCGCAAAACTGTCCCGGGCAGAAGTGACGACTAAATTTTTACCCCGCGATAGGAGGGGTTAAGACAGTATCAAATTCAGTCAGTCAAAAAAATATTTACACTTATATTAAATTCCCTTATGGGTACCGAATAAAATTCAAGAAAAAAATGTAATATCAAAAATTAAAATTTAAAAACCATAAAATAAATAAAAATCAAAATAATAATAATTAAAAGCATAGGAAGTAATTCAAATTTAACGAATGATAAATTAAATTCCTTTTTTTTACCGATTCAAATTAAATTAAAAATATTATTTAAAATTACAAATCACAATAATAATAATATTTAGTCAAATTCAATTTAAACAAATAAAATTTAAAAATATGTAAAATTTAGAAACGAAATTACAAATTATAATCATTTACAAAAATTCATCATTTACAAATTAAAATCAATTTATGCTGCTTGAATATCGCCCGTGGTTAATTGTACGTATTCATTCACTTCAAAGGTGTAAAAATTATTTTCTAAAAGAAACTTTTTTAACGATTTTTTAAATATATTGTTATTTTTAATGTCTCTAAGATATGGAGGTAACATAAAAAAAATAGGGACCGGAGTATTCCTTGACTTGTCTCGCTATTTTTAACTTTGCACTAGGTAAACATGTACTTTGATTCATTCTGGTGTTTTTGACATGAATATTGGTTTTTTTTATGGCCTCTTTCCTTGTGGAAATCCGTTAGTACATTGAAAAGGTACAATGAAATAAACGTTAAAATTTTCAGTCGTTTAAAATGATTTCTACAGGATTCGTCCCATTTCAAATTTGCTATATTGCGTATACATTGAATGTCTATTCAACATTTTTTAGTAGCCGCTACTATTTTGATATAGTGTATGTCAAGAGAATCAATACGATTATTGTAAAATTTACCCTAGATACCACCATTAATTTGATTGAAAATACATACAATGTGTATTCAACAATATTTAGTAGCCAATACTATCTGATGGTACGTCACATTATTATATATATAGATTATTGTGGACTACATTTTATTTTTCAATATTCGTGTTGTATCTGTAACCCGCCGTCTATTTGTCCCTTGCACAACAGTTCGTATGTGTGATTCCAGCCGTAATTTTTCAGTGTATACAAAAACACGAAAATAACCTAACCCTTTTTTGTATGTAAGTACGTTGACCGTATATCCACTCCAGATAGAATGATGGCTTTTATTTACATAATATGATGGCTAAATATAGTGATTTTGATTTGAGCTAAATATAGTGATGTGAATAGTGATTTTCATCATCACAATACGAGGAATAAATCCAATCTCCACATAAACCGACAGCGACTTAGCAAAGTGCGATACAGTTTTATTCACCAAAATGTGTCCTTCTGTAATAAGCTTCCAGAGCTAATGAAAAGCCTTGGAGAGGACCAATTTAAAAAATATAATTATTAATAATTTGGTAAGAGTTTATTTTCCATGTTGATAAGTCGTAAAATTTGTAAAATTTTAAACATAGCGGTATTATGATAGCTGTAATTCTAATTCTCATATAATCTATTATACTTATATTTATGTTTCAAAAATACGAAGTCATATTGCTGGATTGACAATAAATTTATTTTACGCTGATTATTCTACATAGAATTTGCATTTCTATTAAAATATAATTTTCTCTCTGACTATTTAATGACATTATTTTATTCTGATTATTTATACTATATAAGTATAGAAATATATAGTATAGAAATATAATAATACTGAAAACTATCATGATAGTTATGTTTTTAATAATAAAATTTTAAGCATTTAATTTTGTGACGCATCCAAGTGTAGGAATGCCTATCTACTGGAGTATTTGATTATATTGTATTTTATTGTAAATCAGCCATTACTAATTACTACGCATTATTCACTACATACCTTCATACCTACTACATATGAATAATATAGTTTTTTTTTATTAGAAATAAAAATTTAGGTTATGTACCTAGTATTATTTAAAATTTATTTATAAAGTATATATGTATTTATGTATGTATGTGTATATCTTAAATTTTATATTATTACGTAATATTATACGTATACATATCCATCTTCCTAAATTTAATATATCAAATGTATTTATTACATGCTATGTATATAAAGAAAAATATTCGCGTGACGTAATTCACCCTACATTATTTTACATTAATCCTACCTTAGTACAGGCGTGGCCTAGTTAGGGTGGCTTTGCAACCAACATATTTGTAACTTTATGGATTTAATAAAGAATTTTAATTTTGAATTTGAATATACACATAAAACGCACTACATTTAGCATAAGGATTAGCACTGATATAAGCTAGATGAAGTTTCATTTGTTATCTATCTCACATTCAGAACGAAAATTCAGGTCACTACATTATTTTTAGCAACAAAGGTGAGAATTTATGAGATGATATCGAAACGGATTCGTTATCATCACAATTTTTTTTGTATGTAAGATTCAAAAAATGCCGTATTGGTAATGTTTCATTTCACCTGACTTGCAATATCGTGTGCCAAGTCATTATTTCCCATTAGGCTCCATTACCGACTCCCCCGTTTCAATTAGTGCGATATTAATTATCGATAGCATCATTATCGACAGCCTCATTTGTTCGCTGTATCGCCTTAAACCGCCTGAAAATTTATTATACATCTCGCGATGTGGGTTACGCTTTACGGAGATGTGCTCACAAGAGCCTAAAATGTTAACGAGCACAACTTCAAAGTGATCTCGGCCCTTTCTTCATTCCCCATTACTATGCCCCGAAATTCCTACCTACCCGCCGCCCCAGAGCTTGCAGAGTACAAAAATTACCATGGATTTATGCGACTCCCTCTGTTTATTCACATGTTCTTTCCCTTTAATATTTAAATATAACCCAAAGATTAGTCGCTTTCGCATACCTAATATCAACTATTGGGCTCTTACCTATGAAGTTTCTGTTCTATAAAGAAAATTTAAGGCCAAAAACTTTGTATAAATATAATATTTAAATAATAGAAATATTGACCCCTATTGATATGCAGATTTGTCATTTTAATAGGAGTTGCTTAATTCTTTTGATATAAAACTCTCGAATGATTTAAAGGCGTTTTTTACCGACTCTTCAAATTTGATTTTTCTTGTAAAAAGTTATCTAAATTCTGAAAAAAAAAAAAATACGCGTGGCACTCGGGGACTGCCGCGGTAAAGCTATTGCATAGCATTTTTAACAACTTATGCAATTATAATTATTTATTTATTTTACTTTTTTCTGATATCAGATAACTGCGCTCTATCGGAAAACGTTGAAATTATTCCGAATCATTTGCGGCTGCGGTAGCAAATGATTCGGAATAATTTAAACGTCTTCCGATAGAGCGCCGCGCACGAATTTTTTATTCGATAAAGCAAAAAAAACGGATTATTCGAAAAAAATCGTAGATAAAAAGATAGACAGTTAGATCATCTTTAAAATGGGGCAGGTTTCATAATAATACGCGAGATAGTATTTGCGTAGTAGTCGTTTTTGTGTTCGGTTAGACCTAATTTCACAAATTAATTACATAGTGCAATATAAATAAAATCTAAAATATTCAAAGCTAGGATTATTAGGAAAATGTTCATGTTTAATATATATTTTTTTTGAATCGTAAGCAGTACTCGTTTAGACGTAATTATCAGTTTAAAATCATTAATTTTCTTTAAGAAATTTCTTCATTCGGTCGCCGCGCTGGCCTAGGCCCGCAATAAAAGCTATGCAATAGCTTAATAAACTCAATTGGAGCAAGGTCTGGCAAGTACAATGGGCGACCAAGAGTCTCCAGCTGCAACTTCTGCAACTTTGCGACTGTTCGCAGTGAAATCTGTGGTTATACGTTGTCGGGCAGAAGCATTGGCGACGAGCGATTGACCATTCTGCATCATTGTTTGTAGTTCTCAACAGTACACATTTACGGTAACTGTATAGCCAGACTGCAAGAATCTGTAATAGAAATACCGGCACAGGATCTCATATTTGAAAATAATGGAAATTTTCAACTTTACTATAATTGCACAAATGAAAAGATTTGAGCAAAAATAAACAACGGAAAGACAAATAAACAACTGATTCTTAAAAAAGAATAACATGGCCTTGCAATAAAATTTATTTGATTTTGAAATTCTAACTAAAACCCGAGTTATCCAAGTTCAAAGTGGCAAGTGTGAAAAAACAGCAATTACATAGTTAAGGAGTAACGTTTCTGGCGGCGCGGCGCATCTATTGTAGGGTAGAAATTGATGTAGGAGGAAGTCCCCTAACGCTGGACGGCACCTAGCGTCGGACACTAATAGTATCTCGACAAGTCGCGGCGCGATCGACACAAAGACGTAGGAAAAAGATAAACCTACGCTTCTCCGCACCCTTTTCATTCGACTTTTCACCAATCGCGCCGCGACTTGTCGTGATACTATTAGTGTCCGACGCTAGGTGCCGTCCGGCGTTAGGGGACTTCCCCCTATAGTTTCCTAAAAAAAATATTGTCACAGCCAAACAGAGGAGCAATTTGGCTTGTAAGCCTTTCGTTTTCCTCCATTCCACCTCATACGGCTGCCACTCATAATTCTCGATTTGCCACCTGCCCTTATCATAACTGAGCCGAGCGGGAAAAGTCAGCATATCACGATTTTCATCTCGTACTTCCTCGTACTGTCTGACATTTTCCCCAAGAGATAATTGCTATTTATTCCCTACCATTCTCAAGACTCGACGACTGCGTATTCGTTATAATAAAAAGGTAGTTATATTAACTGGCATGTAATTACAATGGAAGTACATAGATGAGGAATTGATCAACCGATGAAGTAGTGATCAAATGGAAGTAGATAAGGAATTGATCAACTGATGAAGTAGTGATCAAATCGAAGTAGATAAGAAATTGATCAACTCATGAAGTAGTGATCAAATGGAAGTAGATGAGGAATTGATCAACTGATAAAGTAGTGATCAAACAGAAGTAGATAAGAAATTAATCAACTCATGAGGTAGTGATCAAATGGAAGTAGATGAGAAATTGATCAACTGATGAAGTAGTGATCAAATGGAAGTAGATGAGGAATTGATCAACTGATGAAGTAGTGATCAAATGGAAGTATATGAGGAATTGATCAACTGATGAAGTAGTGATGAAATGATGGAAGTAGATGAGGAATTGAGCAACTGATGAAGTAGTGATCAAATGGAAATAGATGAGGTATTGATTAACTGATGAAGTAGTGCTCAAATGATGGAAGTAGATGAGGAATTGATCAACTGATGAAGTGATATGCATAAGTGATAAGCATGAAGTGATCAAACGGAAGTAGATGAGGAATCGATCAACTGATGAAGTAGTGATCAAATGATGGAAGTAGATGAGGAATTGATCAATACGAATTCTCAACTGTATTTTTTTGCAGACATTTAACTATTCACATTGAACAACGTTTTTCATAAATAAATACATAAAATATCGAACATTGCGAAAACACTCACCATTAGCGATTCCTTTGAGCGGCAAACGTAGAGAAAGTAAACTCGCTTTGCATATAAAAACATTGGCGTCCGAGGCAGTTGTTAGTACATTCAGTTTTGATGCAATTTAAAAACATATCTCCAAATCGAAGCATAATTACGCGGGTTATATACAGAGTGAGTTTTAATTAACCGGCATCCTTGAAGAGGGTGAATCAGTACGAGCAAGGAAGCAACTTTTACAATAAAATTGTGTAAAAACCAAAAAAAAAAATTTTTTTTTTTTTAATTTAAAAATTTTTATTTTTTGAAAAATAACATCAAAAGCGTTCAGCATGATGCGCCATCTAGCGGTAGGTAAAATATCGCCGTTATTGTTTATTAGCGATATTTTACCTACCGCTAGATGGTACAGCGCGCTCAAACGCTTGCCAAACTTGTATTTAACAGTCAAGTACCTACATTTTAAAAAATCCAATAAAAATGGAAAAAACAAAAGAAATATTTTTTTTTGTTTTTTCTAAAAAAAAAAAGTTGCTTACTTGCACGTACTGATTCACCCCCTTGAAGGATGCCAAATTAATATTTTTTCCTATGTTTCTACTCTTTATCGACTCTGTATCGATCGCACCGCGACTTATCGTGGTGCGATCGATACAGTGGTGGATCAAAACAGTTATATGGAATCCACATCAGGATCATTATATCACTATGTTGGAAAAAAATCTAAAATGTTTCTTACGATTTATATATTTTAAGCAGTACGGATATTATCCGTACTTATACCCTACTAGTTTCCTACTAGGCATGGTGGGCTATAACTCTCTTAAGTTGCGTAGAGAAATGCTCGCCATGGCCTACGTTTTCAAGCTGATTAGGGGAAGAGTTGACAATCCTAGCATGCTAGCGAAGGTTTGTCTCTTTGTCCCAGACAATTATAATCGATCTCGCACTCATAATCTATTTGCGGAGCCGTCCTCGCGCACCAACCTAAGTCGATGGAGTCTGCTTACACGAGCTTTGCGGCACATAAATGCGCTATGTTCGACAGCGCCAGACTTTGATATTTTTACAGCGAGCCCGCATCTCTTCAAGGTGTGGGCATTGCGCTACTTGTTTATGGCAGAATAATATAAACTGTTTTCACTCTTATGTACTGTAAGTTTGTAAGTTTGTAAGTTTTTCTATTCTTAATGCCGGTATTTGTATTTAACGCTTATTTAAACATGTTATGTATGTACTTGTAAGAATTCTATTTTTTTTTTATATTTATGTGTATATTGCATATCAACGGATTGGTAGAAACTGTAATGTTGATTTGTTATGAAATAAATAAAAAAATAAATAAATAAATAAATAAATAAATAAATAAACTATTAGTGTCCGACGCTAGGTGCCGTCCGGCGATAGGGGACTTCCCCCTATTAATATTGGGCAAAATTTTTTTTTACGTACCACTTCCCTTCAAAAGTGAGAATCCCCATCACATTTTATTACGACACGTGTAATTTTAGAGTCCGTAATTAGGCTTTATTTGCCGACCACAGGAAAATTTTACTTTTAACGTTTTTTCTCGGTAAATATTTACCCTCGCTCCGGATTGCAACCCTCCGGGCTTTATTATGAGGTGTGTATATTTTTTTGCCGGCGCTGTGCGTATATAATTTTATAGGGCTCCTTTGTTTTAATTTCCTGCACGGATCGGCCGCGTTTTAGGAATTGTCTTGCAGAGGCTGGAATAAAACGAAAGTGGAAAAGTTATCTGCTTTACCCCACCTCTCCTCTCCTCGCCCGTTCTACCGCTAGCC
This sequence comes from Micropterix aruncella, assembly GCA_944548615.1. Taxonomy (NCBI): domain Eukaryota; kingdom Metazoa; phylum Arthropoda; class Insecta; order Lepidoptera; family Micropterigidae; genus Micropterix; species Micropterix aruncella. Next base: position 33,359,806 of record OX155950.1, read on the forward strand.
GCCCTTCGCCCAATGAACGGAGAAGAAAATCTAATTATGAGAATAATAAGCTGGAGGGTCCGCGACGGCCAAATCGCTAGCCATTGGTTCGCCCGGTAAATTGGTACCTACTCAACTTTTTGATAAAATGGTTTCATTAGTTCGACTGTACCCTAATTCTGATCTGGAATCGAGATTAATTAAAGGCAGGAGGATTATTCCATATCGATTTGGTGGCCAATAGATGATTACAAGATTCAATATATATTTATTTTTATTATTTTTAATGTTTGACACAGTCGCCTAACTAGGCCTAGGCCTGTTCTAAGGCAGACTTTTAATGACGATATTAACCCCTCAAATGAATGGCGATTAGCTCGGGTTGCCTACGGCAAAATGTATATAAATTTATATTTACATTTACATTTACATAGAGCGGGGTTTACTATAGAGCTATAGCATTACTATAGAGCGGATTACTATAAAGCGGCGCACATTTACATTTATATTTACATTTATATAAATTTATATACATTTTGTATACATTTTGCCAAGGCATCCCTTAAGGGACGCCTCACATTTGAGGGGTTAAAAGTGTGCACTGTCAACTTAAACTATACTTAGTACTTATTTTTAAATCGACAAATATAAAACTACAAATATTTACGCATATACAAATATGGATAGATACTTATATACATCTATTGATAAAATATATATCCATATATGCACACATACACACACATATATTTATACGAAAATAATAATAAAACCAAAATAAATAAAATAAAAACTAAAATAATATACATACATAAATCAATTACATTTTGATATAACGCTCACATACCTATAATAGTCATTTAAAATTATCATGGAAAAACTAAACTCTAAATACTAAATACTATCATTCAAAATACAACAGTCAGCATATTCCCTAAACCGTCCCTACCCACCTCCAACAACCAATCGGTTAGTGATTTTTTAAAAGTGGATGTATTCTCACTACTTTTAATTGCTTCGAGAAGATATATTTATTGATATTTATAAATATTGCTACTGATATGTTGCATGATAAGTACCTATCGCATGATAAGTACTTAGTTTTATACTTCTTTTATTTTATATCATGCAACATATCAGCAAATATTTATAAATATCTATAAATATCCATAAACATCAATAAATATCTATAAATATCTATATCTATATATTCACTATACGACCTATCTATATCTATATTTATATCTAAATATTTGATTAGTATAAGTGTAAATTATTATTTTCAAATTGAAATTATGTTTTATTACTAAATAAATTAACGTATAAAATAAATGAAAGGAGACTTATCTGGTCTGTGTAGACCAGGAGCGACTCCACGCTTTTTTTTCTGCCCTTCTTTCAGTGTTGGTTAATAATCCCTGATGTGGTATTAGAAGTCTGGCCAACCGGACTTCTTCCTGCCTCATACAGTAGTAATACAACAAACTAAAAGTTGAGAATCTATGCTGGAAAGGAATAGGCGATTAGTGTATCTAACAACCAGTGGCGGCGCTAGACCACACTTGGACGTCGGCGAAATTAGGTTCGCGAGGCCTTTTTTATTTCCCAGTCAAAAAGAAAACGTTAGATTACATGAGCCGAATTATAGTGAAACTAATGTATGAGTTAACGAGTTTTATTGCTAATCAAATGATGTTAAAAATTACACAAATAGAAATTAAAATAGACGAACTTTTCGGCTTTTGGCCTCACTGAACTTTTTCAGAATTATGTCATACTAGCCGCTAATACTAGCCGCTATTTCAGCTTCAATTGATAGAATTGATAACGCAGATACTCTCTCTTGGGTCATCATGCTTCTCAAGTAGGTCTTAATCAATTTTAACTTTGAGAAGCTTCTCTCAGCGGAAGCTGTACTGACGGGAACTGTGAGCATGATTCTAATTGCTATGTAAACATTTGGATATATTTCTTCCAAATTATTTTCTAAAATGTACTGAATGAGTTGTTTCGCGTCGTTGACAGAGTCAAGTGAATTCGCTTTTAAAATCTGTAGCTCTTCATATAGCTCGAAAGGCTGTATGTCACTGTTTTCGCCGTCGCCTTCCCGCAGTATTGTACCTAAATCATTACAATGCTTGAGAAGGTCCTCTTTTGATATCGATTTCAAATAACTGATATCATAAATAAAGCCAAATTGTTCAAAATATTCATTGAGCGCTTTAAATCGACATTCGGTGTCGACTATAATAGCATCATTGTGTTAAAAAAGTTTACTCTGTAATGCATTTCAAAAGATTGTATAGGCTCATCAATATGTTCATAATCGAACATTCGTTTTTTACTGGCTGTTCTTTTTTCTTTAAATTGACACCGAATTTCGAAAGTACTTTTCTCCACAAATAAATTTTAAATAATTTGTAAAACTTTTGCGAGGTCCCCTCAGGTGCGAGGCCGTCGGCGGTCGCCGACGTCGCCGACGCCTAGCGCCGCCACTGCTAACAACTAATGATTATTGAAAAATGTTGGTTCTATATTTCGGTTTAAACCGTTGTCAAGATAGATGTGTTTCTGAATATACATATATGTTTATATCTATGTAAAGTATTATACATGTATAAAGTATTATACATGTCAAGTTCAAATCGCGCGGGTATTTAAATATGCTTCGCACATCGAAAACATAATCACTTAAGTCAATGATTTGCATTACCTATCTACTGCTCGGAATAATTCTTAATCTTTTCTAAGTATTTTTTTCCCGAAAGGGAGGTGCAAGTGCACTTCCTTGCACCCCGCTGTCGGCGCTCATGGTTTGGAGGGTAGGTACTGTAAAAAACGAGACAAATCACGTATTTCTGTTCTGTTCTGCTCATAAACTAAAAACATCGACAGCCCACAAATTCTAAGCAGAATAGCCTTAAATGTCCCATCGCGCCGAACTCGTCACCCAAGGGTATTCAATGTACCCAGACTCCATACAAATCAAGCAATAAATTCAACTCTGCATCGAATTATGGAAGCCTACGATGAATCGTTTCAGGAACTAGACATATTCTCAATGAGCAAAAACGAGTTTATCAGAGCGGTAATAGACCAGACCTTAAAAGCTTGAACAGATACATACCTATGCAGAATCACACACTCTCATATATATACACAACTCTCATATATATACATATATCATTCGTCTAACTCCTTCTTCCTAATTACTTCGAATTTCTTATCTTTCTCATCGGCTTTCTATAATAATTTTATATTTAACATGAACTTAGTTTATTTTATAAATAATTAATTTTTAAGTAAATGTGGAAATCTGTTTAAAATTTTTCTTTCGCAGGAAACGATTATCGGCGTAATGGTTTTCTTTTTTTCTATGTTTATGCACAAGTACGTATACTGTATGCGCTGTATGTTTCCCGAAATAAAAAAAAAATAAAAAAAATGTAGGCATGGATCACAAACAAGTGAGCAAGCAACATAATGGCGATATATAATGTCGACACGAAGAACTAAAATATAATAGGAACGGCAGAAGTTTAATAACGATTTTTCGATAAGAAATGCATTGTTTTTATTCAAAGTACACGTTCAATCTATCCTCCTTTAACAATTAAAAAAATCTCACTATTATACATCTGTTTTCATTCGTCAAAGGAGCCAAGCCGATTAGATTAGATAGTCTTTCTCTCTCTGCTCGTTAAACTATTTTGCTATTGGACCGAGTTACAAGAAGTTAGTGTTATTGCTGCCTTCGCGGTCAGGCTAAGAGGGCGGGAAAAGGACGCAACGCTGACCCGAGAACAAACGAAAGGGATGGAGGAGCCCTAACGTTCTCTAATAAGATCTGACCGCGTAGGAATTTAGTTACTGCCGCTCGGATGATGACGATATAGCCAAGTTGAACACTTGTGTTATATTGTAAAATATTTTCACTCCTTAATTACTTTCCCTGCCCACCAACCGACCAGGAGGGAAAGTATTGTGAACGCGCAAAAAATATTTTCGAGATGAAAACGGAAAGAGTGCGTTGAGCCCCCCTTGAGAGAAATAAGCTCCCCTGAGACGATTAAGGCCATTTCCAGATTGAAGAATGTCTTTGTGTCTGTGTGTATTCCAACAAGATAGCGCCAAAAACGCTTAATCCGATTGATCTGAAAATTGGTATACTGCCATCATTTGCTCATGATAAGAGTTGAAAAAAATGTGATTGAAATCAATCTATCAGAGGGCGCACTAGCTATATATCATCCTCGAAATATTGTACTTAAAGACTTGACATTTGGTGTACAGATGGCTTGTCAGGCCGAAATCCTATTGTGAAATTTTATTTGAAACATCTCATATATGTACAAGCTGCATCAATAACATTTAAATTCCGCCATACATTGTAATTAAATATTACCACCAACCACCCCCAGGATAGCCTAAAAACGAACCGCGTCGGCAGACGCGGTTGTGTAACAGAACCCAAACGGGTTCGTCCACCTGCTGAGAGAGGGCGCTGATCGACTTTATTTATGAAATTAATATTCAGATAAAATCAGTCCTTTGAATTTTGCCGGGAAAGTCTTGGGTTGACCCAACCGTTTTTTTAAATCTTTTAATTATTGTTAATCCGATATACATCCATCAATCTGCGAAAAGAAGAGAAAAACAAAAACCCTAATCTATTGACAATGTGTGTCTTCAAACATTTAAGGATGTCACAGAGCTCTGTGCAATTTTTTAAAACTGCTCGCTGTCAGTGAGTCGATCCTCAGGTGCGATATATAGTAGATTGTCACCGATCGTACAATTGCATATTAAAAAAAATCCGTTTGAAAGTTTGTCCGAGTCTAGGGTTCCGAGCGTTTAGGCGCTATTGTTGCCTTCAAGGGGGATTGTGTGACATATCAAAGTATGTTTTTTATTCCAGATGTATAGGTATGTATATAGAACATTGTAATAAAACTGTTAAAAACGCATTCTATTTTTTTTTATTTTTTTAAAAATCCACAGAAAATTAAAATTTAAGGCGTCTGTGTATTTCCTGATTAATTTTAATCGAGTTATGAGAAACTCCGCGATATTTTTGGGAATCCTTCTCGAATTGTCCGATATGATTTCGAAAACCAGCAGTTCCCGAACTATTTTACTAGCAGCTCTATCCAGCGGTTTCCAAATTGGGTTCCGCGAAAACTAGGGTTTTCGAGAGATCTCCGTACTCCTAATTTCTTCTCGACGACCTGTTAAAGCAAAAATGAATAGCAACAGATATCACGAAATCCGTGTTAGATTTTTTCCCAGACACTACACCGAGTGAAAAACTCCCAGCAGTCGCAATGATGAAACAGTACATTTAAAACCAAAACAAATTAGGAGTAATTCAGGACAGACCAGCTTGTGAGTCAACAGCGAGTTAGCAACCTCCACATCCATTAGCATTAGTCATCTTGCAAAAACCATCAGCTAAAAGAAGCCATTCTGGCATGGTAATTCTCAAGCGAAATTAAAATGTTCCTATCAGTATGTATTCAGGTCAATATGAAATCGAAGGCTTTCGCGGTTGATGACCTTATAAATACAATAAAAACGAATTTAGTGCGTGCATTTTGCAGCACCCGACGTTTCGGCGATGTTGCACCCGCCGTTGTTTAGGGTAGACTACCCTGTCGACGTCTACCGTACCCAAAGGCGGTTGCACTTTCTTGATAGTAATTTAATTTGGAACATTTTAGTTCCCTCTGATACAATCATTTCTTGATTCCATCTCCAAATCATCTCTCTTTGATATTCAAAATATCTCATACTTGTTATGGTATTGAAATTAAAGCATTAGGTTTTCGTATGTAAGGTGTTGGTGTTGGAAGGTGTGCGATGTTCGCCTTAGTCCACCGCGCTCGTCGCCCCAACATTGCAAACGCTGTCGAAACTATCTCGCTAGCTCGGTGTCGGAAATTGAGGTTCGACGGTGTGACCCTCGTCCAACGAAATGCGAAATCTTTTTTTCTTCTGGGCTCTTCCGCGGGCTTTAACTATTATAACATTTTAATGTTATAAAACATCAAAATGTTTTCTATAAAGATGTTTTCTCAAGAAACGATCCCATCAAGATGTTTTCTATAAAGAAAAACATTCCTTTTTATAGTATTTTGTTACTATTCTGCCGCATTGAATATACGGCATTCATCACAAGTGTGCTTCACAAATGACATGTACGTAATGCATTACTGATAAGGTAGACTATCGTGTCAACGTATACCGTGCCCAATGGCGGTTGCACCATCGTCGAAACGTCGAGTGCTACATACTTCACGCGTAAACTCGTTTTTATTCTATTTATAATTCAGGACAAATCCTAATACAGGGTGCGGCAGTGAGGACGGACGGTTTTAAAAATTGGAAATTTGCGTAGACTCTCTCCAACATCGCTCTTTCAACTTGGGCGACTTCCACGCGAATTGCGTGGAATGATTTTTTCTAATGGGGACACCTCAAGGCTAAAGTATACGATAACAAGCCCCGAACTCTGGACGAATTGAAGGACGCAATTCGCGTGGAAGTCGCCCAAGTTGAAAGAGCGATGTTGGAACGCCTCCAGCACTGAATCAACGATTTCGGCCACCACATGCCTGATGTGATTTTCCACACTTGACTGTCTCAAATGCTATTTCCTTGCGAACCTGATTCCATCAATAAATATGTTTTTGAGTAAAAATTAACTATTTTATGATGTTTTTAAAACCATCCGTCCTCACTGCCGCACCCTGTATAATCAAAGTATTGAATCAAACCGCAAAATCCACAATACATTTATTAGGTCAATAGAATAGAATAGTATATACACAATAACGAAATTACAAAGGTGGATTGTACAGCGCAAATGAAATAGTAACGCGGGCCTGTCGATTACAATTTATTATTTACTATCACTTATTTTCTACTTTTCGAACTACTTTTAATGCCTACTAAATTATTAACCTACGTATATGGCGTGGATAGGTGATGCATACGTAATTCAGACTTTTTACTTTAAAAAAAGGCTATTGTGACGAGTGTGTCCGACTGTTCTTCCGTCCGTCCGCTCGCACCTGGACCTTAAAATCTGTAAGTCTTAAAAAAAATAGTAAATATATATTAAAAAAAAAAAAAAACTGTCGTTATAGAAAGCGAACTATCGTATTCATAAATATTTTTAAATTGTTTTTTATGAAATATTTCTGGGGTATGTATTTATCCATATAGATACATGTTTATTTCTGGAATGTACTCTATCAGATCTTTCATTTGACGCTAAACACGATATATTGACGATAATTTATTGATATTTGGATATTTGGACATTTAGACAACTACTTACTTAATATTTGGACAGTTGCCCTATAACACTCGGGATGGCATTATGCTGACAATACCACACTTTTCTAAATCGGTTTTAGCGTTTAGATGTTATGGTGGAATAAAGAAACGAAAAGCCCTGAAAACATAGATGAACTCTGAACACATTACACTCCTTTCTTGTCGGACAGTCACGTAAATAGTTAACTGCAAATGACTGTATATTTTAAAAAGTATCCAGCTTCTAATTTTGTTTTTTTTGTTTACGTTTCAATCTATGTCTTTAATTTATATATTTTTTAAATTTAATCTATTTCTTTTAATTTTTCGTTGCTTTGATTTGGTTGCTTTGATTTCGTTGCAAGTGATTTATGGTCGCCGTTTTCAAACGTTTAAAACAGTAAATGAGTCGTATGCACGGTGCCGAAATATTTTCTAATGTTAAGGCGAGACAGTCCTTAACAAGCAATGAGCAAATAAAATTTCTGATATTTTAATTTCAGAGTTTAGATGACTTTCGCGCTTGCTGATTTCTACTTCCCCCACCAAAGGTCGAGGGATTTGTGCCATATGCACAAATTAAATCATATTTGTACGATTATTTTAGCACGTGTAATATGTACGATCTACGAGCTACTTTCAGATGTACGATGTACGATTGTGCAAATTTAGCTACGTACCAATTTGCTTCTTTAAAAAATCCTGAAATATGTTGAAATATGTAGGCACCTTCGACTTTTTGACTGCTATACGATTTCATCGAAACATTCATGGCAACGCCGATCTGTAACGTGCGCCGTGTGCCCGCCCGTGGGCGGTGATGCATAAAAGACAAATCACCACCGCAATATGTTCGCTACATATCACAATACACGGTGAGTTATTAATTAGTGACATCCTGGAAGTGGGTGAATCAGCACGAGCAAATAAGCAACTTTTGATAAAAAATTGAAATTGAATTTTGAAAATTTTTAAAGTTTATTGTTTTGAAAAATAGTATAAAAAGACCTGAGCGCGTTACACCATCTAGCGGTAGGTAAATATTGCGATTATTGTTCATTCGCGATTTTTCACCTATTGCTAGATAGCGCAGCGCGCTCAATGCTTGTCAAACTTTTTTCACTAGTCACTAGTCACTTTAAAGCATTTCATGTCCCTAAATTTCTAGTTATCCTAGGTCTCCTCCCATCCTCTCCTATCCTTCCCTTCTTGCGAATTATTCCAAATCTTAATTATATTTAAAAAATGGCATTTTTGATACTTGATTAATTTTTGTTATGTAATAAGTTTTTCTTCTTTTTTGTTATTTTTTTATTTATCTCTTGGCACCAACATTTTCACACTTCCACGAAGATTGGCTGTAAGCGATTGTATTTTAGGCAATAAGTCCGCCTTTTGTATGTTTTTGTTTAATGTGCAATAAAGAATCTCTATCTATCTATAACTTTTTGTGAAATGTTAAAAAAAAATCTGGTGTTTCCCTTTTTTTTTTTGTTGTATATTTTTTCGTAATGATACACCCACTTTAAGGATGTCACTAATTAAAAACTCAGCCTGTATATTTGCAAAAAACACCTGCTTTAAAGATTACACTTTGTGATCGTCTTTTCAACCTTGCTTAATTGCATATTAAGCCTAACTTATATGGTTTGCAGAATACTTATTACATCCCCGTATCTAAAAGCCGCAAAGCTCTACTCAGTGACTAACGATCTCGTACGCGGCAAGTGCAGACTATTCGGAGAGCAGTCACCTGCTGGGATAATTTGTCTTTCGTCTGCTGTGGCCGTTCTCGCCTTGGCCGTGGCCATTCTAGCCGTATCTGACAACTCGCGGGTAATTTACCCTCACATGCTCGTTTTCACGAATCTCTTGCCGCGCATTTAATCACGACTTTGCACCACGGCTCTAAAGGGTATTGTATAGGGGAAGGGGGGCATAGTGGGGTAGCGGGGCATAGCGTGGCTTGCCTCATGCAGCTCGAACGAAACGCCGTGCAAAGTATAAAATAGCGACAGCCGTTTATGCTATATGAAGAAAAGTCTCATAAGCAGCGTTTTCATTAAAAAAAACACATGAAATTAAGTAAAAAATTAATGAGTTTTTCGAATCTAATTATGTTTGGTGGTGGTTAATAATTCATTATAAATAGGATAGAAAACGAATTTACCGCGTGAAGTTTGTAGCACCCGACGTTTCGGTGACGTTGCAGCCGTGATATAGCAATGATAACAAATGAACGTCCTCCGTCGACTTAGGCCACGCCAAAACCAATGAACGTTAATAACGCGCGTACCATTGAATTATTGCAGAAAAATGTCTAATAATATTGAAACTTACTTGTGAATTCAACTGATTTTACCTGTTTGTTAGAAGTTTCGATATAAATGATAGCTGTTTCCTAAAACCATTTGAAAATACAGACCCATGGCCCGGTGGCATAGTGGCTTGGTCGCCTGATCTTCAATTGTAAGGTTCCGGGCTCGATCCCAGCTGGGTAACCATTTTCCGTTGGGATAAAATTAACAGAATTGCATTTCGAATGCAATAACAAGACACATGTTACACACACACACACATATATTACGTACACACTTCATACTATGGTTCGTTGTAAGAGATTTTCGTATGATAATAAACCCACCCATTGTGAAATTTCACAACGAAGGGTAAGAAAAAATAAACATTTTAGATCGTAAAATGTCGGGAAAGCGAAACATAACCAGGTTTACGCGAAGATGACTGTGATCTGGGGACTGACTTGCAGCCTTCCGAGATGAGACCAGCTTGCCTCTTTTTGGCGCAAAGCTGAAGATGGCCAATGCCCGGTCTATATATTTATACATCAGTGTCAGCTACCCTGTGCCTACCAGTGTAGCTACCCAAAAATGTTACCTTATTTCGTCTCAGCTCCATACATAATAGAGTAGCCAAAACTTGTTTATTGAGCGTAAAGCGCCACACCCATATTTATTAACATCGACATACCTAGTCACCACGTAAAAACATATAATTTGAATGTAATATTTACATACTCTAATTGCGGGTATTTAATTAACAGATAAATTGCGGCAACGATACCGCAATCCGCTTCATATATAGGGACTCTTTTGCTCTCATGGGGGCAACATTCCATATGCTACATTCAGAAGCACTCGATTGCGGGCATATATCAATATCTTACTATCTACGCGATGATGATTGAGAATGATAGAAATATTAGAGCTGTATAATAATTGTTTCCTCGAATCTTATACAAGACGGATGACTTTAGTATCTTTGTAATGTACCTATATTTATTATTATCTCCTAAAATATCGTTACTAATGTCATAAAAAAATCACAAGACACAGAATCAAAGACTATCTATGGATGATGTATCACTTTAAAAAAACCTTACATTTTGCGCCAGCTAAAAAAAGGTTTTTGTAATATTTTCTAGAAATTTATTTTCACTGATGTCTCCGGCACCGAAAGAAGTAGATGCAACCATTAGAAACTCATTTTTAAAATCCCAATATCATAAATAAACCTGTTATCACTTTGAGAAAACGGTCCGCAATTGCAAACAGTGAGGCGGTGTCGACTACACAGGCGAACCCGTCACCGTAGGCTGGTATAACGATATGTGGTCGTTCTTTCAGCCGTGGGATGAGCGTAGAAGACTTAGAGGCAATACAAATCTACTGTCTAGCTATGCGAACATGCCCAACAGAGGCCAACGCCTTACGGTAAGGCACCGGGAAAGGTACCCAGCGGGCAGCCTCGCCCCCAGTCCAGTTTGGAAGGATATCTCCATCTGGAATTAACCATCAGGATACCTCCTTCCTTCCGACTGGTTCCAGGACCGAAGTCGCTTACGCGGCCTCTACCTGTTGTAGTCGCTTCAGCGGTAGTTCAATAATAATTTATCGCGGACCTGGGCGTCCTTTGCCTGTCATACCACTCGGAATGGGGTGGTCGTTTTAAGAATGGCATGGCAACAGGGCAACATCCACCCCCGCTGCTTAGGAGACAGTATATTTCCATAGTCCCCAGACTCCTTCGGTAATTAGTCAGAGTGCACAACCGATTGGCGTCGAGTAACGTTGCGCAAACCGTCCAGTAGCGCCGAAAGGCAATCCCACCAGGAGAATCCGATCCACCAGCCGTGAAGCCTGATACGCGAGAGTCTTACCCGGGGTTGCCTTTCACACGAGGAGTCTTCTGAATAGATGGTCATTCGTGAGTTTTTCCGATCCGAACTTCTTCCGATGCATACGATTCATCTTCGGTTTACGTAAGTATAATCACGTGTCCGACTATAGGGCACAGTTGAAGTGGTTGCCAGTACGCCAAAGAAGAAATGTTCATATACTTGCTCTCCTATATCGTGTACTCTCCCAATTAACACCATCCTATCTCCACGAGCTTCTTGAACCACTAAGTTCCCACGGTCTCGTACTTCGGTCAGCCTCTGACAGTTTATTAAAAATTCCGAGTCATAATAGTGAGTTCTATTCCTATTCTTTCTGTGTCCATGGTGCAAGACTCTGGAACGATCTCCCAGCAAATATACGAAACTCGCCTCTTTACCATCGTTTAAGACTCACCTTAAGGATTACTACCTTTCTAAGACGTAACCAGTTCTTCCCTTTCTCTCCTCTTCCTCTCCTCGGGCATTATTAGTTTTAAATTCTTCCACTTGTCTTTATGTTATGTAATAATCTTTATTTTCACAATGCGCGCATGTACCACTATGTTTAGGTTAGTTGTAAGACATTGCCATGTGGCAATAAGCTCGCCTTTTTGTATACTCATTAAGTGCAAATAAAGAGTTTATTATTATTATTATTATTAATATGCCTTATACAGGTGGACCTGTTCAGAGTGACTCCTGGCTCCATAGCCATAATAGAACGTACCACCACTGACACGATCTATTCTAATCTAATCTGCCAATGAAAAAATCTTCAACTGACTGTATTATCGTTTGTAAACGCACCGTCACTGATGACTATATGGATGAACTCTTTTACCGGAGCATACTTCACCCGACCTGTTTGGGTATTACTCCGGTCACTTTTTAATGATAAAATAAAAAAAAAACGTATGGTTCGTGCATTACTGGGCGCTGCCAGTGTTGGCCGCAGCCGCTGGTAATTTACTTGATTAATGAATACATTAATATATCACAGACGAGCCGAAAAAATGATTAATTACACTCCCGGTTAATATATTGAAAAAGCTTCATCGCTGGAATTTCGATAATTGCCTCTCCCTCTCCTTTTCGCACTTTTCAACACTTTGGTGAAATCGAAAAAATCTGTTTGAAACACTGTATTATATACTTTACCGAATTTCTTTTTAATAAAGCGGCATACAATGCATCGCTGCTCAGGATATTGGTTATAATGAGCGCGATTTTTTTCCATTCGGTTTATAGACTCTTCTGTTTTTTTCTCTTCGATTTAACTGATCGACGAGGACGTATTTGTTTTCTTCTCTTTGATTTAACTGATCGACGACGACGACTGATTTTTATTTAAAACCCTTCATTTAAAAGATAATATTAACTCGTACTACTAACACGTAAACTAAGGAATCTTTCAATTCCCTCCAATATGGTACGCAATAATTTGATCCTTAATCTATGCACGCGTATAGCAAACTGCTACTTATTCTCTGTCCTCCTATTCGGAGCTGAGACCTGGACACTCACAGAAATGATGGCCAAACGCCTTGAAGCGTTTGAGATGTGGGTGTATCGGAAAATGCTCTAAATATCTTGGGTCTAGAAGGTTAGAAATACAACAGTCCTTCAAAGACTAGGTAATTAAAAAAGGCACAAAGGTACCTACTCAAAACCATAAAGAGTTGCAAGCTTGAATACTTAGGCCACATAATGCGCAACCCCAAATACGAACTCCTGCAAATAATAACCCAGGGAAAAAGTCAAGGCAAGAGGCCTGGGCGGCTAATTGTATCATGGCTGCAAAAAAGAATTACACTACGATAGGCAAACTTCTCATCGCAGAAGAGGTCATGCTTCTACTGCAAGTATTCTTGAAGGCAGTTAGTTACACGTACCCGCCTCCTGGATTGTTGCAAATCCTGGATTTACAGGGATTGCGTGAATAACGCCTCTGTTTGCGCTGAGGTCTATTTTACGTTCGCTGGTAGGAATGTTTAAATCGTAGAAAACGTAAACAATATCACCCGTTACTCAGCCTTACAAATGAGTCATTTAACCGTTTTAATGAAATACAAAAAAAAATAAAGGTGATACGATCTGCTTACTGTCGTATCATGCACTCGTTTATCACAATAAACGCTTCGTAAAATGCCCCATTATGACTAAAACGTGCTTTTGTTATGCGGCCATAATCCGCGAAGTGATACATATCTCTACGTCAAAACGCTTCCATCGTATAAAGTTACCAATATGGGAGGTAGACGCAATGACAAAAGAGGGTTTTCCCTCTGCCTCTCTCTCTCATTCGGAAAACGGACCACTTAGCCTCTCGAGGCGTTTATTTTTCATCCGATGCTCTCTCCTGTTCCTGTAAAACTGGTCTTGTTCATTTTTATGCTTAGCGAATTAACCGTGGCGCTTGTTTTCGTTGGAGCGTAATTGCCTTCATAACGACTTGCGCTGTTTTTACACGAGCGAAGATAATAAAAAAAACTCCCCTTGGCTCTTTTTAAAAACGCCGATGACAGTGTTTAAACGTATCGCAAAGATATGATACTGATAGATAATTCCAGCATAATGGATGTAGTTAATTTTTGAATAAATCTATATAATTGAAGTCAAGCAATCATATTCATTAGAGCCGTATTTACAAGTCAGAGATATTACTTAACGACTCTTAACCCTTTAAGGACCATGGGACATATGGGTCCCATAACTTTTACATGTCCTATAACTTTAATAAAAATCATTTTATAAATTATCGAATACGAATCATTTATACATTATATTTTTTCCGTATTATTGAAGCAAAAAAATATTGTTTTAAAATATACAGTAATATTTTTCTAAAAATATCGCAAATTACCATCGAACTGGTGATTTTAAATAAATAAATAAAATATTTATGGCGATTTTTCCAATTAGATTTTTTCTTTCAGTATTTTTCTAGTACCTACACATGATTTCTGAGTTAAATATTTAAATAATCATATTTCCGAGAAACTTGTAACTTTGCATCTTTATGCACCACAGGGACACATGTCCTACCAATTTTCACAAAACTTGACATACATGTTATTTACATCGCCCTTTGACATTTTTACGTATCAAAAATTTCAATGCTCTACTGCAAAGCTTATGTTCCTCAAGGGTTAAGAAGACTAAACGTGATTCATGACTTTTTCTTTTATACTTTTGCCATACATTTGAAATATTTATTCATTTATTTATTGGCTAAAATGTATACAACATATTTATTTATTTTAAAAAAAAACATTGTAGATTAACACTAGTATAGGCATTTATACATTGCAAATTATCATATAATATAAAGGACCTTAAAAAAAATAATTTTGAAAGAAAAAAATAAAAAGAGAAAACAAAACAAAACACAATATTAAATTTTATGAATATAATCGTGGAATCGATATGGTTTAAAGTAGCATTGAATATTTACATACAAAGCTAGATATTATTTATAATACTATATGTAATATACGTACACATATGGTAATATCTAACTTGTAATATCAGCTCTGCAATATTGAGTACAAATTTAACAATGACAGCCATTGCTGTGTTGGTGATTAATTAATTTATTTTATTTTATCTGTATCCAAACTTTTCTCTGGTCGTAACGGTCGCCGTTCCATCGGGTTCAGAAGAGGGAGGAAGAGAGAGTGCACCCGTGATCGCGCGCCCACCTGTGCACTATAATATAGCCTGCGCACTTGACTGCTTCCGAACAATGGATGGAGAAGACTAAAGAAGTCACTAAAATCTACAATGCAGTCGCTATGGCCGATCACGGCTAGAAGGATATACACATATGGTATTCATACTCACACACATATATGGACATTATTGGACATATGATTTATAAATAAGATAAAAACTAATTTACCGAGTGAAGTTTGTAAGACCCAGAGTTTCGGCGATGTTTCAACCGCCGTTGTCCAGGGTAGACTTTATACCCTGCTTACCGCAGTCTACCCTGGACAACAACGGTTGCAACATCGCAGAATTGCCGGGTGTTGCACATTTCACGCGGTGAGTTTGTTTTTATCTTATTTATAATGTTAAACAACCGCGACAGTTTTCGATTTCAACATGCATATTTGTTTAGTACCTACTAAAATAATTTATACAAAATTTAATTTCCTTGTACGTAAATTCATGTATTTGTCACACCATCTATTATCGAGCTTGAAAATTGTATTTTTTGCACGACAAAAATGTCGACACCGAAGTGAACGACTTTCAGTTGTTTGTCGACTTTCGACTTTCATTATATGAAATTTGATGTGCATAAAGCTGATTTTTAGTATATTTTAAGGTAAATGCGCTCACGCACACTCAATGCATCGATGCACGTAACTTTTTACATGACTGGCCACCTAAACAGGAGTGTAATGCGTTCAGGGTTCATCTATGTATGTTTTCCATTTCTTTTTTCCACCATAACTTCGAAAAGCTTAACCGATTTAGAAAGTGTGGTATTTTTAGAATATTTATGTCATTTCTAGTATCATAAGGTACCTTAACTGTCCAAATATCATGTAAGTAGTTATCTAAATATCCAAATGTCAATAAATTAACATAAATATATCGTGTTTAGCGTCAAATGAAAGGTTTGAGTTAGTACGTTCCGGAAATATACATGTATCCGTATAGATAAATACATAAACCACAAATGTTTTATGAAAAAAACTTTTAAAAAAATATATTAATACGATAGTTTACTTTCTGGAACGCCAGTCGTGTTTTTTATTTTTTTTAAATATATTTATTTGTATCTTGAAATATAGATGTTACTTTTACGCAGAGATACAGTAATAAACATACGACGAACGAGCCGAGCTGTCGAACATTTCATACTTACCTTCCTTATTATATGTTAATCTCGACGAGTACGGGCTATCACAAATCACGATAATGCTTTTTAATATCGAGGGCCGCGCTCGTGTAATTCAACCGTTCGGTCTTTGTGTCGGGCTCGAATGATAAATAGTACCGACCGATTTCAAAACGCATTCAACCGAGAGAGCGCACTTTCGACTCTTTCAATTTTGACAATCTGTGCCTTAAATGGACGATCTCTTTAGCGTGAGATTGCCGACTAAGCGACCCATTGATATCAAAAAGATAGACACCCATATTAGAAAAAAAGAAGAGGAAGAGTAGGTGCCTACACTGGGAAAGAGCGACATATTTGGACCTTTCACATTCGCTGGTATTAAGGTAAATTTGGCGAATCGCTTTTATCCGAATCTCGCTGCTGTGCAAACAACGTTAAACAATTATTCAAACAAAACTACTTGAAAACTTATGAAGTAAAGTATGGCTATAAACTTTCAGTTGTCTTATTTGTGCACTGGTTTGAGCAGCATCGTGAACCGAATCGAAAAATCGGGAACTCGTTTATTTTGCGTTACAGAATAGCAACTATAACATCGGCTAATAGCGATAACATAAATATATGGATGATACAGTTAAAAAGCAGTGGGTGATAAGTCGTTGAAATCAGAACTTATTTCTGTAGAAAATCAAGTACAAATATACGTAAGACCATTTGTAGATTCTTGTAGATGTGTCGTAGATCCTTGAGACCATTTGTAATTCTGTAAGGATGTAATACATGAAATTTATTAAGCTAACAAATTAAACACATGGTAAATGAAGACTACAGATTAGCAGAAATGCATTTAACATTTTCTACCTCGGCAAAGTTAACACCAGAAAAGAATAATAACATTCCAGTATTACCACTACGTTGTATTTTTATGGTATTGTAACGGCCCTTAAGTATCGTTACATGCAATCAACAAATGCATTGATTTCCAGTGAAATACACTGACACAATTCAGCTATTATTCTACCTCGTGTAGCGATGAATGAGCACGATGAAACAATACTTTTACTCGGAATATTTTGGATTGCATCATTTCTCGACCTATATAAATCGGCGAGAAAGCAACCAAAGTATCATTCCTCTAGTGATCACGTCCCCCAAGACAGCGACGGCATACCTCGGTACCCCGTCTTCTTGGTTTCCTCCAAGACAGCGACGGCTTACCTCGATACCCCGGCATCTTGGTTACCTTTTCCTTCCTTTCCTTATCTAGGCGAGAAGCATCAGTCTGCATTCCCACAGACTTGAGCCGTGCCCAGTACGAGATACTAGGAGAACAAGTACAATCCTCTTCCATACACCCTCGTAGCTTCAGGCAGATAGCCACTACATTCGCGTCAATATATCCTATTCTGGAAGCGTTACAAACTGGCAATATCGAACTTTCAATAAACACCTTCTGATATTCTTAAAATCGACTTTTATTACGGAGATAAACCGCAAGTTGACACCACCACCTCACACCGAATAAATTGGAGTCTAGTGAGGGGTGGTCCCTCACAGTATCATGTCCACCACCAAAATATGGCTATCATTACCTATTACAACTTTGTTGTCTGCAGCTGTGAAGAAGAATGTCATGGAACTCTGAAAACTATTCTTGTATAGATTCCTGAATCAACATACGGTTATTTATTTTGGTCTCTTTTCTAAACATTTTACCATGGACAATTAGATACAAAATGTTATACATATCTTATAGGATATATTATATAACATTCATTCAAATATTAATAATATTATACAATTTTATCCTATGTTGCTATCATTACTCCATAAAAACTTTTGTAAATATCATATAGTTTTAGGTATACGCTGCTCAATAAAGAAAGAAGATTTAATTGTTTTCAATAATAAAAATAATAAAATACACGAATGCCGTTACAAAAAGTGAACTATTGTATTTATAATATTTTTCTACGGTGTTTTATGAAATATTTGTGGTTTATGTATTTATTCATATAGATGCATGTATATTTTAGAAATTTACTAAATCAGACCTTTCATTAAACACTAAACACGATATGTCTATGTTAATTTATTGATATTTGGACAATTTGACATTTCGACAACTACTTAGTTGATATTTGGACAGTTAACGTCCCCATGACTTTTGGGATGATATAATAATTCTAACAATATCACACACTGCTAAATCAGTTCAAGCGTTTAGAAGTTATGGTTGAAAGAAACGGAAAACATAACACTTTTTTTGTTGGGGAGTCTTGTAAAAATGGGCAAGTCTCAAGCGTAGGTATATATATATATATATATGTCCATTCTACATAGATAAATATAGATCAAACGAAAGTGTTATATCAATCTTACGCCCGGTTGGTTGTAACAACGCCTACTGACAAGGCGATCGCGTCTTGCCGCGAGGAACAAAACAAGCAAGGCGATAACAATATCGTTCACGGTAACGGTGATTATGTCGCGCGGAGTCACCATCAATCTCGTACTTTATTGTAAGACCGCCGGACCGATAGACAGTTCACTGACACCGTCCAAAGCTCGCCCGGTTGCGTGGGCAATCTATTCAGCCTCCCCGGCCGTGACATGTAAAGTGGAGAGAGATTGGGTTAGTGAGATAATTACGAGCATCGAATTCGATCCAGTTTTCGAAAGGGATACACTGGTTTCTGTTTCATCCGATTTGGAAGTAATATCGTTAGTGTGAGATGTGGTTTCACTAGATAAAAATCAGCTGCTGAAGCTTGATCGTGAGGTACCGGCGTTCGTGGATGTCAATGCGTTTCGCCATACGTACATTGAGAGCATTGAATCCGGGTTACCAACTTAAACCCTGTGAATGCTAGCCTACCGCTACCAAATTATTGAATAAGCTAGCACTAATAGTGCTAGCTTATTAAATAATTTGGTAGCGTATGGTTTCGGTGCAGCTTGGGCCATAAGATCCATTTTGTTCTCGGATCAGCTCACGATTCAGCTCCTATTTAGAAGCCTCCTCGTCTGGAAGGCTACCCCGGGTAAGACTCTTTCGTCTCAGGCCTCACGGCTGGTGACCGGTTTCTCCTGGTGGGATTGCATCCCGGCGCTACTGGACGGTTTTCGCACCGTTCGGCATCGTCAATCGGATGTGCACTCTGACTAATCGCCGAAGGAGTATGTAGACTATGGAAATATACTGTCTCGGTGGATGTAGATCTGTCCTCAAACACTTTTAAAATGACCATTTGGCTAACTGGTCCTGATTTCTGGCTTTGGTCCGCGATAGATTCAAGCTGAATCGCCGCTGAATTTCGGCAGGTAGAGGTCGCGTAAACGACTTCGGTCCCGGAATTAGTCGGGAAGAGGGAGGTATCCTAAAGGTTAATTCCAGACGGAGATATCCTACCAAAACTGGTAGTCAGGGAGCGAGGTAGCTCTGGGTTACCTTCCTAGTGCCTCGCCGTAAGGCGTTGGACTCTGGCGGGTTCGTGGCTTTGCTGGACGATAGGTGTGTGCCATCCCAAAGTCTTCTACGCTCATCTCACGGCTGAAAGAACAATCACATATCGTTATACCAGACTAGGGTGACGGGTTCGCCCGTTGTAGTCGACACTTCGAAACTTATTCAATAATTAGCTCATTAATAATGAATACTCTCTCTTTCTCTGACACACACGTATGCTATCTCACACTCTCCTTCGCTGCCTTTAATGTATCTCTAATTACCACTGCCAGATTTACTCTTTTCCCTAACCAGTAATTTCTGCAACACCGTATCGCCCCGCATTTCCGACACGAGGAAACCGAAAGTTTAACATAAGTAATGCGCATCAAAAAGCGCACCGAGGGCGTCACAGCTGCCGCTCTGATTCGCTTCGCAAATTCAAATTTTGGCGCATTCGTTGCGCGCGCGCAATTTCGCCGAAGCCGATTCCGAGTTCGCGTGGTCGTCGCGCCTGCGGCCCGTGGGGCGAAAAAGTATTACGCGAGACGGCAATGCTCGGTCGGTCTCGAGCCAATAATGGCGTTTGTGCCCCGGAGTGTTCACGCATTGCGCGCGGAAAACAAATTATTGTTGCATCAATAATATACAATAATGGCTGGCCGAAGACGGAGCGCTGGAGAATAATCACCTCGGCTCTGAGAGGCGAACGTATCACTCCCATTCGAGCGCCTTCACCTTGACTGACGAGCACTGCAGGCTGGCAGTTCTAATCAGAGATGAAGGTTAAAGTGCTAGACGAGTTTTGCATAGCAAACTAGATCGAAGAGTATATTAAAAATATATATAGTAAGGTGTATTCAATACCACAGGTATCTTATTACTAAGTTATATAAAAAAAATAAACAAATCTCATCATATAAAACATATATCATACAAATTGTCTGTGAGAACATTTTTTTTAAATATACTAATGCAACTACAGCTATAAATTCTAAAAACATTTTACACCAAACATCGTTCAGATCGTCGATCAGATTACTTGATGTAATGTAAAATGACTAATCACCGAAAATATAGGTTTAGTTTTAACAGATCATTTAAATGGTTATACAAGGTAAAAAATAATACTACATTAATGAAAGCGGATAATACTTTTAAGACAGGAATTGTAACTTTCGCGATTTGAACCAGATTTGATTTACCACTCGAGAGGAGATATGTAACGTGCTGTGAGTGCATAAGAATACTGATTAGGATTTTTGCGACTCTTCGAATATAAAGCGTGGATATAAGCAAAGCAGCCAAAGCTGAGATTTATTTGCGACCTTGTATAAAAAATATTTAAGGCAGATTTGCCTTTTCAATGTGCGCTGCATCATGGGTTTATATGTATGTATTTGGGGTCTAATTATAATAATAAACTCTTTATTTTCACTTAATTAGTACACAAAAAGGTGAGCTTATTGCCACATGGCAATGTATTATAACTAACCTAACCATGATCCATTATGAATAATTTATTGGATTTAGGTTTTACCTTATCTGCTGTCTCCATCCCCTTTAGCGTTTTGAGAACCCGGATCAAAAGACCGAATATTATTTTCGTTTTTGGAGTTCTGGACGAATCTCACATTGAAATCTTCCATTACGATAGTAAATATAATAAGGTGTCCGTCTCCTTTTTCGATCCTTGAATATGTTTATACAGATGCTCAACCTCGTCAGCTGTGGAAGTGACCCTAAGTGCGTCTACTTGTTCAAAAATATTTTGAAGACGAAAAGTGAAACAAAAAGATTTACACTTTTGTGAATAAAGAAAGACATGTACCGCTCATATATCTATAAATCCAACGTTGCCTTCAAAATAAAATAGATCACCTGATTTCTTCTCTTTTTTTATTACTTCACATTGTGCATAATTGTCTGTGAGTTCTAAGACCGGCCTGTGCAGTTGTGTCCAGTTTCGATATTTTAGCCGATGGTCACCCAGGGTTTAGTAGCACCGTTATGTTGGCCGATGCCTGAAATTACAGATGGTTTAAATTATAATCATCTTCTTCTTTCAGGGAATTTAGTTGTATAAATCGCCACGTAAGCCAAATGGCATGACAATCGATACCTCCTGACTGAGGATAATAATATGTTCATTAGGTACCGCTGTTCCCTAAGTATTTTTCACTGCCAAACCGATGCTTTGCCCAACATAGAGTATGCGAAATTTTAAATTCATTTAATTCTTGATGCTTTCTGTGCCGCTCGAATGAGTAGTTCGTCTGCTTGAAACCTTTAACTTACAACCATGCCATAGTCTGTCAAGCTTACGGCTCATCACGAAGATCTGGCGAAAGTTAGGGATTTTCTTTCGCGTGCGAGGGACAGGACCCTATCCAATTCTAGCCTGCTCTTCTGGGCCTGGTATTTTATCATCAAGTTAGCTTATGAGTATTTGATCTAATACTGTTACAAGTAGGGTTAGGTCAACTTCGAACACCTTCATGCACCGCAGTAGATTTCCTATCAATCAAACGCTTCGCGGCTGAAGCGTTGCATGCGAAACGCGATGTTTGCAAGCATTACGTAGTACCGACCAACCGAGGCGTCTTAGCGTCACCTGCTCGGCGAATTTCGCCAGAGGGGGGCGCTGCGCTCGAACAATGCGCCGGATTGAAGAGATAGGCACCAATTTCTATTGCTCGTTTATTATGCGCCGTATGGGAGGAGGTTGAAGGTTACGTGATTGTGAAATATACTCTCGAGTCGTTATTGGCGCGATACTATCCGCCCTTAGCACCGCGGGTCAAACGCTCACATAAATAAACGCCTATTTAGCGATATCCATCCGGTCTGTTCGGTTGTGTGCCGGCGCATTCGTAACTGCAAAAGTCTTGAGTAACAGTTCCTACAATCATAGTCCAACTAGACATAAAGACACTTGCACACTACAGCCGGCCAACGATTTTTAGATAGAACCTTCCATGTACCAAAAACTATTAATCAACGCACGAAACTTATTCTCATTTATGTTGCAAGCCTTACTATTTTAACCTGGTCATAGCACCCGCTGTTGTCTTAATCAAAGTTCAAAGTTTGTTTATGTTTGTATAAAACTCAAAATGTATACATTATTTATAATTCTAATATCTTAATGATATATCTGGCTACCTATGTACTAATTGCAACCACCAAAAAACTGTAAAATTCTGCAATCTGATATTAGTCATAACCTAGCATAGTTAAAAAAATATTCAGAAAACAATAAATCATATAGAGATTCTCTCTCTTGGGGTAAAAGGTTTACCCTAAAAAGCCCTAAACAATATCTTGTTAGTCGGAAGTTGGGCTGATGATGACTCTCTCTACTTACCTGTACATTATTTTTCTTCACCTTTTTGCGCCTATCCTTCACCTATTCCGGGCAAAGCCATTATTAAGCGTACCTCTGTCAGTAACAGTATAGGCCGAAGTCCAATTGCAAGTCTCACCTAGCCATTCCTTGCCAATATATCTGCTTTCTCATTACCCTGAATTACCCATTCACTGTGGCCTTTCATCCATGTCAAGCTAACTCGATTAATTTGTAAGATGCATTCTAATACTGTGTGATATTACATGGCTAGTTTTGATGATACTCCTTGATTCTTCAGTGGTTGCAGTACTGAACAATTACATAAATATATTGCACATGTCTAATTCTATACCTTATATCTGTTTTCTTTAAACTAGAGTATCGTTTTCTTTAAACTAGAGTATCCCAAAGTGTATTTCGAGTTTGGCACCATCTCCGAATGTAGGCCCGGGTTCCTATCTGTTTGTCCATCTGGGATCCATCCGTCTATATTGTTATTATATCTGCTGTAGTGGACAAAGTCATCCAAAAACAGAGCCATATCAACAGTAAAGTAGAGTCTAACTTTTGTAATGACACGCTTATCAGTCAAAGAAACCGGCATGCTCACCCACCGATCAACTCGCATTATAACATCATAATAACCTCTTCACTTCCACGGCAGGCGTATGTTTTGCGATTACTGGTAATCTTATTACACGGGGTACGATACAATGCGCCCGGGTCGCCACATCTGCTCAAATGCTTTCTGGTTATTCTCGGATTTGCCCAGGCTTTGTGAATGAAAGTATGTGTATTTTTTGCGCCGCGAGCTCGCCGGCATAAATAAAGGTACTTAGGCAGTCAATAGGCCGCTCGTCGGCAGTCAACATTGTTTGACTGTTGAAACGGGATTTGTACTTTTATCCGTTGCGTAAATAATTTGTAGCGTGTTTGGCTGTTTGTCCCGCGTCAACCGAAACTTTTCTACGACGTTTATATTTGCGTTCGTTATGCGAGTTTGATTCTCTGTCTAATATTTGTTATTTACTTTGTTACAGGTAAGCAATGACGGCCGCTCTGGCGTATTTTCTATATGAATTTGATAACAATATGTAAGTATCTTGAGTAAAACTGCATGTTTTGAGATCGTTTGCTATATTAATATGGCTAAATATTTAGAAAAGAACTGCATGTTATAGATAAAGTGTAACAAGTAAATATATTATAAAAAATAAAAAGCATAACTGCTGTTACAAAAAGTGAACTAATGTATTTATAATTATTTTTATTAAGTTTTTTTTTATGAAATATTTGTCGTTTATATATTTATCCATATTGACACATATATAATATATTTTCGGAATATACTCAATCAGACCTTTTATTTGACACGAAACACGATATATTCATGTTAATTTACTGACATTTGGACATTTAGACAACTATTTAAATGATACTTCGATAGTTAAGGTACCATATAACACTCGGGATGACATAAAAATTTCAACAATACTACATACTTATAAATCGGTTAGAGCTTTTGGAAGTTATGGGGCAATAAAGAAACGGAAGACCTACAAAATCCAACACCTGGAAACTCTATATTTTATACATCAGCAAAGTGGTGTAATAAAAGCTATTCATATACCATCTCCAAGAATAACACCGAGATAGCAGAACTGCGTCGAAAACTTCATAGACTACCCCTCATCGTAAAACTCTAGGAATAATCGTTTGGAAAGACCATTATTTAAGAAAATATCTTATAGAATATATAATATATTCAGCAGGAGCTACAAATAAGGGTGGTCAAAAAAAATTAGTTTGAATTAGATTTAAGCCACATATTTTTCGACAGTATAATTATTGAGTTGTGAATAATTATTATGAATATACATTCTCAAAATGCCCCCGCGTGTATAATGGCAGATCATTTTTCTCTTTAAAAAAAATATAACTTGATTAAAAAAACCACGTTGAAAAATAGTATTTCATTCCCCCCTTATAATACACGATTCTCCCTAAACGTATAAAATATTTGATATGCAGTAGTTATAAGAACTATTCAGAAAAATGTTCTATGCTAATACGTACAGTTCACATGGCACGTATCGTGAACTGTGATACTAAAACCATTCATATAATCCCCTCTCGCTTGACCTCCATCCTCATCCAACCCCTCAAAAATCTGTCCTCTCTTTAGATATAAGATAATAATACCACAGTAGACCCTCTCTCTCTGGCTACAGGGCATTAGAGGAAGAGGGTGCAAGGAATGTGGGCAGAGGGGTACGTCTCGACGAACGCCTTTGGTTAGCGTTACGGGCAGGTGAAGACTGCCGAATTTTTTAAACGTTTGCATATCCACGTGGCCCGATTAGCGGACATCTGGCGGACATATCCGAGCCCTTACGACTCGTAACGTATTCGCATCGATTTAAATTTTGTTCTAAGAGAAGCTACTGCTGGTATACTGTAATAATACTATATTAAGTCCTCAATAATATTTTCACGATTGCAGCTGTGCTTCATCCTAAATCTATTTGATCAATGAAATATAGCACAGTTATTATTATTTCGATTTTCATAGGTAGAGATTTTATACGCGTGCTATATTACAGGCTGTGCCGTTCTACGTGACGGTGTAGCCTAAAATCAAGGGGCCGAAAATAAGTTGGCGAAACCGATGTCATTAAACATCGCCTGAAATATGAAGGGGATTTCATCGTTTCCTGAGTGGAGCAGTTAAGCACCCCCCGTCCCACTTCTCCGTCTTCTTCCCGGCGTCCCGGCCCTCTGCCCCTCGAACGCAATTTGTAACGCGAAATAACACTGCAAAACTTAATGCAACAAAGCTTCAATTCATTTTCGTTAATTACGGCCGCTTTTTTCCACCTCCCCCCACCCCGCCGGCCGCAGACCCTCTCGCTCGCACCCTCTCGACGTCTATTTCTCCATCTGCCTCTTCAGTTTTTATCGCCCTCATAACAATTACTTATGTAGATTCGAGCGTCAGGTATAGCGCTCTGTTGTGCCTTCGGGTGCGCACTTTGAGTCGTTATGGACGCGCTGGGAAGTGCGATGTCCCTTCGCCTTTTTTTACTGTTTTCGAGTAGGTATTCTAGGAACAGACAACAAGAATAGGTGCGGTTTATAGTACATATACTTTCGTGATGGTCCTTCCAGCTGCAGTTTTAGAGATTTTTTTTTGTAGTAGTCTTTATTCATAAAAAAAGATACAAATTTCATGTCACAGTTCCCTATTAAGGCTAGTGCCGTTTCAGTGGGTAACAAACAATAATGTGTTCATATCTGACTTATATTATCTATTATCTACTATACTTATATTAACTATTATAGCTTTTGACGTTAAGTAGATGTATTGACTTTCTAACCTAACTTAAACTAACCTATATTTTCTATAATAACTAGCTGAATATACACTTATAAATATTTACAGTAAATAAATGATTTTCCACTAAATTAATATACCTACTACCTAACCTAACCTAACATAACCTAACCTATACTAATTATCTTGGTATACACTTAATATGTGTACTTAATTTGTTTACAATTACAATAATAAATGATTACACTAATAAAAGGATTTACACTAGATATCTATACTAATGCCCTAACATAATCTAGTTAATCTTAACTAGCTTGGTTTACCCTAATTATTCTACATAGTGATGCTAATTTAGCCTAATAGAATTTTTACGTGTTATAGTTATGCTAATGCTTTTACATATTTATGCTAATTTATACTAATAGAGTTTTTAATTTCTCCGCTATAGTATTTATATTATATAATATTAAAATTATTTTAATTAGCTGGCCTGAGTAAGTCATTAGTTAGGTTGCTTAGTAGTATATGTTTCAATGTTTGTTGATGAAATTTTATTCTTTTTTTCAATAAAGATTAGAGTAATTTAACAAAAGTAAAATGACTTACTGAAATTAAAAATATTTGTGTGTTTGTGTTTTGGACTACGTTGGAGGTAATGTACGGTAATGGTACTGTACTATTGTGATAATGAGAATCACTATAGATTTTGCACAAAAACACTTTTCTTACATTGTTCCTCGACTGTTCAACGAAACAATATAGTTTATTTTCTGCAGGAGCGAAATCTCATAAGATTAATCACGAAGTCAAGAAAAACGAACAAAGTCACTTTTGACTATGGGTCGACGAGAAACGGAGAAACTAACTAATATCATATTATTATATACTAAAATAACGCACCAATTCCCAAATCTATATAGTATTATTTAATATCTATCTATATAAAATGTATATACGAGTATATGTATATAAATATGTGTATGTATGTTTATATGTATGTTTTTGTAAATTTTAATATTATAACTTTATATTATATGTATACATATCTATTTACTCAAATATAATATATTACTTTTAATCATTACATACTAATTAAAAGCTTTATTCATAAGAAAAGGGGAGCGTATTGCCTGCAGGCAATACGAGCATGTATATTATTGCGTATTGCCTGCAGGCAATACCGCACATTACGTAAACTCGACTACACATGTATACATTAAATCTACTTTAACCCTTCAGGCCTCGGCCCCTCAGCCGATTGACAAGTTGATGTCCCAAAAATTTTTAGTAAAAATTAGTAAAAAAATTGAATTATGACACTGTCTCACCAAAAACATTAATTACTGCCAAACCACTGTACCCATAATTAAAATGAAACATATTAACATAATAAAACATAATAAAATAATACAAATTAAATTAAAATTAAATTATAACGGGCCCGTCACGCTGAATCAGTTTGTGGCCGATATCGGCCAATCGGGGCTTGAGGGGTTAATAAAGGCGAAGCCTAGTTAGGATGGCTTATTAATTTAAATAAATGTAGCTTTCAAAAAATTAATTGCGAAAATTAAATTTGAATTTGATGGTCCTTCGCGCCGGATTTTTAAAGATTTTATTTAATGTTGTTTGATGCAATTTTATTATTTTTTTTCAATACAAGTGAGAGCAATTTTACAAATGTTTAATATCTTACTCAAATAAAAAATATTTTTGTTTTGGGGTACCCTGGAGCACTTAAACAGGCCAATTCGTCATCTCTTTTTTGGATACATTAGATTCTTAAGTAGGATATCCATTTTCAAGACTTATTAATGGAGCGTTTCTGTTTTGCTATCGTTTTTCTCTCATTAATTCGCCGGGCAAAAACAAAACAATTACGCAAAAATTTTAGCGGAGCAGCAATTTAGCGCGACTTGCGAATTTCGTCGGTGTGAGGCCGGGCGGTCTAACGTTTTGGCTGGTATACTTCACGATTATCGCGAATTTCTCGTCTTGAAATTTCACACGGGCAAGGCGTAATGGGCCCTTGAATGGCGAGCGACTGCCGACGCTCAAGAAAACGGTCCCTTATTAAGGCCGGCGGGCGCGGCGCTGGAATTTCGGGAGCGTGTCCGACCCTGGACGGTATTTCATTCTTTATGTGCGCCACTTTGGACGCCCGCACCGATGCGACGCCCAGGGAGCTTTCGGCGATGGATTATCAGAGCGATCGACCTTGACGCGACAAAAAATGCCACCCTTTATATCACTTAGAAACCTGACATTTTTTACATAAGGACATATTATATACTTTTATCATAAGACACATTATAATATACCTTTTTTTACTAGGTGTTAATATATGATATACATATTGTATAAATACAAACTATATACATAAAATTGGATGTTGGTATATCCGTATGTTAGTCTGTCTGAGCTTAATAGACTTCGACACCGTTTGACCGATCAATATTAAAATTGGTATACATAGGTATTTGAGAACGGATCATATTTTCCCGCTATCCACTTTTTTGTTCTCGCTACTAAATGGAGCTACAGCACATCAACTTACATACCGTGCAAGCGATCGTCATGATCCTGCCATGAACGCCCCCCGGGCTACATTCCGAGTAATATTCCAGTAGTATAATATAAAATATAATATAAATATATGTATACGTATATATGTACGAATACTCATATATGTACATAAATACACACACAAACACACAGATACACTCACACTCATACACCCTCACACCCTCACACCCTCCCATCGACTCCTTGACTCTCCAAGCAAACATACACATACGTCATATTTGTTATGTTTCATATTATAAAAATTGGCTAAAAGTTGCAAAACTTTTACTTGAATAAAAATAAATGCACATTTGTAATTCGCAGGAAACGTACAAAATTTAGTAATTTTGTATATTATTATGTCGTACTGTGTTTTCCTTATTGAATAAAATAATTTAAAAATATCCTAGTGTAATAGCGACTGACTGAATTGAGTAGGTAGATAAAGGATAAAGAAATAAATATTATGATCTCGCAAATGCCGTTACCCGCAACGTCTTCACTGTATACCTTCACGAGGTGGAAGCTAGCATTGGTGGCCTTCCAACAAAAACCCTCTTTCAGAAAAAAAAACAACTTCTAGTTTTATAAGACGATGAAATGAGTTCAGTGAGTTGCGTGGTAGCTCAATTTGTATTTATTATACACACGTAAGAATGCTTTGACGCCTCCTTTCACTCATACCTTAGAGTAACTGAACCTACGCTGCCGTGATATGGGAAACACATTCTTTTCCAAGTTCGACCCTCTTTAAGGAGGCTACTGCCTGCTCTTATATCTGGTCTGCTCTTTATATCTAGTCTGCTCAACTCAGTGAGTTGAGCAGACCAGATATAAAAAGCATGTCCTAATGGCCCTACTACACAGGAGCCGTTAGCTGCTATATACTTAGAGTTTATACTTGGGAGTCACCCCAGGAAGTTTTAACGATAATGATCGTTCTGTGTGCGAGGTGAGCGTAGAATACTTAAAGGTACGAACATACCGTCCAGTAAAGCCACGAACCCGACAGAGGCCAAGGCCTACGGTGAGGCACCGGGTAAGGTAACCAGCGGGCAGCCTCGCCCCCTGTCTGCCAGTTTTGATAGGATATCTCCGTATGTAATTAACCTTCAAGATACCTCCAATCTCCCTACAGGTCACGAGTCCGAAGTCGCTTGCGCGACCTCTACCTGCCGTATATTCAGCGGTGATTCAGTTTGAATCTATCGCGGACCAAAGGCATCTTTTGCCCAGCTTTGAATTCAGGATCTGGTAGCCTAATAACCATTTCAAGAGTGGTTGACGACAGGTCAACATCTATCCCCGCTGCTTGGGAGACAGTATATTTCCATAGTATCCAGACTCCTTCAGCAATTAGTTAAGAGTGCTCAACCGATTGGCCTGCCGAACTGTGCGCAAACTGTCCAGTAGCGACGGAAGGCAATCCAGCAGGAGAAACCGATCCACCGGCCGTGAGGCCAGAGACGCGAGAGTCTTACCCGGTAGCCTTCCACACGAGGAGGCTTTTGAATAGAGGTTGGATTGTGAGTTGTACCGATCCGAAAACACAGTGGATCTTATGGTCCAAGCTGCAAGAAACCTTACGCTACCCATACCAGCTGCTAAACAGTTCGCTCCGCTACTATGGGCCTCGTTAAATCATTTACAACACAATCATGCAAATTCACAATATTTATTTGAAATCGACTAGATGCCGTATCGTCTATGGTCGCATGCAGTTATTCGAAACGGCGAGGCCGTTATCAAACGGTCGGGGCCGTAATGTCGCTCGAGCATACGAAAGCAATCGTCGTTTCCCGTGCATTACGCTGATTTGTTTACGTGGCTGAAAATCTTCGCCGGCAGATATCCGCCATATGCGCTCCGGCTGGTAGTAAAGCGACTTTTACAGACCCCCACGCCGTATCCGAAGAGTAAACATTGTCTTGCCGCTCTTTTTTGCCATCCCTCCGCCGCCACTGCACAATGATCGCCATTTTGAATTGAGTTTACTGCCGCAATAATGCGCGCGGAATATCCACCTTCTTGTATGCTCTGCATGCGCGGATCTTTTATTATGATATTCACGAGTCTGTATGCTTGTAGAGCAAACGCTGCCAATTTCCTCTTGCGCTCGTTTATGATATACTCGCAGTTTGATGTTTCGCCTTTAATTTTGATATTGTGACTGTGAGGGTGAGAGAAGTATAAGTTTAAGACATTCTTAACTTGTACGTCGGTAGGTACTTCAACCCTGGAACACTTCTACATATATTTCATATATCTTCATACCCAATCACACTCGATAGCCCTTTTGTTTATATTTATATAAAACGTATGGATATCATTTAACATTAAAACATATTAAACATCAAAAACATTCATAAAATATTGAAATGAAAAATCGAGGTAAATTATAGCCGTCGGTTCTAAATCACCTAAGAAGAAAATGAAAGTTGAATGCCTAACAATCGGCAAAGACGATTAGTAGGTACCTATATAGAGTTCAGTATATTCAATCGAGCGCAAGCAGAGACATCGTTGCCTGCTAAAAACACAAGATCTGCGCATGTATCACAATATATATATATATATATATATATATATATATATATATATATATATATATATATATATATATATATATATATATATATATATATATATATATATATATATATATATATATATATATATATATATATATATATATATATATATATATATATATATATATATATATATATATATATATATATATATATATATTTATATATATATATATATATATATATATATATATATATATATATTTATATTTAAAATAAAATTAGTAAAAGCTACTTAAAAAGTAGCGAAGGAAATCCCAGCTTGTATTGGGAAATGCTTATGTTTGAATGAGATATACTTACGGATGTGCACGACTTTCGACGGTGCAATGTAAGTATATCTCATTCAAACATAAGCATTTCCCAATACAAGCTGGGATTTCCTTCGCTACTTTTTAAGTAGCTTTTACTAATTTTATTTTAAATAAAAATATCATCCTATAAACAGATTTCTTTACAAACCTTATCAAATATATATATATATATATTTATATATATATATATATATATATATATATATATATATATATATATATATATATATATATATATATATATATATATATATATATATATATATATATATATATATATATATATATATATATATATATATATATATATATATATATATATATAGTGCCAGGAGATATACATTGCTTGATCAACACCAATATCCAACAACCTTGCTCCAAGATTAATGAATACTTTAGGAAAACATTTCGATATGTCAGGACTTAGACAGATGGTTCTTGAAAAAAGTTTTATTCAGTGGTTAATTAGTAAAGCAAGAACGGACACTGATTGTATCCTCATGACATTTCAAAAATATCAACACATTCTCACACACACACACACACACACACACACACACACACTATTTACCCACCCTCACACCTCTGACAATATAAATTACCTATATGTAAGCAAAAGTGAATTTAGATTTTTATTTTTACAACCTAGTATTTTGTATTTGGATTTATTTTATAATTATTTTCTACTTCTTTTATTATTTAATGATTATTTCGATTTTCAAATGATTATTTTATTACATTTATTTTATTAAATTTTTAGTTTTTTTTATATACTTTGACAATTTCATAACATCTTATCCATAAAATTAATTTTTTAATTAAGATAATATCACATAAAATTTACGTTTTTCTTGGAATATGCATAGTTAGGAGTGACACAAAATCATTGTGGTAAAATATTTCTTAAATATTTTTTCAAATTAAATAAATAAAATAAATATCTAATATGACTGGTATCGTGGACCATAAGTATACAATACCGTAATGGGTATTGCAAATTTTGCTATTTTTATATATTAATATCTATCATCAGCTTAGCAATTAATGATGTGTAGTACACCCCCTTCATTGTTTTATATTTTTTAACTTAGTAAATTGAATCAATTTTTTGGTTATCCCAAAAATGATTTACATGAACATCTCAGCAAGTGCAACTGGCCTCCCATACGATTTATTTATTTATTTATTTATTTATTTAATTTAACAATTCATTTACAAGTGCACAAGTATCACTAATAATCATATCAATGAAAAAAATATATATAATTAAAATTAAAATTAAACACGGCCGATATGAGCATTAGCATTTAAGTACTGCTGCTGCCCAACTAAGTGCCAGGACTTGTTCCAGGGCAGCTAGCTCTCTAGTTTTTATATCACATATATTCGGCAATGAATAAAAAAAAATAAAAAGGAAAAGAAATATATATATATTCCCGTCACCATTACAAATTATAACTAATAATCACTAACTAATGATCACAATAGGAAATAAAACACAAAAATAAATAATCGTGTTAATAAAATAAAAATAAAATAAAATGTCAAATGATATCAAACAATAGTCACCAAAATTGATGAATAAGTAATAGTAATATATAAAAATAAAAAGTCTAAGAAAATAATAATAATAATAAGAAATGTCAGGCATTGATAGCAACGTCTCGCTAATGCTGAAACATCTTTCTATTTTGACGCACGTATTTGACGCGAAGAACTTGAAAACTATACAAGTTATAGAAACATTTACACGAAAAAAACAATACTATTACCATACAAAACTTTTAAAAACCGTCGCTTTATAAAGGCGGACCTACCCGCTTGTTTTTCAAAACATTTCAAAGGCTTATAGTAACTCCAAAATTCAGTTTTTATATGTCAACTTCTTGAAAATCCGAATTCCAAGCCGACAATATTATCCATTTCTTTATTAATTTAAAAGATAAAATTGTCGTGGTGCAATACGTACGGGCACAACCACCGACTCATCCGCACTATCACATCAGGATGGATTTTATCTCTTCCGTTTCCTGTTATTTCCTCATAGAATGAATCAGTGCGCCACAATTGCAGACAAGATATCTCCTCATTATTCATAGCGCTGCGAAACGTTGTCATAAAAGTTTATATTATGCTAATGAATGGCGTTGAAGCTTCGTAAAATAACTTTATTGGCAAAGTATTCGAGGAGTGTCTTTAGACATCTAATTGAAGCTCGTTTAAATACATAAACACACTCCGTTTTGCAGTTTTTATGATTTTCAGTGGGGGTTAGTACAGGTTAATTGTTATATCTTGAGACGTTTATTGTATTTGTGTGTAGGGTGGCCCGAGATATACTTTTCGATTTAAAAATATTTGTCAATTAGTAAACTAAGTATTCATGATCAGTGCGTGTTGCCAGTGATGGCATATGGCAATGAGACATGATCGCTAATTATTTTCATCATTGCGCAATGAGGGAGGGAGCAATGCTTGGAGTTTAACTGCGTGATAGGATCCGAAGCGAAGATACCCGCAGAAAAACCAAGGGCAACTTGCAAAAGTAATGGGCAGGCCATTCCGCCATTACGTTCGAAATCCCTCGTGTGAAAACTAGTTACGCCCAAAACTCTGTTTTGCACCGCTTGATGACCACATACAATAGTCGATTCGAAGATATCGTAATTTTTTACTTGAATCAACCTAAATTCAGCGAGGCTGTCCTTACCTCACTAGGCGTCTTGGAAGTGATTATACAGTGAGTATACAAATTGTTTCAAAACACTCAGAGCGAAAATGAGAATAGCAAAGAGTATATTATGAATACCTATATCCTATCCTACATATCCCATCCCTCTTCTTTCCTATCCTTGCAATAGTTCGATTGAAATTTAATTTAGTGCAATGCAACTTTTGATTTACCGTATAAGAAAATAATGTAGGAAACAATTAATCGGCCAGCGAAACACTGTATTAGAATAATTAGTAATAATTAATGAAGCGCTGTATGTTTCCCGAAAATAAAATAAATAAATAAATAAATATAAGTCGCAGAACCGACAACCGTTGGGGAAAGAAATTCTCGAATAGCGAACATAGACTGTCAGACGCATTGTAGGGCGCCCCCCCATAAAATGGACCGATGACATTGCCGCGGGCGGAGGAAGTGGATGGAAGCACCTCAAGGCCGTTCGTCATGGCATTCTATGAGGAAGGGGGGGAGGGGGGCTGATGATGATTTGATAATCTGAATGGTAACAGTGATAATATTCAGGGTAAAACGAATGTTGTTTATCTGACTCAAATTCTTATAATTTTACTTTTCGTAATTCCAGTTATTTTAGTCGTAATGTCAATAGGGGGGTATGGATTATTTTTAAACCGCTTTATTTAGCTTCACTTTCCTTATTCTTAGTTGAAATTTTGCGATTGATTTTTCAACCATTTCTACTGAACCGATTATCATGAAATTTGCACACGTATTCAGTCTTCATGACAATACAACATAATTATAATTTCAACATTTGATTCTCCTGGAGTCCCACCTCCGCAGTACTACGGCCTGACTAAACTATGAAACTTGACGCTCTCCAAGTTTCAAATTAGTATTGTGGGTCCCAAGCAGAGACTTTGTCATTGGACCCCAAGTTCTAACTCCTCAGTCATAAGGTCGCAGTAATACGGCTTCCGTAAATCATGAGACTTAGCGATCTGCTGTTTTTAAATTGGTAAATTGGCAATTCATCGTAGAAGGAGGAAAAAAAACGTGGCTGTGCAATGTCAGGGAGTGGACCGGGATCACCAGTACGGAACAGCTCTTCTGGATGGCGCAAGACCGAAAAAAGTTTTCAGAGCTAACGACCAACCTCCAGTAATGGAGAGGCACTTCAAGAAGAAGAAGAAAACAAGATCTTACTTTGTAAAGTTCCAGGTTCGATTCTAGGCTGTTTCACCATTTTCCCTTTGGACAAAATAACTGGAATAGCATTTAAATTCTGACGATTGAATGCAATAACAAAACATACTCTTACAAACATGTCACATGGACATATAAAACTCTACATAGTAGGGTTTGGTGTAAGAGATTGTGTTATGTTATAAACCCGCCCATTGTGAAAGTTCAATATAATGACTAGAAACAAACAAACAAAAAAGACAATTTTACAATCCGCAAGAAAATGTCCCACCACTGTATATATATATATATTTAATTTCAGATGTATAGATTTCTTAATTGGTCTACCTCCACCCTAATATGTAAATGAGCCAAAGCCTAGGATAGTCGAGTTACACAATGGAATCAATTACCGCACCTGAGTCTCGTACCGCGAAAACCGCCGGCTCATAACTTATGAATGCCTGGCATTTTCGTGTACACCGCGCTAAGGCGGTAAAAGGCTTTGGTTTCAGTTCGGTGCATGTGTGCCGTGGTGGGGAGCCGCGGGATCGGCACAGGCTTTTGGCTCCGTTTTCCACTGCGGGGTCGCGATATTAATGGCTCTGCATCGCTAATATTTCATTTCCTTTATTATTTCTGGGTCCGGTTGGAAAAAAATCCCTTGAGGTTCTAACAAACAGTTTTGTGGAATCAACTAAACTGATTGTAGATTGTACAATTGATTATATAGGGTATTACATTGCTCAATGCCATAGTTAGGTGATTTTGACTATAACGGGCGAACCCGTCACCCCAGGCTGGTATAACGATATGGGATCGTGGTTTAAGCCGTGGGATGATCGTAGAAGACTTAGACAATCACAACTATCTAGCTGCGCCAACTCGCCCGCGAGAGACCAACGCTTAACGCCACCGGGTAGTTAACCCAACGGGCAGACCAAGCACTCTCACTACCAGTCTCCGGCCTCCCGACTGGTTACAGGTACAAGGTCCTTGGCTTTCGCGCTCCTCTCCCTTACGTAGCGGTGATTCGGTGTCTACCGAATCTATCGCAGATCACGGCGTTCTTTGCCCGACTCTTCACCCGATATCGGCTAGCCGATTGGTCGTTAATAACCTCCCCCGCTGTATAGGAAACGAAGCCGTATCCAGACTCCCCCGGTTTCTGTCGAAATACACAGTCGATAGACTGACGCCGCACGTTGCGCAAACCGTCCAGGAGCGCCCCATGGACAATTCCCAGGGGGAACTAACCTGCAGGCATAGAGTCCTACCCGGGCTCGCACTTCTGCTCGGAGGCTACCTGTGAGTTGGTCTGACCCTAACACATGGGTCATAATGACCCAACTGTACTGGACTCATTAGCTCACGCCATAGTACGTTTTGGCAACCCTTCTACTCCGGTAAAATGTAGATGGCGTTTATATCATTGTTCGGCGAAACTAATATCTATTTATTTAGCTATCGGATATGTCAATATGAAAATGTATATAAATGCGTAATGTATCCGCAGGCTTTTTTAATAATTCATAGTAGCGCCGCGGTTCTGCTCCAAACAATTTTAATATATTTTCATCCTCGGATGGACCCTTCCGTAGTTGTGTTTATTACGGCGTAATATATCACGCAAAGTTCTTTGAGCGCGTCCAGTTTTGTGTGAAGAAAAAGGGAAAAAATAACAAAAGTAAGTCTATAGCGGGACGGCGGAAAAAGCGAAAGAGAGAGGATACCCGCGGATAAAGTTAGTTTGTAATAAAATGTAAGAGGCCGAACGAAAAGAAGAAAGACGACAGAATTATTCAGGCCAAAAGTGTGTCGGATTGTGGCCAACGAGGGAGGGGGGGCTATACGAGTTTGGTTGATGGGGGGGAGCGGGGGCGGGAGGCGGTCACGATAGGCAGCAGACCTCATTTCCGGCTCGCGAACGTTGAAAATCTACCCGCGGTTCTTTTTTCCCGCCAAATCCCCCGTCGGCCATTTTAAAAAATGCTGATAACGCGGGAATTTAATTCGAACCGCACGTCGCTCCGCGGAAAAACGTGAACGCTTCTTGTTGCTGCGCTTCACGTGTCCATGTGCATATTATACGTATTATACATGATACTTCTGAGTTTGTATCTTATTTTATGGTTCTATTTTATTTTCCGTTTGTGCACTAGTTGATATCATTCGGATTATGATTATGCGGTCATACTGTTAATTAGCACCGGGAATTCAGTATGCACAAATAGAGTCTCGCTTTCCACTCGACAAGACAAAATATTTAAGAGGGCTTATTCAGCCGCTAACCCGGTGTCTTATGATATGTTGATATAATGAAACTTCAAAGTCCCAGAAATCGCAAAAGTCGAGAACGCCAATGTCACGAAGGGATGTCTATGAGTATTATGGTCTCTTCAAAATTTTAAAATTTTAGAATAAAGTAACTACCTCCATCCTTGTAATTATTAAATGTAAATACCATTGCAATATAAAGTTAAAAAAAATAATAAAATAAAATAAAACCTAAGAGCGGATATATCATGCTCTTTCGGCAGGCAATATACGATTTCTGTTGGTACCATGATTTCTGTTGGTTATTCCTAGAGAGGTGGTAAACCACAAACTATCATTTCTGAATCTATTTCCAAGTTAGGAAGTAAATTAGAAAACTGTTTAATTAATTAAGAAATATTATACTAAGAGAATGTTTTTGTAATTAAATTATTTTTATGGACTTTATGGACTTAAATAAATTATAAATAACCGGGTAGGATGACTAATTATTGACCTACGTTTTAAACAGAGTCATTGGGTCAAGACATCTCCGAAACGTCGTTTTCTAGGTGTTCAACCAATTGATTGTGTTTATAACGTAGGTCCAATGACTTTATTTCGCGAATGGTCGCCCGATCCGATTATTTATACTACTTCTACGCACCGTACCATACGATAGGAGCTCCACATGAGCCACAAGTCGCGCACAATATAAACAATCAATGTATTGTATTTCTAGATTTACGTTTTATTAAAATCGAACAGTTCAATAAATCAAACATCCTTATACGACTAGCGGTGTGAGCCAGCGTTTTCAGTTTTTAGATTCAATGCCATTGAGTGACTGTTGCTATTGCGGAATTTTGAAACATGATTTTGAATAGGCAAATCTTTGCCAAGTTATATACCAAGTAAGTTTTTCGATACTTTTCTAAGGTTAATACTTTATTCATATGTTTTTTGTACATTTAGCCCCATTGTTATCAATGTTATAAGTAACTCGGAAAAAATGAACACCGAAATGCAGCAAATGCTCAGTGCCCACCTAACTAGGACTAAACTGTCCAGTATCTAGGCAGGTCAGAGTAAATAATTAAAATAAGTCATCATCATCATCATTTATTCATTCCATAAAAGCATTTCACAATACTGAGGAACATGTCAAATTTTACAATCATAATTTACCGGATGATAAAACCGCTTTGATTAATTAAAAGATAAAAAATAATTGTAATCAGAGGTGATTACTTAAAAATAGTCAAATTTACAAAATAATCAATAATCAACAAATAATAATCAATACCATAAAAATGAACATTCTGAAACATGCGTAATTAAAAACAATGTCAATAAAATCTAAAACTTAGTGCGAAAGTATAGTCATGATATGGTTATTTATAATCAAGCAATTGTGGACGCACTATCATAAAAGTCGTCCAGTTTGTAAAGGGCTGATTGTTTGTTTGACTAACTGATTTTTCAAGCAGATTTTATATGCTGCCATCTCAAATCTTTTCGTCGATGATGGCAAAGCATTGAACAATTTAAAACTAATATATAGAAATGTTTTTTGATATTTAGTCAAGCTTACTTTAGGCAATAACACATTGTTTTTATGTCGCTTATTATGGCTATGCCATGTACTCCGAAGCTCGCAATTTAAAATATTCTCTTTGGCGTATAAAAGGCACTTATATATGTACATGGACGACATGGTAAGGATACCAGCTTTAATAAAAAAAAAGCTTTAATAAAAAGTAATACAACTTATGTAACAATTAACCTAATTAACGTAGAAAACTTTTTATTTTTATAATTAATGAATGTACTTATTTAAGATTGAATAATATATAATAATAAATAAATAACACTATAATACAAATCAAAATACTAAATGTGTAAGAATATTACAATGTAGGTAATACAATATAGCAAATACACATATACGTAAATACGGTTTCAATAAATAATAAATTCTATATGGTATAAACATATTTATAATTTGATAAAATATATAAATATAATTATAAAAACAGTGCTAAAAATATTAAATATTATGAATTAAAATATGATATGGTATACCATTAATATGCATAATAATTTATATAAATATGCAATGTTACTTTTAAATTGAATTTATTTTCTTTATTTAGAAAATAAAGAAAAACTAAGGTCCATATCATTTTAGACGATGTTAATCGGAAAAGGTCTTTCTTACTTAGACAAGAAAATATAGAAACAGCAGCTGTTTGTGATTATACGAAGTGTCGATAGGAATTAGTTACTGATAACAAGATCTCTGCACTAGAGTTCGACTTATTGCGACATGATGTGACTGTTTCCTTACGCAAGGCCAAGATCCCAAAGCCTAACCCCACAGACGCCTAGAGAAAGATGTTAATTTTTTTGCTGCATAACAAGGATGCAGTTGTGTTGCGAGCCGATAAAGGCAACGCAACCTGATGCTGTGGATTACGGGCAAAAATTGGGACGCTTCTTGAAGACAAGCCTTTCACGCGACACAAATCAAAAGTAATACACGATTTAGAACATCTCATTTCATCGGTCCACTTTTAATAAACTTTTAATAATCAGAATTGTCCCGCTCCGCGACGGTACAGTTCTTCATTAATGGCCGTCTGATATCACTTCTCTCCCGCCGAAATTTGGAGAGAGCGGCGATATTAGAATCCGTATAATTTATTGCGAAAACTTTGTCGCGGAGTCGCCCTCCGCCGAGCGGCCCGCGACTTGGGCTTAATCTTTTGTTTTCGCTTTGCTGAGAACTTTTTCATTGACTCCCGGCGTTGACCCACGGCGGCGACTCTTATCAAGATTATCTTTGAAGAACTGCGACCGCGATACCTACGCATAATTCATAGCTTTATTACGCTAATTATTCCGGTATTTAGTGCGGGAAATTATCTCGTAATTAAATGCATTATTTATGTTAGCAGCCCTAGATAATCACGAGTTTGCCTAGACTGCCTAAGTATTTATAATTTAAAGTGCTGATTTAAACTGAGAAAAATGATGGATTTCTTCTTACATTACCATTTTGTTATTACAGTTTTATACAGAACAACGATGTTTCAATCGTTTGTTGAATTACAAGGAATTTTGTTGAAACTCCATTACTCGATTATATGTATCAACATTTTCCTTTCGGTTAATACGGAAATAACAATATCTTGTAGTATCAACACGATTCATGTGTCCGACTATAACCGTGCGTATACTACTACATGCTGTCATGTTAGAACTTAGATACCAAGGTTGCGACTTAATGAAAAAACATTGTGTTTTAACATTACGACACAGTGACTGCCATCACGCCAACACTGTTACGCCTCATGTTAATTCATACGTATGGACCACAGTCCGCGTTATTTACGTAATCCTTGTTGAAACATGGGTATTTCCGTGTATTCGCTATATTTTTTCTCACTTAAGGCAGCTAATGGTTCCTTGCAGCTTGAGCCATTTAAAAATGGAAATTTACTATAATAATTTCTAGATAATAGTTCTATTTTTGTTATTATGCCTAATCGTTAATACTTTTCGGATTTGTTTTCCTTCAACTTGTGAAGTGAAAATATATTCAATTGTAGTAAATTAAATATTGTACGCTCTATAGGTAAACTGTATAGCACATAAAATAGTACCTATCCATTTTGTATGACCTACTTACAGTTCACAATAAAGAAAAGAAATTATTATATGTCCTGCCCGTTAACGTCGACTCAACTCAACGTTTAACTTCATTCCGGTAGTCTCTTCGAACGAGGGGCAAACCTAGAAGGGACTATGTTGCCCCTATCACGGCTGTGTCAAGACGTAGGATCGGATCCTCTGTGGGTAGACGTCGGGCGCTGTTGGGCGGTTTGCATCAGCCAATCGACTGTGCACTCCAGCGAATAACCGGTGGGTGGGAAGGCGGTCTGGAAACGTACGATTGCTCAACAGTGGTAGGTGGTTGTTGACCTGGAGTCAGCTACCTTTGAAACGACTCGTTAGCCATCCGATCCGATGTGAGCTTCTCGGGCAATGGGCGCCGCCACGGTCCGCGATAAATTCGAACTGAATTACCAATAACACAAACGTGCTATATTGGTGTGGTGCAGAAAATGTAGAAAAATCGAATTATTTCTGAAATAAACTTATCGTCATTTATAGGATGAGTACATTCGTAGCATTTATGTTAAGCACTAGATAACCCGGTGAACTTCGTACCACCTAAATTTGATTTGATTGTAACTCTTCATAAACGTTTATTATTGATCCTAATCATTCTTCCAAATGCAATTCATTGAAATCTAATTGTGTGATTAAATGAAAGTCGTTTATAATTAAAATAAATTCAATGTATTTAAGTTACATGGTGAACTATAAATGCTTTTCCGACTTTTTCGACTTTTTCGGTGTTCGACTTTTCCGACTTATTCGACTGTTTTGCATTTTTCGACTTTTTTACTTTTCCGACTTTTTTGACTTTTTCGACGTTTTCGACTTTTTCGGCTTTTTTGACTTTCTCGACTTTTTCGACTCTTGACTTTTTCGACTTTTTCGACTTTTCGACTTTTTAAAATTTTACACAATCGCACGGAATGAATAACAGTTATGGATGGCGCGGCTGTCAAACAAGGATTGCCGCGAACGCCATCTATTGAAAGTGGCTTATTTCCCATTTTGACTGAAAAATTACCAATTTCGATTTATTCGATTTTCAATTGTTTCTTTGAGTTTTTCCTAAATATTTTTTTTTGTAAACCACCCCTGAATCAAGCCAAACAGAATAAAAGAAAAATATTTCAAATCGGTCGAGTCATTTTCCTGCGAGACTAACGCACGGCGATTCATTTTTATATATAAGATTATTGATAATAATGCAATGATTACCGTGAGTAATTGCACTTGTAGAATCGTCCAGTGTAGTATGTATATTTTTATGATAAAATGGGGTGAAATGTACAATTATCGAAATATTTCTGATTTAAATTTGTCGTCGTTTTTAGCATAGCATTTATATTAAGAATTATTGGTAATAATGCAATGATCATAGTGAGTATTTGCACTTGCAGTAATGTTCATTGTCTATGTAAGTTGTAAAATGGAGTGAAACGTACAAAAATCGAAGTACTTCTGATTCAAATTTGGCGCCATTTTTGTAATTAGTAGCATTCATAGCATTTATATTAAGTACTAGCTGCGCCCCACGGTTTCACCCGCGTGGTGATGGAAAATTGTGATAATACTACTAATAGAAATATATATAATTATACATTATATACGTGTAACTCCAACGGTTTTTGCGGCGCACGCCAGAATAGCTCGCAGATGGCAGATTTTTTTCCTACTCACTTGACACTTATCGTTATATTTTATATAATTTACACTGTATCTTTATAAATTATAGCCTTTGTGTTATTCTGATGTGTAAGCTATATTATTGTAAAGTTTCATCAAAATCCATTTAGTAGTTTTTG
Source organism: Micropterix aruncella (assembly GCA_944548615.1). Taxonomy (NCBI): domain Eukaryota; kingdom Metazoa; phylum Arthropoda; class Insecta; order Lepidoptera; family Micropterigidae; genus Micropterix; species Micropterix aruncella. The sequence goes on from OX155950.1 coordinate 33,403,360, forward strand.
CGTGAAAGAGTAACAAACATCCATACATACATTCTTACAAACTTTCGCGTTTATAATAGTAGTAGGATTATTGATAGTAATGCAATGATCACAGCAGTAACTGCAAGATATAGCATCGTCCAGTTTCGTGTAAGTATTTGTAGAGTATAAACATTCATAGCTTTTGATCACCCCAGTGGCGCGTATTGTAGTAGAATGCACTACCTATATGTATATTCCAGCGCTGAAGTCAATGCGACCGGGGCGGGCGCATCGCAAGCCCGCCGCACACTGTCGACTGAAACTTTCGCCTCTATTCATTTAGAAGAATTTATGATATCGCCCAACGAACTAGCATTGCTCCGCCTCTGGTGGGGCGTCCTGCTCGCGCCGCTCGGCTTTGTTTGTCGCTCGGCTGCGTCTCGCTCGGGCAAACATTTTCTCTAAGTTTGTTCCTCGTTATCGGCTACGCGGACGACAGCCATTCAGTTGGTAATTCGAGGAGTTTGCCGGAATATCCTGGCTAGGTGCTGTGCTGCGCGCTCCCTATGGAAAATTATCGTATACCTTACCACGATGAGACCCTTTTGGAAAATCTGAACTACTGTGGTGACTACTGTAGTTTGGCTAAAATAACTCTTTAAGGACCATGGGACTATATTGTCCCATGGTCCTTAAAGGTGGGGGATATTTGTCCCATAACATAAAAAATCATTTAATACATTATCGAATACGAATAATTAATTTATTATATATTTTCCATATTATTTAGTCATAAGACTATTAATATTAGCAGATACTCGGTGTCTCACTCCGCGACCGAATTCGAAACGAGACCATTATTGAAAGATGCGATCTAGTAACAACGATCGAAGAAAAAGTACAAAAACGTCGACTACGATGGTTCGGCCATTTTTGCCGAATGAACGATAATCGCTTGCCACGTAAACTTCTTTGGCGAGACCGTCCGACAGAATGGAGAATTCAGCGATCGGTACCGAAGAAAACCTGGCTAAATAACATCAAAGACGACCTTAAAAATCAACGATAATCGGCTAGGGATGCTCGAGACGTGGCAAAAAATCGTCAAGAATGGAAGCGAATCGTGAATGCAGTACGAGATCCAGCGGCACCGACAGCAGCGTATTGGCTGCGAGGGCGACCCCCTCCCTAATCGCCGGCTACGGAATAAATAAATAATAATAATAATATTAGCAGAAAAAAATATTTAAAATATAGAGATTTTTTTTTCCAAATATATCGCAAAAGACCAATGTCTTATGATTATGAATAAATAAATAAAATATTTATGGCCTCTTTCCTAATTGGATTTTTTCTTTTAGTACTTTTTTAATATATATTATTTTCTTATAGTGAGTTAAAAAAAAAATTGGCAGAAGTTGTAACTTTGCATCGTTATGGACTACAGGTTCAATTAGATCCTATCAAATTATACAATATATATTGAACCATTTTTCAGTTTTTTACATCGCCCTTTAACAGTTTTATTTATTAAAAATTTCCATACTCTACCTCAAAGTTTATAGTCCTCTAAGGGTTGAACTATAAAAAAAAAATTTTTTCAATAAGATAGTGTGTTCAACGCAATCGACGTCTTCATATTTGACTATATACGATATTGACGAAATATTGACGAAGTCACAATATTTGACTAATGTTTTTTTTGTACAGTAAAATGGCGTTTTATGTTTTGAGCTTTGCGGGAAACGCCCCAGCTGAGGAAAAAATAATTTTATTACGTCAGCAATTTGTTTAGTTGTGTTACGTCAGCATATTATTACGTCAGTGTTTTAGCTATTGGATACTGACTAAGTATTTTTATCGATATGGCTATTTTTTGCATCTTTGACAAAGTCAAAATTTTGTCATCAAAATCCGGAAAAAATCTTTTGTCACACATTTATCGAAGATGTTGAATGCTTTCAAAATGAACTAATGTTTATCTATAGTTGTATGAAATTGAACACTTAATCGCGGGGATTTAACTTTATAAATATGTTAAAATCGAATTTACCGCGTGAAGTTTGCAGCACCCGACGTTTCGGCGATCTTGAAAACGTCGGTGTCCAAGGTAGATTGAGCCAATCTAGACAGACAGGGTAGAATAGTCTACCCTGGACAGCGGCGGTTTCAACATCGTCGAAATTTCAAACTGCACGTGATAAATTCGTTTTTATTCTATTTATTACACGATCGCCCGACAAAAGGAGTAAAATTTAAGGTTCGTATGTCTTTATTCCTCGAACCGATTTAAAAGTACGTAGTATTGTTAGAAGCGTTATGTCATCCCGAGTGTCATAGGTACCTCAACTGTCCAATAATCAAGTAATCAGTTGTCTAAATGTCCAAATGTCAATAAATTAATATAAACATATCGTGTTTAGTTTCGAATTAATAGTCTGATTGAGTATATTCCGGAAAAATACTTGTATCTATAAGGATAAATTACATAAACCACAAATATGTTATTCAAAAAAACGCAATAACAATTATTATGTAAACAATAGTTCACTTTCTTTAACGGCAGTCGTGTTTTTTATTCTTTTTAATATAATTACTTGTAACTTTATATCGTTGTCTTGTATAATTCCTCAGTCTTATTTTTCTTGTTGGCTTTCGCCGCGCGGCGCCGCCACTCGAGTATGTCGGCGAAAACTGTGAATGAAGACGGAAAGACGTAAATCCGGATGCTGAAAAGTACACCGACTTGAAGCGCTCCAAAAACACATCAGGCTAACTTCTTTAAAGCGATTCGTCGAATGCAAATTCGCTAGAGTCGGTGCCGGAGCGGCGAGCGAGCGAGAGCGGCTGCGCGCGCGCGAACGGGACGGCGACATGTACATTTTTTCCTCATCTCTCGGTGCAAAGTTACACAGCGTGCAATGACAAATGGAATGCCTCGCAATTTCGCAAATGAAGCCGGCAAAGTTGAACGCGGATCGTTGATATTTTTATTTCCTTCCGTTGCGCTGCTAAGATTTGCGCTGGGGATATTTTAATTCCGCTGTGCGAATTCGAGTTTCTGCGGAATGTTTTGAGTACGCTTCCGGGTAACAGCTTTAAGTGACTGATTACGCTAGTCGCTGTAGAAAAATCTAATATAGAAGTTTAAACGTCGTAGCAAAGTCGTAGCTACAGCGAAATGGACAATATAGAAGAAGAAGAGACCACAATGTAATATCAATGATTATATAAGCTATTAGATCGCTCAATTCCGTACTACGTATCAGCAGATAGAGTTTTACTTCGAAACGCAACGATAGCACTTGCAAGTCCAAACATTGATTAATTTTCTCTTAGGTTCAGTAGCCCAATAGATGGCGTGGTAAACACGCAGATTCGGTAATCTACATCAAAGGAAAATAATAGTTTAATAAAATAAAATAAAATAGTAACATAATATTTCAAGTTCTTATTGTTTTAATATTATTTACATTAGTCATTTTTTTATTTGGTATACAGCTTTCAATAAGTACCTAATATCTACGCGCCTTTAAGTTCTAATAGACTAATAGGTGGAATTCTAATCTTTGTAATTTTTCTGTTATGTAATCCGCCTACATTAAAAGGAGATAGATGGAACTAATATTGAATGTAATTGTTTGTTATCATTAGTCAAATATATATTTTTTTTCATTTATCATAAAGTATTGCGATTGGTTACGAGTTCGAGGTCGCTTGCGTGGTCCTCTCCCTTACGAAGCGGTGAAACGGTGTATACCGAATCTATCGCGGACCACGGCATCCTTTGCCCGGCTGTTCACCCAGGATCGGGTAGCCGATGGTCGTTTCAAGAGCAGTCGCCGTAAGGTCCGCAACCACCCCCGCTCTATAGGAAACAGTATTGTTTCCAGACTCCCCCGACTGTTAATCAGTGTGCACAGTCGATTGGCTTACGCCGCACGGTGCGCAGACCGTCCAGGAGCGCCAGAAGTTTGATTCCTAGGGGAAAGTAGCCCTAAGGCCAGAGTCCTACCCAGGCTCGCACTTCATGCGTGGAGGCCCCCGGATGGGTGTTGACCCGTGAGTGTGACCAACCCTGAACAGAATGGGTTTTCGTGGCCAACTCAGCAAGGGCCCATTAGCTCCCTTTTAATTAATCAGTCCTTTATAAAAAAAAACATTCGTTATCAATGTTATTATAGATGGCTAATTAATTGCTATTAAATTCGCCGGAGAGAGCTATCGGCGCCACCTACATGCCACCGGAGCAGAAGCGTTGCCAAAACGTGCCTTGATCCTATTTTTTGGGTTTTATATTCCAGGTTGTTATATTCCTAATTCATACCATATTGCTATTATATCTTTCTATCTTGCCCCAATCCTAGCTAAAACTAAATGTTTAAATTAGGTGCATTTTGTTAACTCAGTAAAACTTCAGTGATATTGCACTTAATATCACGTTTATCGAACGTTCGCCATTTTCAGAGATGATAACATAATGTCGATATAACTTTCAGATAAATTTATCTAGCGCTTGCACTAAGCGATTGCCATCTTGAATCGCGATTCCCATCTTATTTTATGACGTAGTTGACTTTCTGATTTATTGGATTGTTTAAGCTATACGAACAGCCGATTAATCCAATCGAGTAATATAGGAACGTTTTACACTTAACCATTTTCTTTTTATCTAATAAGCGGGAGACACGACATACAAAATGCTAACCTTCTGGGCGCACCTAGCATATGTATTGGCCAGGAATTTGTGGCTCAGTCCACACGTTGGAAGGTCGTTCAGTTTGCGTCGGAGCAGGCCGATGTGTGAAAAATCGAATGTCGAACTGGTTTTTCCAGGATACCTATGGATAACCAGCTGAACTCCTCGCAGAATCACCAGGAGAATTCGATAACTTTCTTCGCAATGTCACTGAGTGATTTTGAGTTTTGAATACAGAAAACATCCTCAGAAGTTGGCCAGCGTGTGGATGCGATAACTAACTTGGAGCCAACACCCCTTGATTTGTGTTGAAATACCGAAAACAACGCGGATCGTATGGGCCAACTCACTCTAGAATACCTACCAATGCGACCTCTACACGTTGGCCATAAGCATTAGCCATTGACATGTATATATTGGACAACGTAAAGAGGGGCCTCAAAGCGGGGTGATTCATTCGGGGCGATCCAAAAACCACTTGGTGTTCGAGAGCATTCCGTCATACACCATAAAACCCCTCATAGCCTCGTTGTTTGCATCGTACTTACTTTGATATGTCATATAAAATATAAATCCGTTACTCTGCAATAGTTGTTAGGTGAAAATGAATAAATAAATAAAGCGAACGCAAGTTCATTGCCTCCCCAATATAATCACTCGATTGTTTCACTTTTGCCAACTTTCTGAAATTCCTCCCACCGCTGAAAATAACGACAGAATGTAAATAAACAGAGAGCGCTGAAAATGTAAATTTATCTCTCTCTCGCGCGCGCGCGTTCTCTGAATTTCAGCGCTTGCAAGATTCAGCGTTATTATTTTGTTGTAGAAATTCTTTCGACGAAAGGCGCCCTAGCACAGTGGATCGTGTAATAAGTGCTATTATACAATTTATACCAAGTTCATTAACATACTTACGATATCCCAAAACTGGTGACGTCGGCGCACGATGGCGAGGTCGTCCCCCAGAGGATCCGAGCCCATGTCACGACACAGCCATGACAGGACAAACCTATGTAGTCCTTCTTCCCAAGAGACCTAAGATACCGAGCAGGTCATAATGACCCAAGCTGCACGAAACTGTTAGCTGCCACTGATCTGGCCACTGATTTTGATGATCGGTCCAATGCTAAACCAAAAATAACCACGAACATTTAGATTGTCCAAACAAAAATCTCCAAAATAAAAAAAAATCTTCACCTACAATGCTCTTACTGGACGATTCACTGTGCGATGCGCCAACTTTCCCAGACAGACATTTCGTAAACACCGCGAAACTGAAGCTTGGCATAATTAACTGGTCGCGATTTTGGCAAGGGAAATTAAATATCTATTAACAATCGGGGTTGATGGACTATATCAAGCTCTTAATTCAACAACAGTATCCTTGTTTGCAGCAGCGAAGCTCCGTAACGAAAATGTTAAATGAAGTAAAAATAAAATAAAAACTAATAGTATTATGTCGCGTACTAGTACTTTTTAAAAGACTTGCGCTGAGCTAGGATCGGTCTGTATATAGCATATAATCAGCTTAATCGGCGAAAGAATTTTTGAAAACAAATAATTCATTTGAAAGTAACAGCCCATTCAAAAAGTCATTCAGCTTTAAATGTTGCAACTTAGAGACGCAGAGTCCGATTTCACGAATTATTTCGATTATATATTTTGCGTATTAATTTTATTATCTAATAAAAAGTCGGCGACCCTACGGGTGAAGAAGGATCTCTCAGTGGTCTATTTGTATTGAAAATCCTCGAGCATCTCAGTTACGAAATTTTAAAACTTATCGGTTTTTTCCATCGATGAATAAAACAGATCGGCTTAAAAATATTGGATCGAGATATCGATGGACCAGACAGACATAGTGGTTAAGTAGCCTGATCTTACATTGTAAGGTTCCGAGTTCGATTCCCGGCTGAGTCACCATTTTCCATTGGGATAAAATTCCCGAAATTCCCTGGATCGAATACATTACCAAGACACACACTTACACCATCTTACACGCAAACATGAAATATCAACATTTCATATTAGGGTTAGTTGTAAGAGATTGTCGATTCTATTTCATAATAAATCTCGCTTTTTTTCTGTCTCTTATCATTTAGATAATCTTGATGTTAACATTTAGTGGAAAATTGTCTCTGGTGTAATTTGTATATCTATCTTGTTTGGCTACTTACTTTTATACACTGTTATTTTCCTGAATAAAAGAAAATAAAAATAAAAAATAAATAATATAAATAAATGAAACATACATACAGAGAAATATTTTTTTTGTTCTTCTGGTTCTAAATGGTCTGAAACGTGGATAAATTTACTTTTCTACATAAAAAAAAAAAAAAAATATTAATTAAATGCAAGATATTTCGTGCCAGCCTTATATGCGGGTTGGACTGTCGCTAGCGTAATATAAGTATGAGACTTACTAGGCGGAAGACAAGGTTGTTATTTTTTTTAGGTATTTTTATATATCATTTATTTCATTAAACGTTAATTTATACGACATTGATTTTACAATGATTATTCAGAAGGACAATTTGACAATGAATAACGGACAGTGTCAACGAATGCTTCTGTTTTGATTATTCATCTTTTTACTGACTATTATAGTTATTGTGTTGAGTGGCTTTTAGTAGGTACCCATTGAATTATTAACTATTTTATTAAATCAGCCTTCATTTTGTTTTGTAATAAGATTTTACGATGAATAACTTCGTAGGTTCCAAAGTTTCATACAAACTATTTTTTTAAATATATCTTATAGCTAAATTCTTGACTTACTTCTTGAAATTCTGACACTTACTACCCAACACAAATATTTTGACACGTCCAAGAGCGGTTTTAGCCGTAAATTGGACACGACGTAAATGTAATATTATAATAACTGTCAAATCAATGTCGAAGTGTCAAGTGTCAATTTGATTTGACAACTTTGAATTTCTTTAATATTAATTTGACAATGAATATTCACGCATGGTCTCTATTTACTTTTTGACACACGCCTTGAGACAGTATGTTGCAATTAGTAAATAAATGGGCATTAGTCACGGCGGGACACTTGTGTCCATTGATCATCCCCCCGGGACAAGTTTGTCGCAGTCCGAGACAAATGTCCCGGGCGCGTCGCTCTCTCTCTCTCTCCGCCCGCGTTCGTGACGTCGTGGGACTCGTTATGCACTTATCACATGCGGCGTCACGGACGCGGACGACGCGCGACGCGATGCCGAGCGACGCACTGCGACGACGCCCGCTGACGCCATGACTCAGGGCTGACACACGCTGCATTTCAGTCTGTTGACTGCTCGCGCTGTTTGGAGACATCCCTATATTGACGCTATAACGATCTCTAGCGATATCGATCTGTAATCTTAACATTAAGATGACACAAGACCTCAGAAACATATCCGAAATAAGCGGACACGCGAGGAAATAGGCGGGGTCAATTGTGTAGGGTTTGACCAATAAAAATCCAGCGTTGGCGAATCGTCAAGCACAGATTCCACATCCGCTCGCGCCGGCGACCAGGCTCGATCGCAGCGCTAGCACAGAATAACTGCCTTTGCGCAGTGATGGTATTAGGGTGTTAATGGTAAAGCGTATTTAGCGTAACTCTCAGAACGCCCTTCACGTTTTAATTAATTGTAATTAATTTATGGGCTAAATAAAAAATGTTGCTAAGCGCGACGCTATAGAATTAACCATTCAATATAACGAAATTAAATTAAACACACTCACCGCTTATATTGTAGGAGTAATCGCGCCTGAAAGTTTTCGAAATCAGCTTAAAGCTTTATGGTCCAAGGAAATGAACATTTTTTTAGTCTGAATTGTAAATTGGTTCCGTATCGAGGGATTCGCCTAAAACTTTTTAAAATAACTGCTTATATTTAAAAGTTTAGTTTTGTCTTAGTAGATATAGTAGATATGTCTTAGTCTTGTAGATATGGTAGTTCCCAGGTATCATTTTTTTATAAACCGATCGTAGCGAGATTGCTGTTTAATGTCGACCGTTTTTACTTATCGTCGGTTAGTTTGTTTTTTGCCAGTGTAATCATGTGACATACCAAACTGAGGAGTACCTAAGTGGAATATACAATTAATATATTTTTTATGATTTTTTTTGCGCAATATGGAAGGGGTTTGGGTGAATAAGGAAAAATATTTTCCAATAGAAAAAAATATATTTTCCAATCATTAGACTTAAGAGTAAGTCGAATAGACAAATAAGATATTTTTTAAAGAAATATATACGCAATATGGTAGGGGGTAAATAATGAAAAAATATATTCCAATATAATATTGTGATACCTCAAAATGAGGAGTAAGTCGAGTAGAGCCATTCTTCTGGCGTGACTTTATGATGGTTTCCGATAGGTTGAGTGTATACGAGTATATTGGGCTATATAACAAAACCGCTTTTGTTTTGCTTTTTTTTTTTGATTGCTATTTCTATGGCGATAGGCTGCAACATCATGTTCTGCAACATCATGTTCTGCAACACTTTTTCCGTTCTGTGCCAGTAAAAGTTTTGTTCCACTGAAGTTCAGCTCTACTCTTGCTTATTGAGTACTGTAATTATCAGACAACACATTTTTTGATGATTGATGATTTTATTTTTGATTTTGACGGCATTTTAATATTTTTACTAACTGTTTTTTCAGATAATTTCAGAAATACAATTCAGATAATAAATAATTTGAAATAATTTGGACTATTTTAAACTAGTTGTTAAATTTCGATTCTATCTTAACTCTATTTTTCTCAAGGACATTTCATGATTTTTTAAATAAGTATATGTACCTCATTTGATTTCTTTGTTTTTTTTAATTATAATCAAACGTGTGTATAGGTATATTAAAAAAAATGGTACGCCTGCCTTAATACAGGCCTAGGCCTAGTCAGGCGGCGTTGACTTAGTGATCAATATGCTGCAGTGTACTTTCTTTTTTGCTACTGGTCCAAAAACAAATATTTTGTAATGCTGCAGGAATGTATTGGATAATATTATAAGCGACGTTGAAGAGTTCATAGAATTGGTTCTCCTTTGAAAATGACTCGTGTCTGTTACAGCTATAAATTACACTTTTAGGCGTATGTTAAGGGGACAATAATTCACTAGAAAGTCGCAAACACTTGTCGTTTTGTCCATAATATAATAGACTTTCGAGAACGCTCGTCATAAATCGCCTCGCCTCTGACCGTGGGAGGCGGAATTCGGTTGAGGGTTTTTTTTTGTATTATGGTTGGCTGAGCGTTGAAATGCTGACCCTTTTTAAAATATTATTTGTCAACATCTGACAGTGGTTAAAAGTGTTTCACTCGCTCCGGTCGCATCCTTGGCGGCGAGGATTTCCCGTTCTATAGTGTTTATGTTTACAAAGACTCGTATTATAGTGTAAAGGAGTCGGTTTAAGTAGCGTAATTATAGTGTAAAAGACTCGTTAAAGTAACCTAATAGTGTAAGCGGTTGCAATTTTAATGGAATAAACGTCGTCATACGGAAATCGGCCTTTACTTTCGTACCTACCGGACAAGTAGTGCAAAAGCCTTGGATTCGTCGGCAGTCGAGCGGCGGTTTCGGTGCTCTAACCTATGGAAATGAACCCCAGTAAAAAATAAAAACTATCGAAACTATACAGTCCAACGTGTTTGCCGGGGTTGCTGCGAAAAGCGGCGATAATCGAGGTATTCGCGCATAGATAGTGCGAATATCGCGACCATTGTGGTCGCTTCGAGCCGGATCGAACAGCGAATCAACCGGCTTCGGGAGAATCAAGGGCGCTGAAAATAAATCGGCAGAAAATGGAACCTTCAAATGGACGTCCGGGATCATCGAGACCGACTTCAAGAGCGTGGTCGGAAAGCAGTCGACGCAGCGAACGATTACAAGAAGTAAGAGCAGTGTCGGATGACCTAAGAAAAATCGCGAAAGAGAGAGCCAAGGTAGCTGCCGAAATGAAGAAACTGCAAGCGGAGAAGCTCAGGGCCACTGCAGCGATACAAGAGCGGCAGGCCGACGTAGAAGCAGAGCTCGAGATGTTGGATGCTGATAGTCAACACGCGAGAAGATTGCTGGACGTAGTTTCTGAAACGTCTGGCTTGGAAGAAGACGGCGGAAGCTGGGAAAGGCGTCGAGAGGATCCTGACAACGAGGAGGCTGCCGGGAGAATCTCGCAATGGGCGGACTATTACACACCAGCGGAGATACTTCCAGAGGAGGCGTGGAAGCAGATTGAAGCGATGGAGCCATCGTCGGAGAGGCAGACCGAAGCGGCGCGCGCGGCGGCTCGCGGAAAAGCCACGACCGTGGCATTTCAAAAGGCGGCGGACGGCGCTGAGATCAACACGGCGAGTGCGTCGGCGTTGGGGGCTGCGGACGCGGCGGCGACAGCCGCCGCGGACGCGAACCAATGCCAGAGCAGCGAAGCAGTCAGCGGCGCGAGTGAAAAAATAATAAAAGAGGTTTGTCAGCTTTTTTCAATGGTCTCAGCTAAACCACATTATAATAAAGACTTACCTACCTTCAGTGGGGAACCCCTAGAATTCATGGCTTTTAAGGCGATTTATGAGCAATCTACGGAGGTTATGCAATTAAATGAAGCGCAGAATCTGCTAAGGTTACAAACCTCGCTTAGAGGACGAGCTCGCGAGTCCGTTGCGGGTCTTTTAATGTGTCCATCTAACGTAGGGGGAATTTTGAAAACGCTCGAAGCGCTGTTCGGAAATCCTAATCTGATTATTCAGCGTACTTTAAGCGACGTAAAAAGACTGAAAGAGTTGTCGGATAACTTGGAAACAGAAGATCTGATGCGATTTGCATGTCAGATTAAAAATTTAGTAGCCACTGTGAAAGCAGTAAAAAAAGAACATCATTTATGTAATCCGGACCTGCTTGCGACTTTGGTTTCTAAGCTACCTAGAAACCTACTGACTTTATGGCTAGCAGACACTGGTAGAAATCAAGAAAAGGAGCCAGTGTTGGTGTATTTTGCATCTTGGGTAGAGAAGTTAGCTGTAGGAGCCCTAGATGCGGGGGTTGGTATAGGAGAGACAGGAAGACGCAATCAGACAGGTAATCGAGATCGAAAATTCAAGGAAAATAATCAAAAAAGTTTTGTTTTCCACACTCAGGGTACCACAGCGCTAAAGTGTCCAAGCTGTGACGGGGGCCATTTTCTAAGTAAATGTGACGAGTTTAAAAAATTATCCTTAGACAATCGTTGGGAAGCTATTAAAAAATTTAAACGGTGTTTTAAATGCCTAGCACCTAGCCACAACCGCCGGAATTGTACAGCTTACAAAAAGTTTCCCAAAGCAAAGTATCATTTTTTGCTGACAGCGAGTGCGGGTTTAGCGACAAACGACGCCGCCGAGGTGGCAAAAAGTGAAAGCGCTATTGTTGCAAATACGGTAGCCGCTAATAAAGTATTATTACAAGTGCTCCCTATTCAGATAATAGGGCCTCGACAAAAAAAGAAAGTTATATACGCTTTACTGGATTCCGGGTCCACTGTTAGTTTGATAGATAGAAAGATAGCTGAGGAAATAGGACTTCGTGGGCAGAAACAAGGGCTTCAAGTATCAGGTATTGGTAGGATGAAAGAGTCGGCGGAAGCTGAATTGGTCTCGTTTTGTATTAAAGGAGAAATGGAACATAGATCATTTGAGATCAGTGCTTATAGCGTAGACAACTTAGCGTTACCGGAGTTAAATAGAATACCGGACGCGCGTAAAATGCTAGATGGCGCAGCGCTCCCATTCGAGACTGCAAAGGTGAAACCTCAGCTGCTTATAGGTGCGGATTATTGGGAGCTCATAGTCTCTCGTGGCCTGAAAAAAGTAAACAATGACGTGTCACTGTCCAAAACTAGATTAGGCTGGGTCGCGATCGGTAAAACGGATATGGGGGAGCGATCTGAGGCTCACCATAGTTTCTGTTTGAAAGCAGATCAAGATTTGACTCTTCAAAACTTATTTGAGGAGAATATTAAAATGGAAAACGATTGGCCAAACAGAGCGCGCGTACTGCCTGAAGTACAGAGGGCCGAGCGTCTGTTAGAGACCACTACGTCTCTGGACAATGGCGTTTGGTCCACGGGCTTGCTTTGGCGTGAAGACGAGCGCGAGATGCCCGATAGCAAAGGTATGGCTTTGGCGCGATTAAAATCGATAGAAAAAACGATGGATAGCGATGCTATATTCGGGCGCGAATATTGTAAGCAGATTGAACGTTACGTGACAGAAGGATATGCTGAGCAGATCGACCCACGGACTATCGATGGTCGAAAAGGAATCTTTTATTTAGCGCACATGGGCGTTAAGCACCCCGCGAAACCTGGGAAGATTCGGGTGGTTCACGATGCGGCGGCAACGGTCGCTGGAGTATCGTTGAATAGCAAATTGATGACAGGGCCGGACTATATTAACTCTATTATAGGAATTTTATTTAGATTTAGAGAAAATAAGGTGGCATTCACAGCCGATATTAAAGACATGTATTTAAGGATCAGGGTGATAGAAGCTGACAGCTATAGCCAACTTTTTCTGTGGCGAGGCTACAAGCGGGACGTCGAGCCTAGCGTAATGAAAATGAACACTTTAATTTTCGGCAGTCTTCTGGCCGACTTGAACGCTTACATAGACGAGAGAGGATTAGTAAGATTAAGCGGTAGAATAGCCAATGCGACGGACGTTCCGAACGATACGAAAAACCCGATCATATTATATGGTAAGGAGCGATACACGCGACTGCTCATAAAACGAACGCACGAAGAAGCAGCTCACGGCGGCGTAGAATTGACTTTAGGTATATTAAGGAAACGTTACTGGATAATAGGCGCGCGTCAGGCGGTTAAAAAGACGCTCTACGAATGCACGTTATGCAAAATTCGCAGAGCGACGCCCGTTAAAGCATTAATGGGACAACTGCCTGCCCCTAGATTAGAAACGCATGTCAGGTGTTTCACATCAGTAGGCGTAGACTGTTTTGGGCCTCTTAAAGTCACTGTAAGAAGAACAGTCGAAAAGCGCTATGGTATGCTTTTCACCTGCTTAAGTACGCGCGCAACGCACATAGAACTTGCTGGCGATCTGTCAACAAGTGCGGCCATAATGGCTATAAGAAGGTTTATTGCGAGGAGAGGGAAGCCGAGGGTATTTATGAGCGATAATGGCGGAAATTTCAAGTCAGCGAGTAGCGAGCTGCGGGATACGGTGGCCGCTATAAATAATGAAACTATCAAGGAAAGGCTGACCAACGACCAAATCGAATGGAGGTATACTACACCTGTATCACCTCACATGGCAGGGGTTTGGGAATCTCTGATCAAGACCGCAAAAAGAGCCCTGTATGCCGTTCTGAAAGAGCAAGCTCCATCTGAAGAAGTACTGCGAACATTGCTCGCTGAAGTAGAGGCAATAATGAATTCGCGTCCTCTCACGCATATATCCTTAGACAGCAGGGATGACGAGCCTCTAACTCCAGGACATTTTCTGTTAGGGCGTCAGGATATTAGCACCGCCATGGGTGAATTTAATCAAAGCGATCTCTGTAGCCGCAAAGTATGGGTACGTTCACAAGCTCTAGCAGACTCATTTTGGCGACGGTGGAGCAGAGATGTACTCCCGCTTTTAGTAAATAGGCGTAAGTGGACCAAAAGCGAGACACCCCTACAAGTTGGAGAATTAGTATTGTTATTAGATCCGGCGTTGGAACGCGGTCGATGGGCACGCGCGTTAATCAAAACTGTTTATCCTGATAAGCAAGGCGCTGTACGAATTGTCGATGTGATTGCAGATGGAAAGGTCTATCGCCGGTCGATAAATAAATTAGTACGATTAGATCTAACAGCTGCGGCGGGGCCTACCGACGAAAGAGAATCTTGAACAAAGAAAGTAAAAGTGCATGAAATCAATAAGAATCTCATGTAAACAAGTTAGGTCACCCAACAAGAATCCGAGCTGTCAACGTTACATTCCAATTGAGTGGACAGCAAGGATTCCAATTAGATTAGCAGATAAATAATTAGATTAACCGTAGTTAAAATTTAAAATTAAGGATGAACCGGATCGGTTCATCGGGGGAGAATGGATAATATTATAAGCGACGTTGAAGAGTTCATAGAATTGGTTCTCCTTTGAAAATGACTCGTGTCTGTTACAGCTATAAATTACACTTTTAGGCGTATGTTAAGGGGACAATAATTCACTAGAAAGTCGCAAACACTTGTCGTTTTGTCCATAATATAATAGACTTTCGAGAACGCTCGTCATAAATCGCCTCGCCTCTGACCGTGGGAGGCGGAATTCGGTTGAGGGTTTTTTTTTGTATTATGGTTGGCTGAGCGTTGAAATGCTGACCCTTTTTAAAATATTATTTGTCAACATCTGACAGTGGTTAAAAGTGTTTCACTCGCTCCGGTCGCATCCTTGGCGGCGAGGATTTCCCGTTCTATAGTGTTTATGTTTACAAAGACTCGTATTATAGTGTAAAGGAGTCGGTTTAAGTAGCGTAATTATAGTGTAAAAGACTCGTTAAAGTAACCTAATAGTGTAAGCGGTTGCAATTTTAATGGAATAAACGTCGTCATACGGAAATCGGCCTTTACTTTCGTACCTACCGGACAAGTAGTGCAAAAGCCTTGGATTCGTCGGCAGTCGAGCGGCGGTTTCGGTGCTCTAACCTATGGAAATGAACCCCAGTAAAAAATAAAAACTATCGAAACTATACAGTCCAACGTGTTTGCCGGGGTTGCTGCGAAAAGCGGCGATAATCGAGGTATTCGCGCATAGATAGTGCGAATATCGCGACCATGTATATCTCGTGATGTATTTTAAATTAATTAATAAAATAAATATTTTCCAGTAACCATAATTTAAAGAGCTGTGGCCAGCCCTGACATGCGCCTTGTGCGACCGAAACGGCAATACCAGCATATGTTGCCGTCAAAGCGAGCAGGCGACATCACGCAAACGACAGCGCTGTCATGTGTCCTTGATATGGACATTATTTGTAGAGCATGCACTTGGTGTGCCGTGCAACTCGCTGCATACAGAGATTAGTTCTTGCTGGGAGTCCAATTTGCCGAGGCGAAGTAATGGACGGTGCCTCGGGATGCGGAGGATCATCAACACTCTCAGCGTGACGGCAAAGTCCTGGATTTCGCTCTGGGGGATGTTTGATAGGACGGGTCGACTAGGGGTGGGCGTAACACGGCAAATCATAGTTGCCGTACAGTTTGAAGCAAGACAAGTGTGCGTTTCAAAAGTAAGGAAATTGTACGTTATTATCATGTAATTTAGTAGTGTGTGCCTCGCCGGCCCGCCGCCGACCGACGCCTGTACTGAACTTGGTCACGCCGCCGATGTCGTTCTAAAACCCGGCGTGTACAAGCGGCATGACTGGTACTAGTATCCTTTATTTAGCTGAGTACAAGCCACTGAAAATAGGTAAAAACGTAAATACACTATAAACTTGCATACATATTTCGACTTGCGCTAATAATCAAATAAGAGATCTGAAAACTTCTGAGACTTTCGACGAAGAAAGGCCTCAAGAAATGATACAAATTACCAAACGTTAGAATCACCTAACTTGCAGTTAATTCGTTTCTCTTGACTGAAGTAAAAACAATACATAATTTATTTTCTTCAAATTGGCTGACTGCTGATTTCAGTTTTTAAGGCCTAGAAAAAAGTCGATATGCATCTGTATTACCTATAAATTGGCGAACAAACCTCTACCATCATCAACTTTTTCGTCTGCTTTCAAACAAGAGAAAGAAAAATAATTACTTTTCTAAAAAAATATAAAGAAGTTACACATTCCACTTAGGCCTCGAAGGCATAGGTAAACATTTCTTACAGTAGAGTTTCAGTGCTAGACAGTGGAAATATTTTCGAAAACCTCCATAATGCAAAAGATTGGGCCTCTTAATATAGTATTTCTGGAAGTTTTTTTATGTTTGTTTCTTCTCTTTATTGTGAGTTTTACAATGGGCGGATTTATTGTCAAACGACAATCGCTTACAACCGACCATATTATGAAGTGTTTACATGCGTGTGTGCGTGTAACCTTTGTGTAAATGTGTGTCTTGTTATTGCATTTGATCGACAGAATTGAAATTCAATTCCGTTAATTTTATCCCAACGAAAAACGGTGACCCAGCCGGGATTCGAACCCGGAACCTTACAATGTAAGATCAGGCGACGTAGGCACTATTCCACCCGGTCGTAAGTAAATGAAATTGAATGGAGGAAGTGGAATGAATGAAGTGAACGGAGGAATCGTGGACGTGAATGGGAACATCATAACAACATCTATTTACACAATTAATTACCTGCTGCGCTGATTAATTACACGCCAAAACGCCGCCGCCGTCGATGATTTTATAGTCAAACGCTATTGCGGAAAAATCAAGTATTAACTTCCACGACCGTCATGTATTTTAAAATAAACATATATTTTCCTTCAAAAATGTCGATGCCATGAATTGCTTCTTTACTTTCAAGGCTTTATTTCTCACCCTATATACAAATCGTAGATTTAATACAAACGTTTTAAACAGTCTGCAATAGAAAACCATTATCATTTTGGAATACGAGATTATATTGCATTCACGAAAATCCTATGTATATCTCAGAGAACCTTTTAAGCAAAGCCGAGTATAGAGAAAATTCCGACACTCGTGCCGAACGGTATCGGGGACACAATAATCCCATTGAAAAGTGTTCTTATCTCGGAATCTTTTCCGCGGATTTCATCGATAGAATGCTCGCACTCCCCCTCCTCGATCTCGTCCCTCGCTCCCCCTACCTTCGTCGAAACTGTCTCCTTCCGTCGCCAGCTTGTCGTTCGTTCCATTTCCGGTGTGCGAATTTGCCGTTTCCGGGCTGCACCAGGTGCCACTGTGGTGTGCTCTTGATTTGTCTCCCCTGTACCCCTGCACACTTCTGTACCCGCTTCCCCTCCATCTGCACCTTGTTCGCCTATCCCATTCCTATATCTACCCCGCGAATCCAAATCGTGAAAAATAATAAATAAAATAAAACAAGTAAATATATTAAAAAGAACCAAAAACACGACTGTCGTTGCTGGAGCAAGGGTAATGACTATGTATTCGGCGTTCATATACCAGTGTTTAATGTATGCTAGACAGCACCTAGCAGAAACACCAATTAATGCAGACATTCACTTGCATCATACCCGCGGTAGCTCCCTTTTATGCGTACCCCGAATATGACTGGCAAAAGTACAGAAAAGCTACTTGTACCTTAGCATTAAATTATATAATCTACTCCCTACAAAATTTAAACAGCTTGAGGACATAAAATTAAAAAAAAAACATCAAGGAGATGCTGATAGGCCACCCTTTCTATAATCTGGCCGAATTTGAGGGCCATGATTTTTCAAATATTGTGCCCATTTAAATTACTTAAAAAAGTAGAGCCTTATTGTCTGATTATTTTATATGGCCTTATATCTGTACTTTTAGTTTAAAATGCATAACGTAGATTTAATTTGATTATTTAACATTTTACTGACAATTTGAATATTACGATAAATAATTTTACTACGTATCTTTTCGAATTACTAACTACTTCAAATATTAGGTTTCTATTTTGATTATTTATATTTATAGTTTGTCAATCTAGTAGTTAATTCTTGACTTCCTATGTATGTTCAGTAAAGAGTAGTAAAGAAATTTACTACATAACCCAATTATTTTGACAGGTCCAAGAACGGTCTTTAGGCGTTAATTGGACACGACGAAAATGTAATGTAATGTAATGTTACAGAAAGTGAACTATTGTATTTAAAATTACTTTTATTACGGTTTTTTTGTAAAATATATGTTTTTTATGTATTTATCCATATAGATACATGTATATTTCTAGAATGTGCTGAATCAGACCTTTAATTTGACACTAAACACGATATAATTATGTTAATTTATTTACTCGAAGATAACGAAATCCATGATTCAGAAATCAATAAATACGCCTTAAAAATATTTTATAATTCTATGGCTTCGAAGAGGATTGAATGGGTGGTAAGGCGCATGCTCACATGTGGCAAGGCAGCTGTACTAAACCTACTACAGCCGGTCGTTCTTCCGGAGTCCACTGCTCACCCCCAGAAGTGTAATAATATTATTATGATTGGCCCGACCCGGTCTGTAAATTCCATGGCAGCTCCGTTGTTTTTCTACATGACTGCCCAACCAAAAATGGAGTGTAATAAGTTCATGGTTTGTCTATGTATGTTTTCTGTGTCTTTATTACACTATAACCTCTAGACGCTTGAGCCGATTTAGAAGTGTGTACTATTTGTTATACTGAGTGTCAGTAATATGGTACTTTAACAGTCCAAATATTAAGTAAGTAGTTGTCTTAGTGTCCAAATGTCAATAAATTAACTTAAATATATAGTGTATAGTGTTAAATGGTAGGTCTGATTGAGTACATTCCTGAAATATTCATGTGTATATTCATGGATAATGCTAAAACAACATATATTTTATAAAGAAACCGTAAAAAAATAATTATAAATACAATAGTTCTTTTTCTATAACGACAGTCGTATTTTTATTTTTTTTAACCCTTGGAGTAAATGGGTATTTTCATGGAATCATCTGTCACTTTTGCAGGATTTTCGGCGACATCGACGGCGCTCGACTTCACGGGCTATAACTACGAAACTACTACACCAATCATAAAAAGAACAACTGCACAATGATGGCATTGAAATTTCGAATATAGAATATCGAAATATCATTTTGTAAAACAATTGGATAATTATGAATAAATATGAGAACTTCAAAGAAGTGAAAAAAACTCGCCATTTCTGCCGTATAATTGTGTTACGAGAAAATACGGAAGTCTATTTAGAAATTGTAAATACTTACGTCATCTGTATTATATTCTTTATCAAAACTATTATTTCGTTTTACTTATTAGCATACAAAAATATTTAGATATTAGCTCATGAAAACCACGAAAATTTTTGATGAATTATCGAGTATTTTTTTTTATGTATGTTTTATTTATGAATGATTAGAGGCTCTTTTTATTTGAAATTGTGTTGAAATCAGTCGACTACTATATCATACTATTCTATAAATCGAACAAAAACCTCCAGTTTGTTTTATAGATATAGAAAACTAAATATGTTTCAAATCTGTCCTCAAAAAAGCAGTACTATTTTTGAACTGTCATAATTCCGAAGTCTTTAATAGTTTTTGAAATTTATTGAAATATTGGCGCTTGTTATATGTCCAATAAGTAATTATTATACTCTAAACAGTCACGTTTCATAGTAAAAATAATAATAAATAATACTGGAAGTTTGCAATAATTCCCATACAAAAAGCTGAAAGCCGCTAGTGATGGGCAAACACATTTGATAATATCGATAAAATTTGCAGTGGTTGTAATAACATAATTTGTTATGCAATCTTTGCAGAATATAAATTCTTTCATTATTTTACGTATAAACTTTATAAAAAAAAAAAATTTTGTTACAAAAAAAAAAAATATTTACCAAAAATCATACGAAGAAATAAAACACGATTTTCCCACAAATCAAACATTATTTTTTTTTTTTATGACTTACAACTGATTCGAAAATGGCCACTCTGAGAAGAATCAGTAAGCAAATCAAGAGGAAACCTATTTTTATTGTTAGGTATACAAAACAATTACATAATATACCTACCAAAGATAATACAGTACATTTTTAGCCAACAGACTTTTTACAACCACTATCATTTTTTCATCGTTAGGTATAAAAATATATATGTGTGAAACTAAAATAAGATAATGATAGATTCATTAATTCATTCATTCATAATCGGTCTTAGATTCAGCTGCTTTATCTTCGGTAGTTAGTTTTAGTGCGGAAAAGTGACAACCGTTCATTTTACATTCGACGCGCAGAAAGTCGTCCGTGTGAAATGTATCACAAAATGTATCACATGTATCACATGTATCACTGAAACAAATGTATCACAAAATATATGTGTGAAACTAAAATAAGATAATCATTGAACATAATAATTTAGACAATTACCACATTAGTTCTACTTCGATAACAATTTTTTTAAGTTGTACATATATCGAAGCTAACATAGCTCCCAAGTTGTCATATAATTAGCCAACTTTTTACTACATCTATCATTTTTACATCGTTAGGTATACATAACAATTACATAATGGGCCCGATTGCGTTTCTTATTGAACTAAAATTGTAAATTAGTTCAAGCGAACGAGACAGAGCAATACGTTAGAGCAGAATATGAAATGAACGATCGACGATTCTGTCGAACTTATAGCCGTCGGAATAAGGTTTAACGCATTTCAAGCGGTCTTAGATTCAGCTGCTTTATCTTCGGTAGTTAGTTTTAGTGCCGAAAAGTGACAACCGTTCATTTTACATTCGACGCGTAGAAAGTCGTCCGTGTGAAATGTATCACAAAATGTATCACATGTATCACTGAAACAAATGTATCACAAAATATATGTGTGAAACTAAAATAAGATAATCATTGAACATAATAATTTAGACAAATACCACATTAGTTCTACTTCGATAACAATTTTTTTAAGTTGTACATATATCGAAGCTAACATAGCTCCCAAGTTGTCATATAATTAGGCAACTTTTTACTACAACTATCATTTTTTCATCGTTAGGTATACATAACAATTACATAATGGGCCCGATTGCGTTTCTTATTGAACTAAAATTGTAAATTAGTTCAAGCGAACGAGACAGAGCAATATTAGAGCAGAATATGAAATGAACGATCGACGATTCTGTCGAACTTATAGCCGTCGGAATAAGGTTTAACGCATTTCAAGCGGTCTTAGATTCAGCTGCTTTATCTTCGGTAGTTAGTTTTAGTGCCGAAAAGTGACAACCGTTCATTTTACATTCGACGCGTAGAAAGTCGTCCGTGTGAAATGTATCACAAAATGTATCACATGTATCACTGAAACAAATGTATCACAAAATATATGTGTGAAACTAAAATAAGATAATCATTGAACATAATAATTTAGACAAATACCCCATTAGTTCTACTTCGATAACAATTTTTTTAAGTTGTACATATATCGAAGCTAACATAGCTCCCAAGTTGTCATATAATTAGGCAACTTTTTACTACAACTATCATTTTTTCATCGTTAGGTATACATAACAATTACATAATGGGCCCGATTGCGTTTCTTATTGAACTAAAATTGTAAATTAGTTCAAGCGAACGAGACAGAGCAATACGTTAGAGCAGAATATGAAATGAACGATCGACGATTCTGTCGAACTTATAGCCGTCGGAATAAGGTTTAACGCATTTCAAGCGGTCTTAGATTCAGCTGCTTTATCTTCGGTAGTTAGTTTTAGTGCCGAAAAGTGACAACCGTTCATTTTACATTCGACGCGTAGAAAGTCGTCCGTGTGAAATGTATCACAAAATGTATCACATGTATCACTGAAACAAATGTATCACAAAATATATGTGTGAAACTAAAATAAGATAATCATTGAACATAATAATTTAGACAAATACCACATTAGTTCTACTTCGATAACAATTTTTTTAAGTTGTACATATATCGAAGCTAACATAGCTCCCAAGTTGTCATATAATTAGGCAACTTTTTACTACAACTATCATTTTTTCATCGTTAGGTATACATAACAATTACATAATGGGCCCGATTGCGTTTCTTATTGAACTAAAATTGTAAATTAGTTCAAGCGAACGAGACAGAGCAATACGTTAGAGCAGAATATGAAATGAACGATCGACGATTCTGTCGAACTTATAGCCGTCGGAATAAGGTTTAACGCATTTCAAGCGGTCTTAGATTCAGCTGCTTTATCTTCGGTAGTTAGTTTTAGTGCGGAAAAGTGACAACCGTTCATTTTACATTCGACGCGCAGAAAGTCGTCCGTGTGAAATGTATCACAAAATGTATCACATGTATCACTGAAACAAATGTATCACAAAATATATGTGTGAAACTAAAATAAGATAATCATTGAACATAATAATTTAGACAATTACCACATTAGTTCTACTTCGCTAACAAATTTTGTAAGTTGTACATATAAAGTAAATTACGAAGCTAACATAGCTCGTAAGTTGTACATATAATCTAGATCGTAAGAACATAGTAAAATCAAACTAACACGCGAATAACCTGCGGGACTACAATAGTTCTGCGGGACTACAATAGTACAGGACTTTAGTTTACGAAGAAACGCAATCAATCGAGCCATTATAAAGATAATACATTGAATTTTAGAAAATAAAAGGTAGAGGTGGAGGTACTCGATGTTGCTAGAGGGGGAACGAGCGACAGTTGCGACTGGCTTATCAAAACAAAGAAACAAGCCCACTAGTGATATATAGTTTACCAGTAGATAAAATTGAGATGAATAACATTTTTATTTTGTAAAAACAATTGTTATAAAAAAATGAGATGAATAACATTTTAATTTTGTAAAAACAATTTTTATGAATTATCAGTAAAATGGATATTTTCTATCGAGTACCGAGCAAACCCCCCCCCCCTCCTCCTTACAGATCGATTCATCGCCAAACATTGAAATGAAATAAGGATACCATGCCACTGTAAACTATTATTATCAAAGATCACGACAAAACCGAGAAATGCATGAAACGAAGAATATTGCGCATTTCATGAGATTTTGATTTTACGGGAGAGTATTATACTCGATGCTTCACTATGCTTGAGTATGAAACTTTTCAAAGCATAATAAACATAGTGAAGCATTACACGACTTGCATTCCAAACTGGTCCTCTGCTTCTTACCTTCTCTATTCATGCACCAAATGCAAAGTCGTCGCGGCGGAGCCCCCACACCAGCGGCACCTACGATAGGAGTGATGAAGTGCCTTTCGTATAACCGCTGGTTTGGAAAGTGAGGGTTGCGTGCTGGATATGTAGAGGCAGGCTTCCCAGGCACTAACGCGTGATGGTTGCCCATAATGCCTCGGATCAAATCCAAGCGGAAGGCCATAGGTTTGATTACATTGCCGACAGAACACTGGTTCAAGATAATGCGTGCGTTAAGAGTGGACGCATTGAGAAGCCTCTTGAACATCTTTTTATACCACCGTTGGTTTCTTTTGCGTTCCACCAGATATGGTTCCAGCATTTGGTCCTTTTTGTCAACCCCGCCCATTTTATTATTGTAGTCGACGACGAGCGCCGGTCTGTAGTGTGACGGCCGCCCCGGTCGTCCAGCCACTTGTAACGTTTCCGCGTTATGGCAAGTGGATGTTAAGAAGACCGGTTTCTTATCTTCGTATGCCATCACAACTACATCGCCAGAATGCCGAGCTACCACAGATCCTTCATCAAGAGCGGCGAGTTGAATTAGTGCAGGAACGTTTTTACGCGTTTTACGGAACGTACCAACACAATCGGTTTTGTTGCGTTTGAGATACCTCGATAAAACGGGGGAATTGAACCAATTATCCATATGTAGAATATGGCCCTTGTTTAATAGAGGTCTCATGAGACGCACTACAATCTCAGTACTTTTCAGCATTAGAGATTGGTTAGCGTGATCTTTGCCCGAGTAGATTTCAAAAGACCACAAATAGCCTGTGGCCGACCCGCACACTTCATAAGTTTTAATGCCGAATCTAGCGGCTTTAGTCGGAATATATTGTCGGAAGGACAGCGAACCTTTCCATAAGGTTAACGACTCATCGATTGCTATGTCTTGCTCCAGTTGATAAGCCGCTTGGAACTTAGCGTTCAAGTGGTCTACCAATGGACCAAGACAGAACAACTTTGATGAATCGGGTGTGCGGGTGGAATTATCGTTAAAGTGGAGGGCTTTGTTTAGGCGCCAATAACGGGCTTCCGACATTAGCGGCCTAAACAAGTCTGATTTCTGGAGGGGATCATTTGAAAAACACGACTTGATGGACGGCATTGGGAAATTGCCAAGTTGAATGTAAAAGGCAAAAAGCATCATTATTTCATCCACATTCGTGTCATACCAATCTCTAGCAAAGTTTTCCGACATTGCCGCCAATTCTACAGCATGACGATTAGTCTCCTGCACGATATGCTCTAGAATGGCATCATCCCAGAAAAGGCGAAATGCCCCGTACGCATTGTAAACCTGTTCAGTGGGTCCAGAGTCGCAAAGAAATTTTTCCTTGCAGCCCCTAAAAGTATCCATAGGGGCCCACTCGAACTTCATTGCGTCTCTGTCCCCATTGAACAGTTCCTGTGCTAATTGGCACTCCGCAGCCGTGAAATCATTCTCGTCATCCTCATAATCGTTTTCATCATCATTTTCGTCCTCATTCATTCTGACGACCCTCTGTCTTGCTCGTACATCTCTCGCACGATGGGCACTACGACCCCTTTCAGCGTCATCCACTAATACTTTCAACCTTGCGGGGATGTCTTCATCAGTCTTGCAAACTTCAACAATAGGGTCACCTCTGTGCCATACATTCTCACCAATCATAGCTCGCCTCGCGGCGTTCCTACCAGTCCTCGGTACTCGTGACCCTGCCGCTGCCGCTCCCACCCCTCCTCCCCTGCCACCTCTACCCCTCCCCGCTCCTCCGCGACGCCCGGCGCCTCGCCCGGCCGCTCCTCGCCCGGCCGCGCCTCGTCCGGCCGCGCCTCGCCCAGGCCGGCGGACCACCTCTCTGAAAGTAAAAACAATATTGTTATTTCTAAAACAACGGCACCTAGCAGTCTAAAAGTATTATTGGTACCTTTGAGCAACCGCAGGCGACGGCGGGCCACGTAGGTTGTCCGGGAACGGCGATACCTGAAAGTTACAAGAATTCCGTCAGTATCCAATATCCAAAATCAATTTGCCAAACATATATTTATTATGTATATAAACCGGTCTGGGCTGCGGCGGCGACCATCGGTGGGACGGTCCTGGCTGTGGCGAGCGAGATCTCGACCGCGGAGATGACGTCTAAAAGATACAAGAATTCCGTGAATCTCCAAAATCAATTTGCCAAACTATATTTATTATATATACAAACCGTTCTAACCTGCGACGACAACAGACGGGACAGTCCAGGCGACCATGGCGGAGACGTCTAGAAGATACAAGAATTCCGTTAGTTGTATGTAATAAAATCTTCAAATCAATTTCTTTATAATACTTTGATACCTCTCTAACGACAGCAGCGAGTAAGGGATCGGGCGGCGGCGGTGAGTGGTGGAGATCTGGGTGGGCATCCGACAGGTTGCTGAAGTTTAGAAAAAAAACACAAAAAATTAATAATAAATCTATGATAATAAAATCATACAGAAGTCTGAAGAGTAGTCGACTGCTCGGGAAAAACGGGATAGACATTTAGAAAATAAGATTTATTGTATTTTATTTACGTACGTTATATTTTACTGTAAAATAAAGA
This sequence comes from Micropterix aruncella, assembly GCA_944548615.1. Classification (NCBI taxonomy): domain Eukaryota; kingdom Metazoa; phylum Arthropoda; class Insecta; order Lepidoptera; family Micropterigidae; genus Micropterix; species Micropterix aruncella. Next base: position 33,429,457 of record OX155950.1, read on the forward strand.
TTGTTGTATTATTGTGTTTGTACCTAGGTTAATTACTTATATACTTGTTATGTCTGATTCTATTGTAAAATTGTATTTGTTATGCACCTTGTACCTAGGCTAAAATTTCATGTATGTAAATTTATAGTGTGTCGCTCAAAAACATTATCGAAAAATAATATGCCGTGTTAGCACTTGTGAAAGGAAGGTGTGTTTTATTGGTGCAGGGGACGGGGAGTAAAACGGTGGTAAAAGAGAAAGACTGAGGCGTATCGAGGCTTGCAGCAGGTGTCGTGGCCGCCCGTTATGGGGCAAGCGGCGACCAAGCGGTGGACCTCTTTTTACAGTCCTGGGTCCACACAGAGCTAGGTCGGTCCGCGCCACAGGGCACTGCATATGTTGTGCAACGGGCGCAACAACGCCAGTAATAAATATTTATATGCATAGAATGTAGGTACATTATGTACAGTATCTCGGATCAAACAGTAATACATACATTACCTATGTATTTATGTATATGTGCAATGTTCAGGAGCGAGCAGGCGCACAGAGACGCCGCTCGACAACAGACCACGAGAAATCTTGTTCGACCCGCTGCGCGGGAAGAAAATAAGATTTATTGCATTTTATGTACGTAGGTTATAGTTTACTGTAAAATAAAGATTGTTGTATTATTGTGTTTGTACCTAGGTTAATTACTTATATACTTGTTATGTCTGATTCTATTGTAAAATTGTATTTGTTATGCACCTTGTACCTAGGCTAAGATTTCATGTATGTAAAATTGGCCACGAAGACCCATTCTGTTCAGGGTTGGTCACACTCACGAGTCAACACCCATCCGACGGCCTCAACGCATGAAGTACGAGCACGGGTAGGACTCTGGCCTTAGGGTTAGTTTCCCCTAGGAATCAACTTTCTGGCGCTCCTGGACAGTCTGCGCACCGTGCGGCATAAGCCAATCGATAGCGACTGAGTTGGCGGATTTTCATATTGAAGAAAGGTTGAATAAAGAGATGGATGAACAGGATCGCAGGCGCTAACATGTAAATATAAGACGGCATTTCGTACACCAGTTATCTCTTGCAGAAATCATGGATAACGTCAATAGTATTGATTGAATATTCTGAAATGTTTTTTTAATCTCGGCGACAAATCACGTCAAGATGGTTTCCGGTGTCGTCGTACTATGTTTCCTTCAACCCTCTCTCGGCGTTTCTTTCTTTCTTACACCTCATTTTTAACACGCTTTTATTGGGTCGACCTGTATGTAACTATGTAATGGAATCTAAGGTAACTAATTTAACCATCTTCCAAGGATCGTGGCGTCATGAAATTTGACAGCTGTATGTAGTTCTGATGACAATATAATAATATGGTACTGTCGAACTGATCTGATGATGGAGTCGGAAGATATGAACTGAAACTTCATGATGGAACATCGTATCATAGCTGTGTTTGGACTTGTTAGAAAAGTCTTGGAATGAACTTTGACCACGATTAGGTTTCAAGGTCTGATGATGAAGCCGGAAGATAGGCACTGGCATTCCATGATGGAATATCGTATCATAGCCGTGTGTATGTGAATATTGTATCATAGCCCAAAAGCGTGTTTTTAGTGTTTCTTTTTAAACTAATAATTTATTATTAATTTCAATGCGATGACGTAATTCAAACCACATTTTATTATTTAACCATCCTGGATAATAATCACGGGTCATTTTGACCCCGGCAAATCTAATTTTGTCTCTCCTTCCACCCCTTTGCACGCCAACGCCATGACCAATTCACTGTACTTATTTCAGTCCTAGAAAACTATCCGGGAATAATAGGTGTCATATATTTAGCTACTCGTATTCCTCACAAAACGGGTTACCGGGGCAAAATGGTGCGTGGGTAATAAGCGAGTGACTATTTTAATCGAGGCATAAGCCAATCGATAGCGCACTCTGGCTAACAGTCGGGGGAGTCTGGAAGCAGTACTGTTTCCTATAGAGCGGGGGTGGTTGCGGACCTTACGGCGACTGCTCTTGAAACGACCATCGGCTACCCGATCCTGGGTGAATAGCCGGGCAAAGGATGCCGTGGTCCGAGATAGATTCGGTATACCACGTTTCGTAAGGGAGAGGACCGTGCAAGGGACCTCGAACTCGTGTTTATATGATAAAATTGTAATTCACTTTTGTTATAAGTACTTACATTAGCCTTTCGGTGCCAGATGGACTCAACCAGTACATCTCTAAAAGCGGCGACAGATCGCCAAAGCCGATGTACTGGTCTACGTCATCCGCTTCCTCATAGGTCTCCACCATCAATTCTTCGACCGGCCCCATACTCCCATCGCTGCTCTCATCCTCAGAAGACTGCTCCTCCACCAGGTCTAGGATTCTGTCCCGTCGCGATGATGCCATCTAATTGATGAAACGATAACGAAATTTTTTGTAAAATAACAAAATTGAATTCGAAAACTTTCTAACTGTTTTTTTTCACTAAATATGCAGTTATGTCAAAAAAGTTATATATTCTTTTCTACTTTATTTTATATATTCTATAATTCCCGATATAAAGAAATCCAACTGTTATGAAATTACGAAATTTTATCGAAAAAAACTGAGGTTAGGTTTTTATCGTATAAAATATCGATTTTTTTATCGAATCCTCTTTTACCCACCCGCAAAAAATGATGAAAAACACGAATTTTAGTATTTTTAGCGGGAATCTTCGAATGCTGAAAAACATGGCTTTCGAGAAATCAACCATTATCAAAAAAATATTACTTATTGCATAAGTTATATACGGGGAAAACATAATCACATATATTTCCGAGCTATATATCCATAAATTTCTGAGATATCTGGAGAAATTATGCAAGAATCACGAAAAAACATTTCTGCAAAACGTAATGGCGGCCATGCGCATTTGCGACGCGACATTCAAAGTCCCGAAATACTTCATATACACGATAAATGGTACATCTAATCAGTTTAAGGGGACTATATGATGTTGTAGAAATGCTTTTACTTACGATTCGTTCAAAAACACACCGAAATCTACTCGAAAACCGTTTCTAAAATGCCGACACGAGCAACGGCGTATTTGACGTTTCGAGCACGTTTCGAGAAGTTGTGCGTTCGACTTGGCGCGTTCAGTAATAATACTTCACATGGACTGCGCAGTTAATGCGGCGCATGATAACAGAGAGAATTTAATACTGTACCCGATCTGCCATACGCATGAAAGAGACAAAATGCTTTCGATGGTAAACAAAGCGTTCGAAAGCGCGCGCGCCGACTGGAACCAAATTCGGTCGTATCAGATTCAACGGATAAAAGTGTCAGAACCAAATTTGGTCGTATCATACTCAAAGGGTTAATATATTTACTTGTTAGTGGTTCAATCCTAGATTGATCTTGATATCCACAGCATTCTTCAGTTAACATTACCACCTATTAACTTTAATTCTCATCAAAGTAACCTTAAATTCCTCGTCATCTTTGTCTTGGCCTTATATAGAATTAAAGATAAGTTTCCTAAAAAATACTCAATAACTAATACTAATTTCATATGTTTATCCGTTCATATGAAATATGAAAAGAGAAATAAACCGGAGTCGCTCTAGAATCAGGGTGATTCACACGTATTTCGGGATTCAGCCCTCGTTCCTTCGGGATTACCGGCAATTCGACGCTGCCGCCGCTTTTTCCCTCACTCCAAAGAGAGAGAGGGACGGAAGTACGTCTCTAGGGGCGGGTGCGAGGCGATAGGCGATAGTCTTCCGCAGAGAATGGGGGAACATTCAGCGCGTAAACACGTCCAAAGAAAATATGCAACTCTTGACAATGCACCGCTGACACATGCATTCCTCCTTTTTTACGTCGCCGTTGCGATGTGGTAGCCATTTCGTAATTGCGACTTTCCCGGGGTTAGTGGTAGAATACTTAGCACTTTGATATCGCAGTCAAAGCGTGGCGGAACTTCTAGAAATTGTTTATGTTCTCAGTAGACGGTTTACATTTTATTTCGATACGATGTGTTTATACAAGATGAGTTTTTAATTAGTGATAACCTTGTGGTGGGTAAATCAGTACGACGAGCTAAGCAAGTTTTATTTTTTTTAAATATGAGAACAAAAAAAATAAAAAGTATATAAAGCTATGAGCATGATGCGCTATCTAGCGGTAGGTAAAATATTCCTTATATTGTTAATTAGCGATATTTTACCCACTGCTAGATGGTGCAGCGCGCTCAACTCTTCTCAAACTTTTCTTCATATAATAGTTTTACAAATGTGAGAAAAAAAACTGTTTATTCTATTTTTTTTAATCAAAAGTTGCTTACTTCGTCGTACCTATTTAATCACTACAAGGATGTCATTTTTAAAAACTCATAGTGTAGGTATATGGAGATGCTGTTTCACAATTTCTTTATAACTCGGTTTGTGGATTATTTTGACATTAATGTTATTATATAACCATTTTTACATCTTCATTTAAATACGCAAAATCTTCAAAGTTTTCTAACTGTGTGAACATGGATTGATGAAGAAAGTACTGGTAATGACATACCCGCCCCACCAACCGACGACGAGAAAAGAAAGTATTGTGAACGCGCTTCTGTGTGTACGACGGTGTCCTCCACGATAGCGCCAAAACACGTTAATATAAAATTTGGGATGCAGCCATCATTTAATTAATCATAACGAGAGTTGGAAAGGTTGTAGTTGATATCGGTGCACCGAGGATGCCCTAGTCATATTTTAATCTCGAAATATTGCACTTAGACTCGAAATATTGGACTTAGACTCAGACTTAGACTTGGACTTAGACTTGGACTCGTACTTAGACTTAGACTTGGACTTAGACTTGGACTTAGTTTTGAATATTAGACTTGGAATTTGGTACACAAATGCCTTCTTAGGAGAAAATCACATTGTGAAATATGTAATATATAGTACAAGCAACTTTAATAATATGTAAATTCTGCCGTGCCTTTTATAGAATATTAACGCCGTCTGTTCGAGCCTAGCCGAGAAAGGAACCGCGCCGGCCGAGGCAATTGTAACGGCAACCAACCGGGTTCGTCCGCGCCTCATTGATTTTATTTATGAAGTTAATATTCAGATGGTATCAGGCCATGGCTACTTGTCGGGAAAGTCGTGGGGTGACGCAGCCGATTTTTTTTCTTTTATGTTGTCATATCCTCCAGTTTGACTGAAATATTGCGCAGGAACCCCTATTAGAAATATATATTATCCACGTTGAAACTTTCCAAAGCGACGTTTTGCCCTAAGCAAACGAGCGCGGAAAAGCATTGATTTACAAATAGGAAACTGGCAAACAATTTTTCAATGCTCTCCGGCCGACTGCCGTCGCGGTTCGTTTAACATCGAAAGTGCGTTTTTCCCGATTTATTTGACTGGATGTGGAGGGATTCGGCGCGCACTTTTCCCCGTTTTTCGATATTTCGCCGAACAAAAAGCGATGAAAGGAAACTGCACAATTTGTCACCTCCCCGCCCCCCGCCGCACCGCACCGTACGTCACACGCCCCCCGCGAATCGAATCGTGCACCTTAAAACTGATCGGTTTGTATAAGGATTTCGCGGTGGTACGTAGGTGCATATAGGCGAGGATTTATATATTCAATCTGTACCCCTCTCATATGGAAGGAATAATTCGCCTGCGTATTTTCATTTATTTCATAGTTACTTTATTTTATTTTATTTGGAAAATGAAAGCGTTACGCAACAAATAGTAAGACATAATAACCAGGTATCAAATAGTAAGACATAATAATAATAATTAAATAGTGACATAATAATAGTAATCAAATAGTAAGACATAATAATAATAATCAAATAGTAAGACAATAATAATCAAATACTGTGGCTCTTTACCATCGTTTAAGAGTCACCTTAAGGATTACTACCTTTCTAAGACGTAACCAGTTCTTCCCTTTCTCTCCTCTTCCTCTCCCAATTTCCTCTCCTCGGGCATTATTAGTTTTGAATTCTTCCACTTGTCTGTATGTTATGTAATAATCTTTATTTTCACAATGCGCGCATGTACCACTATGTTAAGGTTAGTTGTAAGACATTTCCATGTGGCAATAAGCTCGCCTTTTTGTGTCCTCATTAAGTGCAAATAAAGAGTTTATTATTAAATAGTAGGACATTATAATAATAATAATAATAAACGATATTCGAGTGCTTTTTCTGGCCTTACGAGTTTGCTTTCGCATAAATTAAACATCGATAAATAAATTCATATTTTTAAGTACTTATTATTTTTATTTTTTAAGATTGGAGCACAGGGATTGCCTATTTCTAACCCAAATATCGTCCTGAGTGCATGCTTTCGCAGTATAAAAATTCGATGGCCATCTGTAACACGAATTTGCATTACCTCATTTTAAAATATCATAAGCCATCTTCGAATAAAATCACGAATAATATGTGCTCGTTGCGACTTGTTCTCCAGCCAGAAATTTGATTTTTTGGATGGCATGAATAGCAGAAGACAGATCCTTATATAGCTGCTCGATATGTAAACTCCAGTTTAATTTCGGGTTTATTGTAATATCCAGAAATTTTATGGTTTTTAACGACGTAAACTTTATTAGAATCCATGCTAATATTGATATTGTTATCTGGTTTAACATTTTTTAAAGTAAAAATTCATGGCTACTGTTTTGCTGGGTTTAATAATAGTTGGTTCGTTTTAAATCAGCTACTAGCTACAGAGAGATATTTGTTGGCATTATGTCGCACTTCATCATCTAGTACGAATATAAAACTAGTGTCATCTGCGTAATGTAATAAATTCTAATGGCATTAAATTACCCACATCATTGATAAACATAATACATGTACCATTAAGAGACATTGGACAATTAATAGGAAAAAAAATCATTGTTCATAGTTTTATTTTATTTGGAAAATGCAAAGCGTTACACAATATACAAATAGTAAGACATAATAACCAGGTATCAAATAGTAAGACATAATAATAATAATTAAATAGTAAGACATAATAATAGTAATCAAATAGTAAGACAATAATAATAATCAAATAGTAAGACATAATAATAATAATCAAATAGTAGGACATAATAATAATAAACGATGCACTTAAGCTTCAAATAGAGAACAAGTAAATATATTAAAAAGAATAAAAAAAACGACTGCTGTTACAGAAAGTGAATTAATGTATTTATAATTATTTTTCTTACGGTTTTTTATGAAATATTGGTTTATGTATTTATCTATATAGATACATGTATATTTTTGATATCTACTCAATTCAGACCTTTAATTTAACATTAAACACGATATATTTATGTTAATTTATTAACATTTGAACATTTATAAAACTACTTACTTGATATTTGGACAGTTAAGGTAGGTACTCTATGCCACTCGTGATGACAAAACGATTCTAACGGTCTATTACATAAAATTTCTATATCGGTCCAAGTGTTTAGAAGTTATGGTGAACTAGAGAAACGGAAAACTTACATAAATGAACCCTGAACACATTACGCTCTTTTTTTGTTGGGCAGTCGTGTAATAATCAGCATAAGTCCAGTTATTTACGTATATTATCAAAGGAACAATGGATTTTAAAAATAAATAAATAAATTACCGTTTACACGTAATAACAATAATTATAAATATAGTTCACTTTTTGCAACGGCAATCGCGTTTTTAAGTTCTTTTTTAACTTGTTTCTGATTTGTTCGGCTGAGAATACTTTTTCTACCTTTATGTATGCTATTTTTTTTAATTTGATGCTATTTTGAAAATTGCGAGTCTGCATTACAATTCCAATGATTTTTTTTTCGATACTTAAATCGCATCGCTTACATAAGATGAACGTCAAGAGACACAATTTCAGGATTAGTACAATTCTTTGAACTCCTCTTAAAAGAATCGTCATAGAAAAGCAGATTTCCACTTTTCAGTACTAGGTATTATTAGTCAGGATACAGACCATTCGTTTTGTGAAGAAGAATTTTCAGGGGTTGGAAAGAAATCTTGTTTTTGTAAACATGAGATGATGTCCACTAAGTTGGTTATTCTGGTTTAGGATGAATATATTGTTCGACTCTGGACAATCGTAGTGAATATTCAAAATTTTAAATATCTCATTTGAATCCTCTCTTTCCCGTAGCCTATTTAGTGTGGGTAGATCCAGGATGGCCAGTCGCTCTTTATACGGCTTTTTGTAGAGGGATATAGGGATTATGGGGCTCGCCTATGGACGTTCTCCAGTAGAGGGATATCGCTGCCGGGCTTTGATGTTTCCGCCAGAATCAAAAATTTACTGGCTTAAAAAATATTCGCTTAATTGGTGATTCTCTTTTAATTTCCAATTTTAAACCCTTAGCAAAAAAAAACACTTTTTTTAAACTTTAACGGCAGTCCACAGCAGGCGTGGGCCGCTCAGTCAGCTGTACCCGGGGAGAATTAATCGCCCCGATAAAATTTTCACTAATTTAATTTTCTCGCTCTTCATTATCATTAATAATTTCCCGTTTGAGGCCCGGCGGCCGTCCCTCTTTTTTCATTTCGCGGCCATTAGTGAAACTTGTTACGTTTGCGTTGAGTTTTCATTAAAATGCAAATTCCGTATTAGGTCGTTCGCCCGCCCCGCATTAGAGACGTACGTAACACGGCGAATGGGGGGCGCTATTGTCGTAAGTACGATATATGACGATAATAATATTTTTTTACAACACGCCGCCGCTTTCGTTTTATGATCTTTTTCAATTAGGCCTCCTGTAAAAGGCACAAAGTGGTTCCTTGTAAAGAACCGGGGGAAAGGGCTAATTTCTAATAAAGTCTGCAATAAAGGGCTTTCTGTTTTCGATGATGCTTTACTTTTATCGAGAGTATTGTCGTGTCATTTTAATATTAAAAATCAAAACAGTACAATCAAGAGACAATAACGCGAGTATACTATATTTTATAATATTTTTTTCTACGTATTCTATGAGCTCCACTAGAATGAACCATTGTCAAAGAAAACGAGATATTTTGTTACATGCTCAAGATAAAATTCATATTTTTCAAATCCATCGAACATATGAAATAGAAAGAATAGAGTAATAAAAAGAACTGAAAAATATGTAACATAAACAAAATCTTTTAGTTTCCGTAGAATTATATATGTACCGAAATGGATCTAAAAATAAAATGTATAAATACCACATTTATCATTCAAGTAATCGTTAATCTTATAGTATTTTTCATGTCCGTTGAACATATGAAACAAAAAGTGTATAGTAACGAAAAGAACTAAAAATAAGCAACAAAGTAGATTTTATCTTTTATGTAGCGAAATTAATCTAAAAAATAACATTGATTTACACCACACATATTTATCATTCAAGTAGTCGTTAATCTTATAGTATTTTTAAAAGAATTTTGTCTTTAATACGATACTTAAATTGGTTTACTGTTAACTCTAAAATTTGCTGAAAATAATCTGTACTAAAAATGTATAAATTGTCTCTTTTGAAACCGACCGTTATAAATCGGAACTTAGCGACTGAAAGCCTATATTATTTAATTCCAGTATTTTTATTATTAGATGCGACTATCAAAATTTCTCTGGGTCAAGTCATCGCGTAATACGCGAAACATTTGCGATAGTGTAAACCCACCACCGTCCAGCAATCGACCGCACCGTTCGAGAATAGCCGGATCTGTGTAGACTCGGCTTTAGATGTTGCAGCGATGTAGGTAGTTGCCAAGCCGAAGCCAAGTCTCTGCCCCTAATCACTTGCTCAGCCACTCAATCTCAAGCCAGGGCTGCCCCCTATCACTTTAAGAATTTATTTTAAAAATCAAGTGAGCCTACCTAACTGATACTTACATTCATGATTTACTTCCAATGTATAGATGGAACTTCAAAGATCCGCATCTTCTATGCGATCATTCTAGCTATCTAGGTTTCACTATCACCTGCGGGATTATTTATTAGTTTTATATTATTATTTATTAGATTATTTATTAGATTATTAGTTTTGACGATGAAGGTCACGAAAAACATACTCTTTTGTCATTTTAAAAGCAGTGCACGTGTGCTTTTGGCTATATAGATTTGCTGAGTCGTACAAGGACATATTAACTATTTTTAAACACGATAATCTGAAGACGTACAACCTATGATATAGTGTTCCTCTATAATGTAGTTGACAGTGCATATCTGGTCGAATGGATATCTATTCTGGCTCCTCGCATTACTCGGGACCCGCGCCTGTTTTATACAAAGGGATACAACTCTAACTATACCAAGAACTCCCTAATAAACAGGGCTATGACAACGCACAATGAGTCCAAAATAAATAATACTAAAATAATATGTATAATTTCTTATGATAAAATGTAAATCTCTCATCAGGTTGGTCTCGCATCACTTACATTTGTTTTTTTTAATTCTCTTTTCTCTTAAAAATAAAATCCCTATTAAATAAATAGTCATGGTCGTAGTTTATTATTTCCAAAAAGTACAAACTGTGGAATACGTCATTTTACATCGCTATTACATATTATCTTCATTAGATTTACATATACCTTTTTACATAAAAGTACTTTGGGCTCAATAATAGAAAATAATCACACTCAAATTACAAAAAAATATCAAAATTACTAATAAAAAATAAAAAAAACAATAGGTAAGTTCTTCAAGAATAATCGGCACCAGAAGTACCTACTAAGATAACAAAGAACAAATCCAAATTAATTCACAATAAAAATGAAAATACTCTAAAGGATATACAAATAATCCAACTCATATTGACACTTAAGTTTAAAAAATGTTTATTCGATAATAAACAAATTGAGTCGATAAATACTATAATCACATTTCAAAATCTAAAATAGCTTTGTTAAATTCATTCAAATTATAGAGAGCATGCCTCATGGAGTTTTTTTTAATTTCTGTTGGCAACAGGTTTAAAAAATTTAAGGCCAAATATAAAAATTATTTCTGGAATAAACTCAGCCGCTCTTCGTGAATCACGATGTTATTCTTATTGCGTGTGTTATGTTCGTGTAAATTCGAGTGCTTTTTCTGGCCTTACGAGTTGGCTTTCGCATAAATTAAACATTGATAAATAAATTTACATTTTAAAGTACTTATTATTTTTATTTTTCAAGATTGGAGCACAGGGATTGCCTATTTCTAACCCAAATATCGTCCTGAGAGCATGCTTTCGCAGTATAAAAATTCGATGGCCAGCTGTAGCATTACCTCAAGTCAAAATATCATAAGCCATCTTCTAATAAAATCACGAATAATATGTGCTCTTTGCGACTTGTTCTCTAGCCAGAAATTTGATTTTTTGGATGGCATGAATAGCAGAAGACAGATCCTTCTATAGCTTCTCGATATAAAACTCCAGTTTAATTTTGGGTTTATTTTATTACCCAGAAATTTTATGGTTTTTAACGACCTAAACTTTATTAGAATCCACGCTAATATTGATATTGTTATCTGGTTTAACATTTTTTTAAGTAAAAATTCATGGCTACTGTTTTGCTGGGTTTAATAATAGTTGGTTCGTTTTAAACTACCTACTAGCTACAGAGGGACATTTGTTGGCATCATGTCGTATTTCATCTTCTAGTACGAATATAAAACTAGCTTCATCTGCATAAAGTAATGTAATAAATTCTAATTGCATTGAATTACCCACATTATTGATAAAAATAATACATGTATCATTAAGAGACATTGGACAATTAATAGGATAAAAATTCATTGTTCATAGTTTTATTTAGTATCTTTTGTCATTGTTACTTGTTAACGCTGTTTTGTTTACTAAATAAAATAAAAAATAAGGCAGATTAATGTATTGGAATTATTTTTATTTCTTTACAAAAAGTTGGCAGCCCTGTCTGACTGCATTCGCCGGCAGTCTCTTGAAGCCCGGCGTCGTATCTGCTGTATAAGTGACAGTGAAACCCTGTGGACTAGAAGCGGGCAACTGAGTGCCTTATGTCTATATTAAAGCACTACGGCAAATGCATATCGCCAGTGAGGAAGCACTTGCCGTGTTTAACGAGTGATGTAAGTTTGCGATATCGATGTTTGATGCGCTTGTTATCTACTCCTTGTCGTACCATCACTCTTGTGGGCTTACATAGACGAACTTGGTCATTATTTATTTTAATAAGATTGTAGTGTGGCGTGTTCGATCTTTTTAGTTTGTAAAAGACCTGCAAAATCAAAATCGAAATGAAAAAGTTTTTATTGAATGTAATTAAATTGCGTATATATGCTGATTGTCAAGAGACAATAGCATTACATTTTAACATACAATATTTTTTCAACGAATTTTATGAGCTCCACTAGAAAGAACCGTCAAAACATTTTTTTGGACCGTTGAACGATATTCAGTATTCAGTATCCAACTGAATAGACAGCACATGTACGAGTAAAGCAGAAATAATAGATTAAGAAAAGAACATAAGGATAGGTAAGATAACAGATAGGTCTTTTGGATTTTGTTGAATTATATATGTAAAGAGTGAATCAAAATATATGGTCTATTAACACCAGGCATCATTATTAAATAAGTAGTTGTTAAACTTACTTATTTAATAATCTACTTAAATTGTATGTTATTCTTAAAAGTCTTTATAAAATACTTAAATTGTTTTACTGGTAACAATACAATTTCCGAAGGAAAACTCTGTTGTAGAAATGTGTATATTGCTCTACAAAAGACTTTAAAATTGGAACTTGGAAACTGTTTAATATTCCACACGCATTTATAAAATAAGTTGTAAGGTTTTAAATCTACCTTGCTACAGTGACGCATATATAGACTTTCGTACATGGTTTTTAAATAAAATATTTGGATATATAACGTATAATTTTCCTATAAGGATTATTTTTATTGGTAACAAATTGTTTTCAAGTAGATTTTTAGTTTGGTTTTGCTAGTAAGTACGTATATAATCATAAGTTTAATAATATACACGTTATAAATAAATAATATGTGTGTATACACATATTATATACACATACACATACACTCATGCATATACACATACACATACATGGATACACACATTCATATACATAAATATGAATATAAATCTGAAAGCTTATTTCTATTTCTGGTATTCATATTAGTGAGATATAATTCGGTATTACTACAGTATTCTCTCAGTAGCCTCTCAGTGGCTCGTGCCAACAAGGGTTTGACAGTATCCTCCAAACCCCCAATACAGTTTGTGCGGGTTGGCTCTAAAGGCAAAAAACATCTCACTGCAAAACCTTTCTCAATAATCGAGAAAGCTTCAGATTGGATTATGGAGGTAGATTCGGTCTCTAAGCAGTATACATTCCCTGAAAGTCTCGGATGCACAGCCCTGCGTCCAGATATAACTCTTTACTCTCTATCTCGGAAGATGGTCCTTATCGTAGAATTAACTGTTCCGTGGGAATCAAATATCCTAAAAGACCACGAGTACAAATTAAATAAATACCATGACCTCGCAAATGCCGTCACCCGGAACGGCTTCACTGTTCACCTTCACGCGGTGGAAGTAGGCGCTCGTGGCCTGCCAGCTAAATCTTTGTTTCACCTTTTTAAAGATCTTGGTCTCTCCAGGAAAATAATCAACTCCTTTCTAGAAAAATTATCTAAAACCGCGATTTCTGCATCTCAAATTCTATGGCTTCGAAGGGGGGAGTGAATGGGTGGTAAGGTGACCGCTCACATGTGGCAAGACAGCTGTCCTAAACCTACCACCGCCGGTCGTAAGTCCGGAATCCACCCTTCACCTCCCAGAAGTGTAATAATTATATATGATGGGCCCGATTTTTGGTCGGTGAATTCCATGACAGCTCCGTTTGTATTTTTTTTTTTATTTAACCATACATACTCGTACTACCTAAATTGCACCAAACTTTCCTTACTTTGCATGGCTCATCATTAGTCCTAGACATTATTGTCACAGTTACAAAATCACTTGTGACGTTACTAGACTCGTGCATACAAACACAAACACATTCACACACCCGCAGACGCCCTACGCCCGTAAGACAGAGATCGTAAAATTAACCCACATCTTGTGCCCACAAGCCCCCACTAGATTCAGTCGGGTGCATCAATGATAAAGCGGGAGCAAGGGACGTCGCGTTGAGCCAGATTAAATCCGACGTCCGATACGGCTATCGACCGAAGATTCTGGCTGTAGAATACTACTATGTGAAGCAAACATTTCCGCAAGCTAGTATCGGGGATTGTTTTAAAGGTACTGCAAGATTTTGCCGTATTTTTTTGTATGAAATATTTTTTTTACATACCAAATAACTAGCGCAACTAAATACCTCAAGCACATCAAATGTTAAGGAATCAATCTTTTTTTGCTACCGTTTAGAATTAACCCTCTAATGGTGCTAATGTACCACAGCTAATAATAGTGTGCTTACTTTAAATAAATAAATATATCACCTGATTACAGATTACATAGTAAAATAGGTGCGACATTTTTTTAAAATGGATTTAACCTCCTTGACACTTCGGACGCTAACAATGCCTATAGGCATTTTGGCTGTCCCCCGTATATATCATATAAATATATAATATACATAACAAGATTAATTACTACGTAACAATAGGGATTTTATGAAAAACGATATTGTTGGTATTTATTTACAAAATTGACCAAAAAGTTGCGGCACACTTTTTGCGCGCGAAGACTGGCTTTTGACCGGTTAAACCACGTTGATGGTCCCCTAATACTTTTTTAAAAACAGTATTTAAACTATCGAGTCCAACCATCAATCTAAACTCAAAGAATATTGCTGTATAAGCTGTTAGACGCGTTTGGAATGTATGTTTATAAGGATAATAAGGATGGCATGTAACTTCAACTATTCATGCAAATAAAGCAGGACGTTTTGGCTCAATATTCGTAGATTGAGGAGCTACTTTGAACTAGGCTTCGTAAATTGCTAGAATGTTGCTAAATAATCGGTTAGACGAGTTTGGAATGTATGTTATAAGGATAAGAAGGAAGGCATGTTACTTCAACTATTCATGCAAACAACGCAAGACGTTTTGTATCAATATTCGTCGATTGAGGGGCTACTTTGAACTAGGCTTCGTAAATTGCCATTTTGCTATCTGCCAATGCTGAATCGATTAGATGCAATGAATACGGCGGGCGGGCATATTTCTCTGTGGCAGCGGGGAGAGAGGCGGAGATTATTTGGGATTCCCATAATAGCTCGAACAATTTCTACTGGGGATACATCAAAGCTAGTGGCATCAGATCAAGCGAGATATCATTAAGTGACCGCCGTGATTGGATCTTGGTATATCTCGAAATGAAAGGAGGTATCCTACCGTGATAGCTGAATATTGGACGAAGGGACGTGTGAATTAGGTTATTCAGTATTTGATGAGAAGCTTGCATAAGGGATGTTACGCTTTCATGCCTCGAGGTCATCGCTGTTGTTTGATTAATCTTGAGTAATTATAAAATATCATTGCATATTTTATTATATCACTATATTTATTTGCTGTTAGTGTTATCAATGAATATCATTAATCGGGAATTGAATTAGTCATGGGACAAGTTCTGAAGTGTACAAACCACTTGATGCGTACTTACAAAATCTTTCTTTCTTTATTTATTTATTGGAAAAAATATCCCTAATAACGGTTCACAATGTTAGTATTAAATTAAGGTGTAGAATTGAACAGATATTTAATAAATGTTTTCGAAGCAAAGTAAGTATAGATTTGTTGGATTTAATCAACTCCACTATATCACAGCCTGTTCTGAAGTGATATGGTATTATATTTGTATTATAATTTATTACATAAAATACCTTTTTTATGCAATTTTGTTGAAATGATTAACAAAATAATTTAGAATATTTGAAGAAAAAAGTAACATAACGTAATAAAACTATTCGTTTGGTTACTTGGTTAGATTGGGTCAACACATTTAAAAGATATGTATAACATTTCAAGTAATATAACAATGATAAAGAATTGGATGCGATGAATATTTAGGATCGGCCTTTTTGATGAGATTGAAATGATTTCGGGGACTTAACTAAGTACTAATATAAATTTGATGCTTCAGGAAAATGTTGTATATACACTAAACATCAATATACATAATATAACATAGTAGATCCAGCAAGCATCGCTACGACACAAAACTGCGGAACTGACAAGCATGACTTACAAACAGCGACATCACATATTTCTAGCACCTACATTTTTTCATACAATATACTATCATCTGATACATACAATGTGGACCTATCTTATTTTCGATTTAAGGGATCTGTGGCACTGTGGCTTCATTGCACAAAATACGACAGAGAAATGCGAGGCGTTGAGGAAAATCGTATCATAATAAACATATCACATAACTTTAATACACATCCCGGTAGCATAGTGGTTAGGTCGCCTGATCTTACTTTGTAAGATCACGGGCTCGATTCTCGGCTGGGTTACCATTTCCGTTGTGATAAAATTGACGTAATTGCATTTCATTTCTGTCGATCGAATGCAATAATAAGACTCACACGAACACACATGTTACACGCACATATACATATAAATATTTCATCGTAGGGTTGGTTGGAAGAGATTGTTGTGTGGCCATAAACCTGCCCATTATGAAAATTCACAATAAAGAGTATAACTAAATAAACAATATATACAAGAATTACTAGTCCTATACTGCAATATTACTATAACCTATTTTCGTATTTAAATAAATATAAATTGTTTATTTTTTTTTAGGTTTAACTAAAATATAGTAATAAAACAAATAATTACTCCGACTCAGATACAATATTTCTTTTGGAGTGGTAAAAATCAGAATAGTCATATAGCTCAAAACAAAGATGTTCAATGAAACGACAACGATTGAGACGCGAGCAATGCTATTTGCAACATTGAACCTTGAGTTACCATAACCTTATTTTTAATACGATGAAATATTACAAACTTAGAAATGAAAAATAGTTCAAGTAGCTAAAACGCAGCTCGGTGTTAGGCGGTACAGTGCATGGGTTGCTCATTATACGGGGATGGAGTTGGGCTTACTGGTCGGGAGTGGCATAATCCCCCCCACGCCAGGGGCGCATCGCGACGTCGAGTGTTACTTACCCGGCGGGTTTAAAACTGAGCGGGCGATAGAATAAATAGTTGCATGTAATCTACGCTAATGTGAGCGTCTTTACCTCGGCCGTGTTGTCCCGGCCCTGTTGGCGCACGGAGTCGCGTTTGTGGACGGCTCATTAAGCCGATGGCACGAATATAACAGCCTTACTGTGGAGTGTGGACACTCTTTACTGCGTGGATACTCGGAGACAAACAGTTTGAGCCTTATGGCCAGTGTGTTTATTGGTCGGTCCAACTCAGGGTTAATCTTCTATTCAGCCTTCTCGAGGAGGGGAACCTCGGGCGGCTCGGGCAGTTGTGCAGAGTCCATGCAACCGGCAAATTACTAGAGGGGTCTGGAGACGCGTGTTTCCTAAGAAGCGGGGTATGCGTCTATCTATTATCACCTATTCCGTTAGAAATTACGCATTGGCTACCCGATCCTGCTAAATTAACAGAGGAAAAGGTTGCATCGGGTCCACGACGAAACAAGCTCACAACGGAGATAGGTCGGTGTCAGAGACTTCGATCTACAACCCGACTAGACTGCCAAGAAATTAGTCCTAATCTAGAAGGCAAGCCGCGATGGGCCATATTGTTCTCCTTCCATGTGCCTTGCGATTTTAGGTTGACCTCTGCCAAGTTTGTGGCAGAGCTGGATTAGTACATCGTTTTCATCTCAAAGTCTTTGCGACTCATTTTAGGTTAACAGGCTTTATAACATTCTGGGATGGCCGGCTCGGTCGCGATAATAGATAAATCGCAACGGTTGTTGTATACTATAGTACCCAAACGCCAAAAAAACCGTTGACTACTGTTAGGTACTAGAATACCCAAAGCCTCCCCCCCCCCCCCTGTCTATCTCGTTTCTTATCTTAAGTATTTATATAAAAAAATATTCATCACCCTTTTGTACTCAATGTGTCTATTTGAAGCGCTTTATTTGATAGAAAGACAGCGAATTGAGAACAGTTTCAATTCCTTCGAAGAGTCGTCATTCATAACGCGTTAAATTCCGCGCGCAAATAAATCGAAGCGTGTATTGCATTAATATTTCTAGATTTTTATTAGTTTAAGTTTTCCGATACTTTGCTTTCAAAAAAAGCTTTGATTTAGGATTTCACCTATACCCATGTTCAACTTTACGGCTTTTAAAAAATCGGCCACCAAATCGGTCATAGTAACAAAACATGTCATTGCAAACTTCATACTTTAATCTACTTCTTCAGTGTACTTCAATATACTTCAATCTATATACAGACTGTATAGTTCATAAGCGCGGAAAATTTAACCACGTTTAATGACCATGATATAGATCACAAATTTATTATAATTTTTGAATTTTGAAATTTGATCAAAATTATCTAAAATTATCTAAAATTAATCATCGTTGTATGTATCCATACCTTTATCAATATGAATGAATTCATTCATACCGGTAGGCTATTCACGCGGTTTTGCCAGTAAGTAATATGTAAAGCATGTTAACTAGGTTTGTTTTATTTTTTAAATTTTAAAATGTTTTTTATTATGGTTTTTTTATGGTATTTATGGTTTTGATTGTTTTAATATGTCGCTTATTTATTGAGTTCGCCAAAAGATTATTTCAGTATCGAAATCAGCGTGGTGAATACATCCGGTTTTCGGTGAGTTTCCTAATAAGAAAAAAACGCTTTTCCATGCCAACCCAAGAGGTAAACGTTTAGAGCTCGCATTTTTTAAAGAGGTATCCCCTTAATCATAACAAAAAAAGATGGCATTGCTATGATTACATAATCAAAGCAAAGTCATTCTTTTGACGTTATAATCAAAGGCCTTGTCCTCCATATAATACATACAAAATTAATAAAATTAAATCAGTAAAATATTTTTTAATACCTAATAATTAATAAAATAATTAATAAATAAATAAAATAAAATTAAAAATAATGAAATAAAATATTAAAAAATGCGGCACATTGAAATGTCTCGCGACTTGTCGAATGCTTAAAGTAGGATTTCTTCTGACGTATAACAATATCCTTTCTTCGACGCGAATTCCGTGGACTTCAGGAAAATTATTAGCCTCTCTAGTATATGGAACAATTGGATGTTTTCTCTGATTCGCTGAAAAGCAGAGTAGATAACTACGCCATTTCTAGGATGTCGACGAAATGGATATTTTTGACGATAAAGACGTAAAGCTTGTTCCGCGTTGCAATCGCATAGGCCATATACAAAAACCATATCCGCGTATTCTATAGAAGTAAACACAGCTGGTCTTGGCATTCTTGTAATAATTGAACGATAGAGAGAGACAGAGACAGAAAAAGAGAGAGAGAGAGAGAAATAATAGATAAAAACAAACAAACAATAATAGATAATAGATAAACGAACCTTTAAAATGTACAGCAATTTTGAAAAACACAGATAACTCACAATTTATCAATAAAATACACAAGTACTGTTTCATTGAAATTATACGAGACGCCGACACAGACCTGGCATCACTGAATAAAGACTGGCCATTTTGGTTTTGTAAACAAGTCATCGTGACTCGCATGCTGTCTCGTTCTTGCTTTTGCAGGGCTGTCACTTTGTAAACCACCATATTTTTAGCTGCGTAAATCATCTCGGACTATACTGGATGAAAAGATGCCATGGAATGAGCATGTCAAGTCAAAACTGTCATCAGCCTGCTATACTCTATTACGCATCATGAGTTGTATGGTAGTTGAACCTCACCCGCGCTATGTTATTCTTCTATGGAATACTGCAGCGCACATCAACGGTGTACTCACTCTCCAAAAAAAGACATACGTGCGATAGTAGGTTTTGGTCCACGGCATTCATGTCGTGAAGACTTCCAAAAGCTAGGGATATTGACTTTATATGCGATTTTTGCTCAAGAAACTCTTTGCAAATTCTTTTGCATTAAGAGCTCGGCAACATCTCACGAGGAAGTACATCGGCATGTCACCAGGAAGAAATCCCATTACCTTTAACCGATTATACCACGTACGGCCAAGTTTCAGGCGACTAGCCTTAAACTATTTAACAAATTGCCCAAACAAACGACCCCTTGAGCGTTGACGTTTGAATTGTAGTGTCTCTTAGAGAACGTGAAGAAGAAGAAGAATACATCACAATAAAATGATAGCGTTTCAGAAAAACGACGATTACTCCGATACTGCCATACGAATCGTATAAAGAAGGCCTTTTTTATGTTCCTATGGAAATTTACTATTAGATAATTGTAACGTCGTTTTGTAAAGCAATACGCATTATTCAGAATTATCTGTCAAATTTGCGGTACAGAAATTTAACTGCCTTGTCCAACATTTCTTTGCTTTTTCAGGAAATACAAGTAGATACCTCTATATTCAATTGTTTAATATAACTATAGGTAGGTAACCTTAAATTCACGTCTGTAAAATTACGTAAATTCACGAAATGCGCAAAATTTCGTGTACCTACCTGTAAACATTTTATGTCGTAAAACAATTAGATAATTCACGCGGTAAATTCGTTTTAAACCTTTTTATAATGTCAATCAACCGGGATAGTCTTCGATTTCATAATAAGATAATAATGAATAAATATTAAAATAGCACATTACAAAAAATAGCATAGCCCTGAATGCGCGCGGGGCTGAGGGGAGAGGATGGCGGCCCGCAAGATACAGGTAAAAATAATTTTCCATTGTAATCTATTTATAAACATGCGACTCGCAACACTCGCACAGAAGTAGTTGACCTTCAGCGCTCGTGGCTCCTGACTAGAGATGTGTCAATCCTGATTGATCGAGTTTTTTTGATTCGATCGATCGAGTCACAGTGCGAGTCAATTTATTTATTTATTTTATTTATTTATATAAGTAATGCAAATATTAAAAATAACAGTAAACAATTTCAGCATAGGAATTATGCATAGAAATACTTTCAAAATTGAATCAAAAGCAGAAAAAAGAATACATTGCATAGTCTAGTGGCAACGTCACCTAACTAGGCCGGGACCTGTTCTAAGGTAAACATTTATTTTTGAATGTGCTTGCACAAATACCGTGTTTATAAGAATGGCATATACATATTCCGTGTATGCATAAAATAATGGAATTGCAAAACAATATTAAAAATGACTAAATACTTAAACTAAATAATTAAATTAAAGTTAGAAGTGGAAAATTAAAATGACAGCAAATAAATTCAAATCAGAAAAAAACAAAACAATTTAAAATAGTAAAAATTAGAATAAGAATTTAAACAAAATAGTCCTGCATTTTACTTATAACTAAGATAAAATATGAAATCGAAGACTATCGCGGTTGTTTGACATTATAAATAGGATAGAAAACGAATTTACCGCGTGAAATTTGTAGGACCCGACGTTTCGGTGACGTTGCAGCCGCCGTTGTCTAGGGCAGTCTACCCTAGACAACGGCGGCTTCAACGTCACCGAAACGTCGGGTCCTACAAATTTCACGCGGTAAATTCGTTTTCTATCCTATTTATAAGATAAAATAGTGTTAAAACTAAACAAATTATCTCTTAATATACGTTAAAACATAATAACAATAATAATAATAATAATAAATAAATTAATAATAATATTATAATAATACAATATGTATAAGATTCAAAATATTCAAATGTCCGGGTTAGATTATAATGTCCAGTATTTTAAAAATTCTTTGTCTTCCCTCTTTTACAAGCCAGTTTCTTAGCAGCCTTTTAAAGTAGGTCTTATTTTGTGCTGATTTTATGTCGCCAGGAAGAGCATTGAAAAACCTTGGGGCAATAAATGTATAGGTTCGCTGACCAAAAGTAAATTAACCTTCTGGGTACTATCATATTATTATCTTCGGAAAACCTCCTTGATAGGGTATTTTGAGAAAAATACCCTATCAACGTTTATTTTCCATATTGATAATTAGCAACATTTGTAAACTTTTCAATATAACGGAATTATGATAGCCGACATTCTAATTCTTATTTAATTTAGTATACATCTATTTATGTTTAAAAAATACGAAGGCATATTGCCGGATTGACAATAAAATTATTATACGTTGATTATTCTACATAGAATTTGCATTTCTATTTTAATATATTATTCTCTCTTACTATTTAATGACATTAGTATATTTTGATTATTTGTAAGTAGGTAATATTACAGCCATGACAACTATCATGATAGTTACGTTTTTAATAATTAAATTTTAAGCATTTAATTTTGTGACGCATCCAAGTGTAGGAATGCCTATCTACTGGAGTAGTTGATTGTATTGTATTATATTATACACAACTAGGGAGGTACCTACTTAAGTTTAGTGTATGTGTTTTTATCTTAAATCGTTTTGATACAATGTAACGCCGTGGAGTGGTGGCGTAACAGGACCTTTTTGTAACCACATTTGATGCATTCTTTAAACATAAACCAGACGAAATCATGTCTAATTTAACAAAGAAGAAAAGTTACATATGGAAGCACTTTGATGCTCTCGACGATAAAGTCGCTAAATGCCACAACTGTAGCAATAAAATAAGTTATGCTGGCGGCGAACTGGAAATCTAAACAGACACATGAAAACCAAGCATGGATCGATTCCAGTGGAAACTTACAGAGCGACCACGAAATCAAACAAGACCACCGAATCAAACAACCGACATGGATTTACTACAGCAAATAATATTTCTAGCACGTTGCCGACTACGATAATTAATACACTGTCTCAAGAGACAGTACTGGTACCGCTTCCATCATAACTACAAGATCAGCGACTCACTCAACAATCCAGCATAACAAATTATTTCTACGTATACGTTGCGAAGCAGGAAACATATTTAGTCGAACCTAATTCCGAAACGATCAATTATTGATCGATCGAGTCGTCGATTCGATCGCCATGCAACGGGCGATCATGTCACAACACTACTTCTGACGGTGTGCGATGTTTACCTATCGATTCATGAGAGAGAAGGAGATGCAAGATTTACGATGCCATAGTCCGGCCGCCCTTTGTAAAATATATTTACAAATAATGATTTTAGTCCTCTTAAAATGAAGCAAACAAATTAAGTAAAAAAACCTGTTATTTAAGTAAAGCCTGTTATTTTACAGATTTTAGTATGTGATTAAATTAACTCGTAATAGTATAAGTACCAGAAATAAGATTCCAAAATGGCGATTTCTACTCGGAAGATTAGCCTCGCTCAGACAACCTTCTGGTATTGATCACGACAATGTGCGTTTGATAGTGGAAAAATCCATCTATTAGACTATTGAACATTAAAGGCGTAATTATTATGTATTGAAATCTGCCCCGGGATTCTGAAAAGGCGATACGATACGTCAACGAAATACGACATTGCATTGATACGTCAACGAGACTCGACACAACATCGTCCTCGATCCGATGACTTGACTGATTCTGTTCTAGAATCGCCAGCTAATCTCGGAACTCGATACTACCCATGTGATTCCCATCCCGATATCGTGTTTTGATTGGCCGGGGTCGGCCGTTTAGCAGTGAGCGGCGTATACTGAATTCGGACCGGCCTCTGATAGTGCTTAGTGCTTTGAGCTAAGGAAAATTCCGATCGCAAATTCAGCGAATTTCATTCGATCTTGGGTGGGAATGGTCGGTAATCATTGCTGAATGGGGATTTTTACTGCCATTTCTCAGCTATCTCCTAGAGCAACGACATGCAGACGACACCTAATGTGCTGATGTCTGTCCTTACCTTACTTCTGACGGTTGAAGGACTATCAAATCGCTTCCAGAATTGCAAATATTTTCGAGTGACGACAATCTAGTATTGTATCGTCGCTTCAGAATCCCGGGGATGTCTACCAATAATATTAAAATAATAAAAGCCATGATTTAAAAACCCGTTTGTTACTATATTACTGTTTTATTTTAGATTTGTTTTTAGATATTTTAGATTTAACCCTTCGAGTAGCGGCATAATTTCATGGCAGACCACGGCAATTTATTGGAATTTCTTGCAATATCGCCGCGCTCGACAAAAAGTACTATAACTATGGAACTACTATAGCAATCATAAAAAGAACAACTGCACAATGATTGCATTGAAATTTCGTATATAGAATATTGAAATGTCATTCCGTAAAACAATTAGATAATTATGAATATGAGAAAGTCGTAAAAGCGAAAAAAACTTGGCATTTCTAACTTGTACTTGTCTTACGGATAAATACGAAACCCTATTTAGAAATTGTAAATACTATCGTTATCTTTATTAGATTCTCTATCAAAGGTAAAATTTCTTTTTGCTTCTTTACATACAAAAATATTTAGATATTAGCTCATAAAAACCAATAAAATAATATTAATGCGCGCTTCGGGAGTAAGCCGCCAATATTGGTCGTTACTAGTCAATGGTGTTCTGATGTGCAACCAAATTTGGTCGTTACGTAGCCGAAGGGACAAGTCTATATTTTACCATATAGACTTGTTTGAAATTGCTATCTATTGGGCTACTGAACATAAAAAGAAGATGTTTGAAACTATGAGTGCCATCTACACGTCGCATTTCATAGTAAAATACTAGCTGCCGAAACGCAGTATGGCATTGAGCAATCTAATACCCTATATCAGGGGTCGGCCAGTAATTTCAAGTGGGGTCCTAATACCGTTAATTTTTTTTATCGAGGTCCAGAAAAAAAACTCATAATAATTACTAATTTTCTAAAATTTGCAATATTTTAAAAAAGGGAACAATTTGCTGGGTTTTTATTTAAGACTTTGCGTATTTCCGACGATAATAATCATTCAATTGCATAGATAGGTAAGTTATTTAACAATATTTGGCGATTCAAGTTTCAACCTTCCGTGTTCCGGATCCAGACCGGGTCCGCCTGTTGCCGACAGAGGCCCTATAATATAAAGTTCTCCCTGTGGCCCGGCCTAAGGAACTTAAGGAACAAATTATTGGCCGGAAACTTAATAGTGGTTACGTTTTGGACTAACAAATATTCTCACAATGGTAACTTTACCAAGATATTACCATGTAAAACTATTCATCTACTAAACCAGTCATTGAGTACAGAAATATATGCAAGTATCTCGAAAACAACACAGAAAAAATCAGCAGCACGGATAGTGGCGCAGATCAGTGTCACAAATCAGTACGGAAAGTGGAGTGACTTTTGTCACTGTAAAATTGTGTATCAAGTGCTGAAATCAGACGTTTAATTCTCAGACGGAACGTCAAAATCAGTGCGTATGACATTTTTTTAATCTGTTAAACGGGGGTGTCTCTTTTTAATTGCGCAACATCCAATGGGAGCGCACTTTTTCGTATAGTCTTGTTATTACATGTCATTTGCCAGCAACTTGCCCTTGATGGGCGGCATGGTTAATCTAAGAGAAAAAATATGATGCAGTACTTGACATAATGTTTGTATTGACATCATCAGTAGTTGACATCCATGTCAAATATTGCTTCTAGTAACAGCAATGAAACATAAAATATCGCAAATTTGAAGTTTCCAACGCTATTTCCTTTTAGATTTAGCATTAAAATGACCAATTTTAGTAGTGTGTTTTTTTTTAATAGGCGAGGTAGCAATACTTAGATGGCAATTTAAGAAGAAGAATCATACAATGGGCTCCCGATCTGCGCGTAAGTGAGTGATCAGCTGTGATGTTACGCGAATGTCAGCTGACGTTACGACCTCGAATGAACTCGATTAGGGTAGAGACATACTTAGTTTTAGAAAATCTCAAAATATTTATATCTACAAAACGACACGGCAAGTTTTATTCAAACTCTTAGGAATTAGTTCTTATAATGGCCACTTCAAGTGGTTAAATTTTCCGCGCTTATGAACTATACAGTCTGTATAAGTTAGGTATAGAATATTGCCTGCAGGCAACAAGCTTGCTTTTTCTAACGGAAAAGGCGTTTTTCTCTTACTAAAAAATATTTTTTTTGTGGCATATATGTTTTATTTGTGTCTTTTAGGCACTCCAATTGTGTTGTGAATGACGCTGATGATTAACCATCACCATGCGATGCCTTGAGGCCTTCGCTCGAGAGGTATCGAACAGTCGAAACAATCAATAAAAAATCGCCCATCTTGAAACAGTCGTTAGGACCCGATTTTATGTACCATCTCACACAATAGCTTGTTGATACTACTGTGCATGATCTGATCCGCAATCATAATCAACATAATACTAATTTAACAAGGCAATAAATTAAGGTGGGTACATAGAGTATATTAGGCGAGACTGGTACAAAATGATCCCTCTAGCAAAAATAATAATATTTTCGAATTTAAGGAACGACTGTTTATATTATTAATGTGTAATGAAACTATGGCCCGTTTTCTACAACTGCTAGAATAAAATATTTGAAAGAAGCAGTTTCTAACATATTGTTTTTAATAATATTGGTAAACAATGTGAAAAGGAACCTAATTGGGTCAGATGAAATTCAAGAATAAATATTAAACCGCGGAATCTCTCAGAATCCCTTATTATACGCGATTCGTATAGTCGCCTGCCTGTCACAGATATTTGCGGTAAGACAATGAATGCAGTAGTCTCTTAAATCAATTATATGCTTAAAATATCAACGAATTCTCATTTTTGTATTTTTTTAGATGTAAAGTAATATTATTTGATTATGTTAGATGCCCCTTAAGTTTGTTACACATTATTAGGTGTTGTTGCCTCACCAGGGTTTAGCGTCCTATCGGAGTGCCCAATATAATATTTAATACACCTCTTTCCTAATATGTATCAATAGTGATGGATACCTAATTAACAAGGCAATACATTAAAGTAAACATATTTGCATATCATTATTATTATACAGTTAATTAATTGGGTCAAACGCACGAGCGGAGTCCGTGATTCGGCCGCCCAGCTATTTAGCGGAGATCGTAAAGCGACAGAGTCGCGTTGGCTAAATCAACTCCTGCACAGCACTAAACCGTCCGGTGGGGATTATCCGAAATGACCGGATCGCCCGGCAGCGGCCAACAAAGCAGACGCAAATCCCGCCCGGTGCGCGGTGCGGCCGTCGCGTGTCACTGAACACCGGAAATAATCTAAACAAAAGTGATCCCTGGATATATCGCACCGCTTAATGGCGGCTGCTTAGCGTAATCACGCGGAAACTGCCAAACTCGCAAAACGCGATTAGCAGAGATCACGGCAAAATTCTGCCGTACTTATACAAAACTATGAAGCGCGTCAAAGCGTATTAGTCCGGGAGGCATTGTGCGGCATGCGCCATTTTCAAACGTGTATTGTTTCCCTGTTTTTCTCTGTCATAGAAGCATTCATGTATTAATGGCGATATGTTATGTAAATATAATGTAACCATATATAACAATTTTACTTTATGTTACACTTACCCAAAAAAAAAACTGTACTAAAGTCTACCTTGGTACGGGCATCACTCCAGCAAGGAAGACTTAAACTTTATAACCTACTATTTTAACTTAAATGAGTGTTAAATTTAAAATAAATGATGGACTAGGATGCTGTGATTAGATATTTTGCAGTAGTAAGTAGGCATGCGCGCTGCGAGCGAAACATATATATGCCCACACCGACTCGTTTGCTATTAACCATTTTTCTGTGGGGCTTATAGTTTCTGAGATCTAAGTGCGAACAGACGGACGGGCGAAGAGATCTTCACATTAGATTTTTCCTCAACTAGTTATTAATGTTATAAAAAAACACTCTGAGCAATATTAAATAACGCTTTGATGTATAGTGATTTAATGTGAAATTCCCTTTTATAAATTCCTAGTAAAAGCGTTTTAAAATCGCATATATGCTTTTCAAAACACAGATCTTCACAGATTCTAAGATAAATTCACATCATAAAAACACTTTTTACATTATATATTCGGTGATCATCTTGCCTTATTATATATTCGGCGCCCTCTACAAGTGTGGCCAATGTTGGTCGTACCGCCTATGCTTCTTTCGCTCTTTCCGATATATTTTTCACCCGTGACGAGTGGTGCCACCTCGCTTCCACCTTAGCGACAAGTCAAAGCATTGGCCAACGTATAGAAGGGCATCATTGAATATCATTCTGATAATCCAAACAATATGGCGTTCTATTAACAGTTGGATCGAACTCTTAAAATATCCCGCACGCACATGCGCCGATCCGTGGTATTGTTTTTAAAGGGGAATACGCATAGAGTTTGCATAGCAACTATCACCGCAATAATGTGTGGAATGTTAAAATATTACAAATATTTAAAACGTACATCGGCTTTCCATGGTTTTACCGCTATTGTCATATATTTTTTTCACAGTTTTTAATGTATGACTTTCGACCATTCGTACGTACCATTATCCGTGACTGTTTGGAAAGGACAATCATTTAAGAGCATAATGACAGCCATCACTATTTCTATCAGAAAATATCAGATCCATAGTTTATGGTTCTCCTTTTCCTCAGTGGCTCCTAGTCTATAACTTCCACATCGACTCGACCAAACTAGTAGGAAAAGACTTTAAATATACGTAGTGAAAATTTAAAATAATAATACAAGCCTAGGATCGTAGTTACGTATTGTATTTGGAAATAAAATAAAACTTCTCTTTAAATATAATGGAGTCTGCAGCCGCAAACTGACGCTTATAGCGAGGTAAATCCAACGGCGATATACTCTGCCGTATAATTTGATGACGGCAACACGGCACTTTCATTATGGCCAAAATAAATGCACAAATTCAGCAGCGGATTAAAAGCGGTGCCCGTGAAATAAAATCCATTTGCTGCGTTTCACGCGGAATATAAATTTCGTAATCGTGTGACTTTGATGGTCGGTACGTGTGTCTATGTTTGCACATGTGAGTGGGTTACCTCATTTAATTATGTAACCTGGTGTTAGTGTGTTGAAAAGTATGTCATGGAAGTATGGGTTTTTCTGGTATTTCCGATAGACCAACTAGTAAAATTACAATATATTTTATTGATGACTTCATCTGTCACTACTCTAGTTCATCAGGTTCTTATAATTCATACTTCGAGTGGGTGACTCATTTATTTTGTTACCTAGTATTAGTGGCCTGAAAATTATGTCGTTTAAGGGTGTGTTTGTCTGATATTTTTGATAGACCAACTATTAAAATTAAAAGTTACCTCATTTAATATGTTACCTGGCATGAGTGCCCTGAAAAGTATGTCATGTAAAAGTGTGTTTATCTAATATTTTAGATAGGCCGACTAGTAAAATTTAAATATATGTCAAAGATGACTGTTCATCTATTACTACTCCTTCAGTTCATCAGGTTGTTATAATGCGCATTTCGAGTGAGTTACCTCATTTAATATGTTACCTGGTATGAGTGACCTGAAAAGTATGTCATGAAAAATTGTGTGTTTATCTAATATTTTAGATAGGCCAACTAGTAAAATTAAAATATATTTCAATGATGACTGTTACTGTTCATATATTACTACTCCTCTAGTTCATCTCAGGTTCAGTCCACAGGTGAGGTTCACATGTCAGGTTCACTCCTCAATCCTCATATGCATACTTTGACCTATTGTGCGAGAACGAGTGAACGACAGATCAAACGAATTATATGCCACCTCGGCTAGGAGTGCTCTAAGACGGTAAACCGAATGCACTAAGAGGAACATTTTAAAGGTTGAGGAGTACCTACCTTTAAGGAGGGGAAGGAAAGTAACTTACAATCGATTAAGGAAAGTACAGAACTTTTCTACGAAAGAAACAGAACTTTTCTACCGTCACGCGCGGCGTGATAGAATGTAGATAAATAGAACACATGAGAATTCTTATTAATTCCTTTCTAGCCCTTGGAGTAAATGGGTATTTTCATGGATGCATTATTGCTCCAGGATGCATTATTGCTCATGCATGCATTATTGCTCATGGATGCATCATTGCTCTTTTGCAGGATTTTCGGCGACATCGACCTTAAAGTACTATAACTACGAAACTACTACACCAATCATAAAAAGAACAACTGCACAATGATTGCATTGAAATTTCGAATATAGAATATTGAAATATCATTTTGTAAAACAATTAGATAATTATGAATAAATATGAGAACGTCAAAGAAGTGAAAAAAACGCGGAACCAGATCTGGTCGTATCATACTCAACGGATAATTGTTTCAGAACCAGATTTGGTCGTATCATACTCAACGGGTTAAGATAGAAAAAGCCATTTTATTAAATAGATTATAGAATATGTAGATAACGACAGAAGCCTCAAGGTGCGATTGGTTGGCCTTTATCAGAGATGTTGCTTTGAAGACGTATATCATGACAGGGAAAAAATATCACCAAATTTCGTTTAACTATTCTATTATTTATTATGTTTTGCTGTTTCATTTTGATTCTATATGTTCATATATGCATATGAACAAATCATTGCCATAAAATAGCCTATTTTAGTAAGGGTTATGGCCTAACTAGGCAGATTCTACAATGAAAACCATTTAAATGTAATTTTTTGTAATAATTAATTTTATTCTACTTTCCCGGCCCACCAACCGACCAAGAGGGAAAGTATTGTGGACTCCCTAAATCCTTTTCGAGATGAAGATGGAAATATCAATTTTGAGCCTCCTGATACGATTAAGACTATTTCCAGATTGAAGTCTGTCTGTATGTATTCCTCCACGATAGCACCCAAATGTTTAATCCGATTGAGCTGAAGTTTTGGTATGTAGGAATCATCTGATAATGGCAAGAGTTGAAAAGGTTATGTTGGAATCGGTCCACCAGGGAACGCACTAGTAATATATTGGACTTGTGGACTTGAAGTTTGGTACACAGATGCCTTGTTAGGCCGAAATGACGTTGTGAAATTTTGATTGGAATATCTCATATACAAGCTGCTGCACTAATAATATTTGAATTCCGACATATATTTAAATCAAATATTACGGCCAGCCGTCCGAAGCTAGTCGAAAAACCAACCGCGCCACTTAATGTATTGTGCAACGGAAACCAAAAAGTTTCATCCGCCGGCCGAGAGAGAGCGCTCATCGATTTTATTTATGAAATTAATATTCAGATAAAATATTCAGCTTTTGGGGTGACACGACTGATTTTTTTAATTACACCACTGTCAGGTAAAAACATGACAAATGACGGAAACTGCTACAAAACGTAGGTATGATGTATTTCTATACAAAAATGAGGACATCTTTGAAGTGGAGGTCGCGAGAGGCCGCGTCGCACAGTGTGCCGTGTAGCGACAAAATCGCAACGTAAAGTAGCGACACAACACGGTAATAACATTACGGGGCGCGGCAAGCGACTAATTGAGACAGGCCTCTCGTGCGGTGGAAGCTCAGGAGTTGGCGCACAGTGTGTGCGCGACGCTGCTGCCAGCGACACGGCCAAAGGCCAATAGAGCGAAGTGAATTGGATTCAATTACAGGGCCCGGCAACCGAGGCCAACGTCAACTTTAATCTTCGC
Source organism: Micropterix aruncella (assembly GCA_944548615.1). Classification (NCBI taxonomy): domain Eukaryota; kingdom Metazoa; phylum Arthropoda; class Insecta; order Lepidoptera; family Micropterigidae; genus Micropterix; species Micropterix aruncella. Next base: position 33,461,034 of record OX155950.1, read on the forward strand.
TTACGCTTCTTTCTGCACGTTTGCCGACCGCGGTTAGCCGGCTACTATTCTCGGCGGACCGTTTTTCCCCTCTGTATACCACATAATATAAACCCAACGGTGCTTTCTTCTTATATCATTTATTTCTAACTTTTCATACATTCAACGTCATTAACCCTTGGAGTAAATGGGTATTTTCATGGATGCATCTGTCTCTTTTGCAGGATTTTCGGCGACATCGACTTAAAGTACTATAACTACGAAACTACTACACCAATCATAAAAAGAACAACTGCACAATGATTGCATTGAAATTTCGAATATAGAATATTGAAATATCATTTTGTAAAACAATTAGATAATTATGAATAAATATGAGAACGTCAAAGAAGTGAAAAAAACGCGGAACCAGATCTGGTCGTATCATACTCAACGGATAATTGTTTCAGAACCAGATTTGGTCGTATCAAACTCAAGGGGTTAATGATATTATTTATATAAATATAATACTTAGTTCGTTAATAGTAATTATAAAGCATGGTATCCTCACATACACTCCCTCCGCTATAGGATTGTAATATATGTACGAGTATATCATCTCTAAACAATATGTAGCTATAACAATATGTCCCTTTAATTTACCTTAGTTTTGCATAATATGTTTAATTATTAAGTATATAACGCTGTATGTTCTCTAGAAAATAAAAATCAAAATTAATATTGGATTTTCCAATGGCATAATATGTACGAGTACATTGTTATCACCAGCTTGAAACACTCCGAATTTTAGAGTACTGTCAATTAGTTGGAACGTTCAGCAATGATGTATATTGCTCTACAATTGCCAATAAGTATTACCATATTTATGTTGTTATTTAGATATATTAGATATATACAAAATGACCAATAACTAGTAAAATTAATAAAAGATGTCGACTAAAAAATACACAAAATTGAACATCACAGTATATTATATATACACGAAGATTATCGCGGTTATGTGACATTATCGTGCGTGAATCTTGTAGCATCCGATGTTTCGGCGATGTTGCAACCGCCGTTGACATCCACTTTGATCAACGGATGTGTCATAGTGGTTAGGTCGCCTGATCTTACTTTGTAAGATTCTGGGTTCAATTCCCGGCTGGGTTACCACTTTCAGTTGGGATAAAATTAACGGAATCGCATTTCAATTCTGTCGAGCAAATGCAATAACAAGACACACACACACATATAAACACTTCATAATAGGGTTGGTTGTAAGAGATTTTCGTATGACAATAAACCCGCCTATTGTCAAATTTCATAATTAAGAGTACAAACAAACAAATAAAAATTAAAAATCTGTTATGTCATATAATCATAAGTTGTTTTTTAAACATTTGCAACTTTCCTTTCAGACATAATAATTTCTTTGCTTTTAGTACCTTTATGGTTGTTAGACTCGACGAGGGAGCACTGTGAGTTGTTAGTAAATAACGTTATTAAATAGGTGCACATATGATTTATATTACTTATTGTTGTTATTATTACCTCATTAGCCTAAAAACTGTATTCATATATCTCCCATATATATTATATCTCATTTAATTTATTAAATATTTTTTTGTGTAATATATATATAATATAATAGTTACACAATATACACTTGTAGGATTTTCGAAGATTACAGAAATTACCTATACACCCGACAGATGAACGTAGTACTAAATATCACCTCAATATTGAGGTGATAGAATCCCGCCGAAGCCGCACCTTTGGTAAATTTCCAGGGTTCTACATTTTGTATGTACGACTAAATCATGTAAAATATACTATAGGAAATCATTAATACTAGGGATAAATAAAATAAAATAAATTAAAAAAAAAAACTTGAAAGTGCCCAACCGTTATAGTTTCTGGCTAGAAATATTTTTTCTGGCTAGAAAAAATATTTATTTCGTTCTTGGCAACATGAAGTTAAGTGGTTGTTGACTTGTTTTTTGTATGCAGCGGCGATCGTAAATAACGACAATCGTTACCCTTTCCATGGCAATTTCATATTCATTGGCATTTACACACTACCGAGTCCAACGTATGTGCCCCAACAAAGGCATCCTGTCAGACAATAGAGTTGGCGAAGACAGCGGACATAAAAATAACAGCGTTCACCCCTGCGTTTGTAGACAAAGACTGGCATTAGGTGGCGGACGAATAAAAGTATGTGTACGGAGGCTAGGCGTTGCCACTTCAGTTGTGTCAATACACAACGCGATGCCTCATAAAACAAAAACGCCACTTGCAAAGCACTCACACAGTAATACAAATCGGTGCTTTCCACTCGCTATTCAGTGGAAATTGCATGGGAAATTACAGGGGTTTTATTCAGTTCAATTAGGAATAATACAAGTAATAAAATCAAGTAACATTTTTCTACTTTGAATTACGTCATTTTCAGGAAAATGATTTTTACCCTAATCTCTGGAAGTATGTTTGATTCTAAGCAAAACTATAATAATTCTATGTCAGTAAGACTTAATGGCAGTAGTGATAGAAAAATGCAAGAATGCAAACCAAAGCACAGTATACCAGACCGTAAAAAATTCTAAAGAGACATTTGAGTTGATCGACTCATGAATACCCCACTCCACTCCTGTCTCCTTTGCTTGTTCTTATATTCCATTACTCCCTTCACTATCGAGTTGACATACGTTACTAATCGCTGTGTTATATTCTTTATGATGAATATTACTTAAGTGTATTCATTTATGACTCCATTTATAAATCAATTGGCCCACATAAATTGTCACAATAACCCTGGCGATATGGCCGGAAGATATTGCCACTTGGAAATAGGCTCACCATATTGTACTCTTTTGTGTGTGCAATAAAGCTTTTCGAACAAACAAGCAGAAGCGTCTCTTAGGACAAAATTAAAATCGACATGACCTACGTCACGAGTCCAAGGGCTCGCATATCGCCACCACATGTCTACTACTCCGCCGACGCAGATGTTCAAGTATTTGAGACATTCGCCAACATTCGCGTGCGCGTAACGCTAATCAAAGGCGTTCGTCGAGACATACCCCTCTGCTCATTTCCCTCGCACCCTATCCCCGCAATATCCTGTCGCTCGAGAGTGCGTCTACGGTCGTCTATGAACCTTCTCCTGCCCATCGGGTCGCTTTTAGCTGAATTTAACTCAGATGCGTCTCTCAGTGCCACTATTCAGATTCTTCGAGAAATAACAGTTAGAGGAAAAGACGGAGACAGATTCAGAAAAAAAAGTGGTTATCACCCTAATTACAGTTGTTACTGAATGAATCGCATTATTTCATCAAGTAAGTTATTAAGCAAATGAACTATTCCTGATTGATATTCATATTCTATTATGAATCCAGTATTGAACTATGTCTTGAAAATTTAAATTATTTTTAACATTTAAATTATCAATGAACTAAATAAATAAAAATGGTGATTAACATTTTACATTAGTCAGTCAAAGCATAAATGAAAATAAAAAACTATTTAATAACAGTTAAATAGGGCGTAACGTTTATTAGGGCAGGAATACAATTATTTTTAGCTATTTTCATATCTTTAGTATAATATACTATATACTAATCGCTTTGAATGACATCTTTGTTTTTTTAAGTTTTATTTATCAACCTATTATTAGCAATTTCCCTACTTTTACAGGTATTTAACGGGCTATTTCAACTATTTTTCATGCTGTCTGTAAGAATACCTGCTGATATCACCCAAGTGGTTTAGTTGTAAAGTGCCATATAGCTGCAATATCTTTAATTTGTGAGTATTTCGTTAAAACCCTAATAAAATGCAATCTTGATAGTTTTTTCTTCAATAAAAATGGCCAGGGGTATAAGGGTAGCTATAAGTCTAGGGAGCAACGTGACGCCCTCATTAGATCCCATTGTCTGCTCGAGGATACTAATTTTCCCGGTAGTCGCCTCCTTCAATTTTCGCGTCGGTAAATTCGCGCAATTCGTGAATCTCGGGGGTCGCGAGAGCCGTTTGCATACTCCAGCCAGTCAAATGCTAGACAAAATACCACAATACAAATACTACATACCTGGAGTGCACTAGCGCTTTATATATGAAGGCGCTTCAAAAAAACCGTACAAAATACGACAGATTTTTGTACGGTTGTTTGATTTGATTTTTTTACGGATTTTGTTCCGCTGTTTTTCAAAAACAACCAACCACGTATAGCTTGTAAGCTTGTAATGCCACTTTGCAAGTTTCAACTTGACAGAATTTAAACTCCTCAAATTAAATACCTACCTACATTTCGATTGGTGATAAACATATTTTTTTTAAAAGAAAACAATTCAAACCTAAACTGTTTTATTTAAAAAAAAAAAAAAAACTTTTGGAATCATTATAGGAAATCTGCTCCTTCGATCAAAGTGGTGCATAAGGGGTTTGGCTATTTTCGAAGTGGTTATGTAAGCACAAAATACGGGGAACGTTTATGACGCCCGTATGACATCACTAGACTAGAAATGATAGCGAAAATCAATAAAATAGTGTTAAAGGACAGAAAATAAAAACTTTGTCAGGTGGCTGAGACTCTAGGCATCTCTGATAATCATTCTCATTTGGTGATAATGCGCCTGCATATTCGTCCGCAATGGCAATAGGAAACTGTTAGAATTTCAAAACGAACTTTGTTGAATCCCACCAACCACATTCGCAAGACCATATCTGTTTCCAAATAACTTGAAGAAATGGCTGGATGGGCGGAAATTTTCAAGTACAACAATGTCATACAACTCTTTCAGGCCTTAGCGCGGATTACTATCTCGTCGGGATCACTAAACTTGGACAAAGATTGACCACTTGCATAGCCCGTCACGGAGATTATATTTAAAAATAATTGAATTGAAATAAAAACACGTATTTTTGGAACCGCTTCCGTTCAAAACCGACTGTAATGCTTATAGAAAAGAGAGAATGAGAGAGATTTCTAATTCTTTAAATGTTGGATTTGTTCCGTGGATAGCGTTACGTTGGCCTGCGTTTGAAAATTATTAGCCTATCGAAAGACTCTGGATGTTTCCCTATTTTTGGAAATTTATTTTAGACGAAATAGTTTTCTGAATGTTTCCATAGAATAGTTAGGTGAATAGGTGCATTGCAAAACAGGAACCTCGTGGTCAGATTCAACAATACGGATTGTTGTAGAATACAACCCATAAGATGTGATTATTAATTTAGGTCATGTTACATTGCCACAAAAGACGGATCATAAAATACCAGCAGCATATTCGATCAGTCATACGAGTTTTGGATATTCGGAAATAGCGTGTTTTCACGAATTTCGTCCATTATGAGTCTGGACAATAAAATATCTCATTTACGAATAATTGAGAGTCAACCTTATGCACACATTTTGTTACATGCAGTTTACTTGGTGATGGCTATTAAACTGGGGTTTTTTGTGACTTTCCGTGACTGTCATTAATGCTTCGTTTGTTAGCTAATGTGGCTGGGCGAGGCTAGGACACGTCTCTCCTAAAATATGTGGCCTGGATAGCCTTGTCGTTCGCCTTTTGTAGGTCCTGGTGTGTAATGGGGTTAACAACTGCGGGCAGGATATGAGGTGGTCTTAGTCCTGCAGCGCTCCACAGTTGCGTATTCGATCCTCTGTGTAGCCCCAGCGGACGAGATTGTCTTGACATCTTACCACACACGCCTTCAGTCTATTAAGACTACGCCAGGTGAGACATATAGGAGGAGTGGGACCCCGGAGCTATCGGTTCGAGGATTGACTGCTTTGGAGCGGTTGTGCTCGGCTCAAGAATGACTTTCGCGATTTGAGGCGATTGTGGTGTGGTTCTTACTCGTGCAGTGGGTGTCTTTGGTCGTATATCACCTTTAGGTGTTCAGAATCATCTAGGATATCATGAGTATTGCGAGAGAAAAGGAAGGGGGGGGGGGCGTCGATTTCGATGAGCAGATCAAGCTTTTCGATGGGAGAATGTTAGAGGCAGGCAGCTGCCTCTCTCTTAGAGAATTCTCTCTGGAGAATTCTCTCCAGAGAGAATTCTCGCAGAAGCAGCATTGACGCTTTGATAACTCAACAACATCGACACTGATCAATTGCTAACATTTGCACCATTAGCGATTTAATCTGTTACACTTAAACCATGTCCTAAAGGTTATCATTCGTAAACAAGCCGCGCTCCGTGCATGGTCTCTTGCATAGTACCGTACACATTGTGCTGCAGACGTCATCCAATTTAGGGGATGAAATTTTTCAGAGTGGTGAATAGCTGGCCGTGAACGCGTCTGGAGCTGATTTCATTTTCTTTTTCATGACGCTCTTCACGCGTGGCGTCTTCCTGATTAAATTTTATTTCATTTAAGGCTTGGGGACAGGCAAAAGGCACTTTCCGTGAGTGAGGGCAATATCAGGATTCTTACAAATGATTCTGCTACAAAATTATATACGTATAGGTAGTAAAAGACGATATATACGATGTGATGTATGTATGTACTTTGTACGATGTACGATATAAAGAAACATTTATAGCGCATATATATTCTATTGAGCGAGAAACCCATTGACGAAATTCGGTAAATATGCTCAAAATAGCTGTTTTATGGAATATCATAATAATCGCTATAGATATATAGAAACAAAAATCTCAGATTAGAAACCTTTCGTCTTACTAGTTTGTACTAAAATTCGGAGAAAATTCACCTGGTGACTTTTAAATTTTTTGCCTAATTTTACTACAAAACTAATGAATGTTAGAATAGAATAGAATAACCTTATCGTGCTAAAAATATCATTACAATGAATAATACAATGGTTTTATAAAAAAATAATAAACATGGCAGACTTATCACTCTAATTATATCCTACAGTCAATCATTTGATAAGGAACCTAATTTTTAATTGTGATGTACACTTAATAGTATTAAAGTTACATTTAATAGTGTTAAATTATATAGATGTAGTACACTTAATAGTATTAAAGTTAAATTTTAAATAAAGTAATAAAAATAAATGCCAAAAAGTTTGGTTTACATTTTTTTAATAGGGAAGGATAAAAAAGAGGAAAAGGTGGGCGAGGGGGGGGGGGGGTTGCGGTATTTTGGATATTGGATGATTTTCAACCCCTCATCGTCAACTAATTGGCTCATACCCGTAGATTGACATTAGGATATATTATTTAAACATCGTAATCTGAAAAGCATTATGGTCACTTTGGCTACTTTTTATCAATATTTATCATAAGGCATAGACGTTTATTCAATAAAACTTCTGTGACATAAATACCCCTCCTTAATTTGGCCATTGACTGCTCGACATTTGCTGTATTGTAGGGAGTCGAGAAATCTGTAACAATAACAAACCTGTATTGTATTTTAAAACAAGACAAAGGATGCAACAAGAAACTTTTCATACTTTTAATATTTCACAATCTTGTCTAAGAGCTTTGCCTTTACAAAGTAGTTTTTCTAATATTATTATTAAATAATAGGTTTTAGAAATTCTTAAAGTTTTTGAATAAATAGGTCATTTGTTTTCATGTCAAATCATTGTTCACTGTAAATTCGTTGGATTACTATACTTAAAATTTTAACGCACATACTAATCGATCTTCAAAATAGTAGACGTGCTGTATAAATCAACTCGAAAGTTTTGATTTTATTCCGAAGCTTTCTCTCTGTTTTCTTTATCAAGCGATTACTAGCAATCATAAATAACGCATTCTTTTTGTTGATACAACCGCTATCGTAGTTTTCCTCTCTCGTTTTTCGGAAAATATGACGGTAGATACGTCGAAAAATTTGCATAAAAATGACGCTGGCGCATTTTATGACTTATCTCCATAAACTGCACCCCGCCACTGTTTCGCTTCTGGCATCTGACGACGCGGACGGGCGCCCTTTGCAATTTTCCGGAACGTCGCATTCGTTTAAGAAAGGCTAAGATAGGCCGGTGCTTGTATATTAAATCAATTATACGACTGTTAAATATTTTACCTTTATACATATAGAGCAGATAAGCGGCAGAGAGATAATGGTTTTGTTGAAAAAATGGTCATCAAACTAGCCTCGCGATTTGCGCAGGCTGACGTCGCAAACTTCGAAAGCCGACTGGTAAGCAGGCGGTGGCGACAGGGCGGCAGAATAATTTATCCCGCCCCTCTCTGACTTCTCCAGCTCCTAATGGTTCTCCTAACGGTTCCCCAGTTTTCTTAGGCTGGCCCAACTCATGGTTCAGCTCCCATCCGGTAGCCTCCTCGAAGAGGGACTAAACCTGCAAACGCCGCTAAGAACTCCTGCGGCTTAAACCTGCAGTCGTATACACTTGGCATCGGAAGTGCAGATCCGGAGGGAACACCTCGGACGGAACTAGGCGGTTCGTGCACCGGGCTGCGACAGCCAATCGCTTGCGCAATCCGGCGAATAACCGGGGGAGTCTGGAAACGTACGTTTCCTAAGAAGTGGGTGGCTAGTTGTTGACCTGGCTTCAAGTATCCTTAGAAACGATCCGTCGGCAACCCGATACCGAGTGAGCTTTATGAGCTTACGAGCTAAGAATATCCGCTAACGTCAGATAGAGGCCGCGCAAGCATCCTCGGATCTGTGACCAGACTGGATTTACTGTGGATTGTGCTTGTCTAAAGTCTTTGCGTTCATCCCACGGGATAAAGTATGACAACAGTCGTTATAATTCTTTGGAGTGAAAGGTTAACCCGTGGTAATTGACACCCAGCAATCCAACTCCACTGATAACTCGCTCGGTGAGTATGTTGCACTATGCATATTGTCCAGATTCGGTCGGGTCAAATAATTAATGAAGATCTATTTTTCACACTTCCCGACTTCTTTGGATGTTAGGAATACTGTTCGTGCACTATGCATAATGCTCTATTAATCTCTTAATCTATATGGCCTACCAATATTTGGAAACACTCATCCATGCTTTTTCTTACCTAAATTCTCGTCGCCAGTCCTATGAATACTCACCTTCCATTGAAACAATAAAGGTTCGAGGGCGCCAAATCGTAACGGGCAAGTGCCAAGGCGTCATAATAAGGGTGGGTACACATTACCCTCCGGTGACCGAACCGGACCAGAGCCTTTGGCCATTTAGCGTGCGAATTATGCTTTGCCGAAATGCCGAACGCTTTTCATGCGTGACTTTGCCGAAATTAGAAGGGGAAAGCCAGAAATTATTTCTACAATTTCGCCACGGTATTCATTTTATTTTCCTGCTGGTTTTCCGACAAATACATTTGGGGACCGGGACAAAAACGTATTATATAAATTACCAATGTGTATTATTAGTTTTTTTTTACTTTTGCCTTTCAATTTATTTGAATTTAAAGCGGATCTTGCCGCAGTGATGCGTCCTCTTTGTTTTGATAAACGTCGCTGCTTCTGGATCCCTGCGATTCAAACCATCTCTCATCTGTAATTTTATATATTTAAATATTATTAACTAGAATATAAGCCCCTTCATAACAGACCGTTTTCTAAATAGAGGACCGGGATATAATTGGCCGATAAATAGAATTGAACTATTTCAAACTTATTTTTCTATCGCTTCGTCAACATGATGAAAGAAAAATCTTTTATTCATCGTAAAATGTTCTTAATTTAGTATTTTTTTACACTAAAATCAATTTTTCTCAATGTAAATTTGTTATTCTTTTTGTTTCCAATGCTGTCTGCTCTGTTTCTGTGTACATTTTTTTTCGATTTTGCTGTATTGTTTTCCCGTGATTAATTTCATAAGACCCATACTACTTCCAAGAACATTTGACAACAATAAATATATATTTGTATTTCTTTAATTATCCTTTGCCGAGGTTGAGCTACCATAGTTTTATGGTGTAATACTATGGTGTAATAGTTATCTATTATAATAAACTTTATCGGCCTACCAAACGACGAAGAGGTAAAGTATTGTGAATGTGCAAAAAAAACGTGATGAAGATGGATATCTACATGTTGACACCCTCCGAGACGATTAAAACCATTTCCAGACTGAAGTCTTTCTATGTGTCTGTCTATCTGTGTGTATTCCTCCACGATAGCGCCCAAACTTTTCATCCGAATGGGCTAAAATTTGGGATGAAGGCATCATTCGGTCATGGTACCTACACATTACACTCGGAATTAATAATTGTATTAATTAGTGTGGAGAAAAGCTACGTATTTTTTTTACAAAAACAAAAAATATATACAATAATATTTCCTTTTAATTTGTTTCAGGTAAGCGAAATGTCAACGTTGCACTCTCAAATAATTTAATCGTAAGTATCTGAAAATACTAGATTAGACTAAATCATCTTAGCTGCATGCTCTTCTGCTCATTCATGTCTTCCAGCAAACCGTTTTCCTGGTCGGTATCTGATCATGGAGATGGTCGGTGACTATCTTTTTCTAAAAATAATAATTTTATTGTTTTTTTTTATTTTACCCTGAGATTTAAAATCTCAATTTTGCAAAAGGCTGTCCCGCCTCTGTCAGTTGCTACTTTGGCATTGCCTCTTAGTCAAATCATATGAGGTCAAAACTTGATGTACATATAAAACCGTTGCAAAAAGGTTATATACGTATTTTGCAACGGTCTTACCGTTGCAAAATATATAACCGTTGAGAAAAAACAGTCGGATTTTTTTCCTGAGAAAAACGCCATATGCTTGAACTATCTTTCTCCCCGTTCATTTTTTCTCAGCGCTAGAAAATTCATTTTTCTTCAGCTTGTTGTATTGTCAATATTGCTTATATATAATCCAATTCCCTTCTCCTTGCCGTTCTCACGCTCATTTGTTTATTTTTTCCGCTTTCCTTTTTCCCCTCGCGTTTTCATTTGTTTTTTCAGTTTTATTTCCGCAAGGGTCTCGTAATGGCTTCATGCGAATCGGATAAGGGTGAAAAGAAGTTATTATGTAAAATCTGCACTACTTTACATAGTTCCCCTCTATAATGTAAAAGAACCGTACGCGGACTTACAAACATATAAAAAAGTGCCTTAAACAATTTCTTGTACTAAATTTACGATAATGTATACTTTCGTGAATGTTTTCCGATAGGGCGGAAGTTTGTGAAATTGCCAGGTATTGAACACAGTTCGTTCGTCCGCCTCGCGTGACTGGCCCGGTAAATAGGTCTTCGATTGTATTATTTTTAATACCCCCAATAAAGTGGATATATTACGGAATCATTACGGCGTAACGATGTAATCAATGAATTTGTATTCAGGTCTTCGGTAAAACATTCATGCAGGAAAGGTCGCCTGAAAATGGGATAATTTTCGAGTTATCGGATACTTTTCTATTTCTATCTAGGCCCTTGGATATAAATCGTGGCGTTGCAGTGGGCGGTGGATGTCACAGAAGCGTGCACTTAGCCGCATTAGTGTCATATGCGCCGATGTGACGTTGTGACATTTTACAGAATAAGCAGCACTCTAGTGGGTGAAAAATACATTTTGCGGATATCTTGGCCTTAATCCTTACAGTGATAGCTTTAACAGTGTATCGCTTTTAGCTTTGAAGGATAGATTTCGATGTGCTCACACAATGTTCTCATATACCAAATATCTGGATCTTAATATTTCCGTGAAAATTGGGCCTTATTTGCTTGCTTAATTTAAATTGCTTGTATTTTATTTTATTTATTTATTTAAGAATTAATTATTATAAAAAAATGATTTTGATTACAAAATAACTAGAACCGAATGGCAAAAACTTAATGTTATGCATATTTCACTCTGCTACCCAACTGAGACAAGTTCGTTCTAGGGTGGACAGGCCTCCTATATTACAATAAATTATTTAAAGGTTTCAGTAAAATGCTCATAAATTGCATTAAAATGAGTTCATCAAAAACAAACAAAAATCTCAATTCCATTATAAAATCGGAATTACATGAAACATAACACTCCGTTAAATAGAGTGTAGAAATAGAATACACTTAAAAGCGAAATAGAGATAAAAATAAACTTATAAGAAAGAAAACAAAGATAAAGTCAAAAGATTTTTTTTTCAAATGTCATTAATATTTAAATGGAAAGTAATATAAAATTAAATATAATTATAATTAGTCATAAGTAGAATTCATTGTCAACATATAACGGTAATTTTTTTGGTAATTAGTTAAACTTTAAAATATAATAAACATACTTATAAATATAATTTTAATTTGTTAGTTATATAACATTTGATGAATAGTCGGTCATGGCTCGTTAACCATTTCTTTACTTTATTTTTAATGAGCTAAATGTCAAATTCATTTTTATTTCCATATTGATCAGATTGTAAAATCTCGGCGTAATTTATTTATTTATTTATTTATTTATTTATTTATTTGTAACGAAACAGATAGTAGGTGGTACATTTCATTAATAACATAGTGCCTTACATAATATGCTCTAACCTACTATCCTATAATATTGTTACAATGCATCCGTTAATAAGGCTCTAATCTAGATATTATATGTATATATATATATATATACATGCATATACATATACATATATACATACACATATACACATACATACACACATACATACATAAATATATACACACATATCCACATATACATATACATACACACACATACATATATACATATACACACACATATATATCTACATATATTTTTATTTTTACATATTATATATATTTTTATTTTCACATTACACTAATGTTTTAGAGTGTATGGACTTTTTGATGTTCGCAAAGGTATCATTGAATATGTCGTTTCCTTGGCAGTTCATATCGAACGCGCGACACATCCTACTTATAGGTTTATTATACGATAAATTATTTTCATGTAATAGGTTGGCAAATGTGTTATTATTTAGTATTGAAAGAGTAATGTCTTTGTCCAAATTATGTTTTCATCCTGGGTATTACTAAGCTATTTTCTAAAATTTGTCTCGTTGGTCTTCGGTTTTGAAGTATTCCAAAGGTTAAATAATAATTTGACAATAGTCAAAATATAGCTTTAGGAGGGTAGTTTTTAGGAAAAAATGGCTACAATCAAGAACATTCTTAGGTTGGTCTAACTCACCTTTCAGCTTTAATCCGGTAGCCTCACCAAAGAGGGACTCTGCGTGCGACTGCAACCTGCAGTCTATGCCAGTTGGGATCAGACGTATGGATCCGGGGAAACACGTCAGGCGGGACTGGGCGGTTTGCGTACCAGGCTGTGTCAACCACAGTTACACAATGCGGCGAATAACCGGGGGGTCTGGAAACGTATGTTTTCAAAGAAACGGGGCAGCTATTGACCTGTCGTCACCTATCCTCAGAAACGATCCGTTGGCCATCCGATCCCGGGTGACCTTGATGAGAGAAGGACTCCACGTATCCGCGATAAATTCAATAACTGAATTACCTTTTACGTCAGTTAGAGGCTGTACCAAGCGACCTCAAGTTTGTGACCAGACTGAGGGATGGAGGAATTCGTTCAAATCTGGTAGTAAGGACGCGAGGTCCGCCCACTGGGTAGCACTCCCTAGTGCCTCGCGATAAGGCGTTGGACTCTTGCGGGCTGTTGACGTAGCTTGACTGTAGATCGTATTGTCGTATTGGGACATATGTATCATTAATCTTTCTGTACCTGTCACCTTAGGATGCCGCGACATACACTTTGGGAACCTCCTGTCTATGGGATTCTATAACTAGAGCAGGGGAATAAATAACCGTTGAACTGGGGTCCTATTTTGGAAAATATATGTGTATTAAGTTTTTAATAAATTAGATATCTTTAAAAAAAATTAAACGTTCCTTTCGGTTGATTTTGTTGTATTTATCTATCCCTCTTCTCCATCTTTGGGTAAATACTCGTAAAATATATTGTCTTTATTTGAATTATCAAGAAACTATAATCGCACAATAGCCGCCCAGCGAGTCAAGGCGGCGACGTCGCGCGCCGCGCGCCCAACGAAAGCGAAATTTCCCTCCCTTCGTCGACCGCCTGCCGTTACCCCAAGCGGAGGTATAATTCCGTCTCAGGTATACGGCCCCCCGATGGGCACTTCGTTTTGAATAGCGACTTTTTATGCAGCCGGCGTTTATGTGTGCCCTCCTATCAAGAATACGGGGACACACGTAATGAAATCTCAAGGAAGCGATAGCCGAAATGCCCGTTCGACTTTAATGTCCTAAAAGTCGCTTCATAAAATGTGCACTGGAAGTGGGGAGATTGTTCCTGAAAAGGCACTTAGAGGCTGCTATTTAAGGTGCCATAAGAGAGAACATTTAGAGACTATGTAAATCCATTTGGTAATTAATGGTTTAACTAAAATTATAATGTTGCAACCTATCATCGCAACAAACTAAGAAATAAAACAAGGCAAAAAAGGTTTTACTCATATTATAATTAAAAAAAACAAATACACACAGTTCATAAAAATTACAATAAACCTAGTCGAGTCTACTTTGGTACGGGCTTCGGCCTAGTTAGGACGACTTTGTGAATTATGTTACGTACGAAAATAAATTTATTCTTCTTCTTATTCTTCATCAGAAGAATAAGTCTATGGCACACACACTCCATCCACACTCCATCCTAAATCCACACAACCACTTACGGAATTAGTTCCAATGCCATCCACGAAGAAGTTTCTGAATACAAGACGCTGGAATGCAGACACGAATTGCCAACCAGGCGTTATCGCCAAGACGCACTCGGAGCGATATGTCACTCTACGAAAGAGCGAGACAGCAGAGCACACCCAGCAGCGCAAGGCGAAGATCAACAGCGGCAGCGGCGATCTCTTTTGCTATCGTTGCTTGGACTCCGCGGCGAACGAGGAGCTTGGGATCTGCGCCGCGATCGGGCTTTCTCGCGATAGTGCATAATTACATGACCGCGGCTTGAGAGTGAGAAAGAAGAGCGAGCGGGAAAGACATAAACATAATGCAAATTCATCGATTTTGTTTCACGGCATGTGAGACAGCGCGACGCCGGACGAAGCGAGATGTTTTGTATAGGAAAGACCATTATTACTGAATATAATCAGTATTAACTAGGATACAGGATCGCACCCCACGGACCGATTCTCATGCTTCCACAAGCTTATTTACTATATACACAATTTGCTTATATTTGAGTATTAAAAACATATACTGTAACTTTAAATTATCGCGAATTTTATTTTAAATCAACGAAATAAAGTAGCAGCGAAAATAACACCTTCGCATCAAATGAAAATAGAATTAAAATGTATCGTTTTTATTTCTAGATAAAAGTACCAATACCGTAAGCTCAGCGTGTGGCGCGTGGCTGCAATCGAGCGGCTTGCGCTGAAAATGCGAGGCGATTCCGACTGTTTCACATCTAACAGAATTTTTGACGAAATTTCAGAGAAAAATAAGCCGAATATTTGATATCTAAAATGCTGCATGGTACAAGTACAGTGCATATATCGCTTTATGACCTTCTTCCTCTGCTCGTGTAATTGTAGCACGACTTCAAGATTAATTTAGATCAGAAATATCCGCGGTGCGTCTATTTGCGCTGTCACATTCTCGCAGCGCCGCGCAATCCACAAAGATGAATTCCCAGACCGACTGTTTGCCGAGCGTAAAGCACCTACCCCACCGCTTGATGCGTATTTGTTTTAATTTCAAGGGAAACTCGGCGTAGACGTCGCGGCGAGGCCGCTAAGGCCGGTATACACTACATACTTTTTCTGCAAGTTGAAATATCAAAATGCCACTATTTTAATGGGTGGAATGAAGAGCTATGTTATTACTTTTAGAAAAATGAGCGTCGATATTAAGATGTTTGACTGAGCATTGTTTAAACAACTATAGTAACCACTTTTTGGATATTTTTGCAAGATACCTCAAAATATAATTTCATTGATAATGAAATTCCTAATTTCGTACGATTGTAATTAATAATAATAATAATAATAATAATAATAATAATAATTAAACGCTTTATTTGCTTTAACAAAACGGCGAGCTTATTGCCTAAAAGCAATATCTTACAGCTAACCTTAACCTAGTGGAATAACATGTTATGCGGTAAAAATAAACTAATAAATTAAATTTTAATCATTTAAATTCAACAGGGAAACAAAACAATAAATTTAAGAGAAAAAAAACAAACAATAAACCTATAATGACGCAAGGGACGCAATAGGGAGGAAAAAATAGGGAAAAATAAGGAAAAGTTTATGAGCGTGGGTTCAAGTGTTCTTTGAGCCTGCGTTTGAAGCAATACAAACTAGGTGCTATCCTTATACGCGAGGGTAAAGCATTCCAGAGACGGGCTCCACGTACAGAGAAAGAGTGCGAGAAGAAATCACTACTGTGACTAGGGATCGAGAGCAGTAGGTTGTCTTCAGATCTCAGAGGGCGCCCGTGAGAAGATAGAGGTTTGAACATACTTATAAGATATTTCGGAGCGGCCCCCTTCAGGATTCTGAAGAGCAAACCTAGGACTCTCGTATCTCTCCTTTCTCGATATTACCCGATATTAATCGATATTACCCGTCTTTATATGTATATTAAACACATATAGGTGCAGTGTATGACAGGCTTTATACGAGCAATAACTTCGGAAACGTTTGTTTGTCATCCGATATGAACTTAACGGCGAACTCGCCCGCAATATAATCTTCCTGTCCTTATCACCCCCAGCCCCCAACCCAACATCAATTACTTTTAACATCATCCTTTAATACGAATCTCGAAGAGGTATACAACGTATATAACATAAATTCATCAAACTAAAATTTTAAAATTGAATTAGCAGAATTTAAAACTTTCTAGCGTCTGTAGTCACGTTGGCAGTCTGGTTTTCGATTTTTACTAAAGTTTAGTACTTTTGGGCTCGGTCAGTACTTGGATGGGTGCCGAGCTATAAATGCCCGCCTAAAAGATATTACCAATAGGCGACTAGGTGAGTTCCACGAAAACGCACTAGTCTTGTGGGTAAAACAGAAAAAAAAACTACATGTGACACGCATTGATTATGTAGCGTATTAGATTGCTCACTTCTATAGGACATTTTGGCAACCATTTTTTGTCGTCGAAATTCAGGGGGCGCTATTAGCATTGACGTCAAAAGTAATAACAATTTATTCGGCCATCTACCTATAATAACATTGAAGATGAATGTTTTTTTATAAAGGGCCGTTTGATTATAAACACCCAATAATTTAACCAGCGATCGCAATTTTTTGTATAGGTTAGAATGACATCATTATATGGCATTTTATCTAGATAGACTAATATGTCTATAGCCACATTGTAGCGCCCGTAGCCACGATGACACTGGTTATCGTCGTTGTTACCGAAGCCCTTTAATTTGTGAAGTAAAAATTCGCCCGTACCGTTTCGAACGTGAAACCGTCGAGCGTGAAATCGGCGTGAATCGACGGCCTTGAGAAAAACGTCCATCAGTTATAAACCACTATACGGATCATAAAAAGAAGAACTGTAAAATGATCGCATTGAATATGAATTTTTATTTTGCCGAAGGTAGGCGATCGTCCCGAGCGGGACGTTAGAGGGGTTGGAGGGACATTGGAGGGGTTTAGCAGCGCGGTCACTGAGATGGGTGACCGCCTGAGTGTTTGACTGCGTGATGCTACAAATGCCCACCTAGAAGATGGTTCCAATAGGCAACAAGGCGGGTTCCACAAAAAGGCATATATATGCCTTGTGGGTAAAAAAAAAAATAATTAAAAAAAATACGTATTGAAACTTGTACACCAAATTTAAAATTAACATTGTTATGTAAAATTGTCAAATTTAACATAATAATCTATTTTAGGAACATTAGCGCCATCTAAATTTTGCATTTCGTAGTAAAATACTGGTTTCTATATCGCCTTTTAAGCCCTTAGTCAATCCAATACGCTTTATAATCAATACTATTATTATACTCAAGAGCAATATTACTCTGGAGCAAACCCAGAAGTTATTGATCAAGAATTTTTAGCTTATGATATTACGATGAAGATTGTATCCTTTCTGCGGAATAAAAGGCATAAAAAGCGGGTACGTTAGACCGAATAACGCACTTACCCTGCATAATAATTCTCACTTAAAAGTCAATATGTTGATCTGAATAAATACTTATTTACCCAACGAAACGCTGCGGCCTACCCTCTCGAATGAAATGAATAACAAACAACGCCTACATTTACCCTTAACTTTCAAACAAACTTTGCTATTACGAAAAAGAATATTTTTTCATGATACAAAAGAGGCTGGCAGCAAGCTTATATCGTCCTGATTATTTACCATCAGTATTCAATGAATGAGAGAGTGAAAGAGAGGGATAGAGGGAAGGATAGCGAGATGAAAGAATACTATATGCACCTGACTCATATGATAAGTTATCATATAATAGGTTTCCGGTTCTGTGTCCATATATCGTCAAATGTGAAAGCTTGAAAAGAATATATGTAAGTAATATTGATCGTGAATAAGTCGTAATTAAAAATGTAATTTTGTATCAGAATATAGGGGGTGGTTTCCCGAACGTTTACGCAAGGGGAAGACATAGGGATGAGTTCGTAAATAATACGAAACGTTTTAAGGAGTTCGCATTTTTGGAAGTGTTTCTTAACTAAACGTTTCTAGAAATACATGATTTAAAAGGATTAGAAGGTCGACTTCTTCCTAAAAGTATCTTGAAATTATTCAGGATATTCAAAAGATCACAAAGATAAAGACGTATGTTATGGAGCAACTTTTTGTCAATGATGTGGAAAGACATTTTTTTCAGAGCAGACGGTCAGCAAGACTTTTAGAGGCACCCAAAAATATTGGCTTTATTTATTTGGCTCTTTATATAAGTAATTTTTGAGCATTTTTTATTTTACTTTTAAGCTCTGTAAAATAGACGGATTGAAGGGCGTCTCGATTGCCTTTTGCCGATTTCTTTTACCGGAATGGAACCGAATGTCCTCATGACCTTAGCCTTTTACAACTTCCCAGATTCTTTATTAATGTTTTAGGCATCATTTTGTTTAATATCGAATGATTGCTTTCTTACACTCATTTGATTTACCAAAAGCGTTATCCATCGTATCCTCACCTTTATCCATCCCTGGGCAAAAATATAAAAAATGGTATATTGTCACCGTAGCATAACTTATTGGCTTATATTTGTATTAGTTTATTTTAAATTTAATTCCATTACTTCTATGTTTACTGTTGGATGATAATTAAAAAAAATGTTTATCAAATTGTCGACGGTCGAATTCGTTTTTTATCTTATTTATAATGTCAAATAACTGCGATAGTCTCCAATTTCATAATATGTATATTGTATAAAACGAGTACTTTTTCACTTACTAAATTATTTAATTATTAAAAAATGTCTATTTGTACGTCATTTTTATTTATTATGATGATAGTAACCATTTTTTATATTATTAAATTTACTATGATTGTATAGCTTTTAAGGATTAAGAATAACTACTCATAGAGTTATTTAGGTTCATATATATATATTTACAACAATTTAAATGTCCGCATTAGACCAGGTTAGGTGACATAAAAACAGGATCACTGTTTTAGGACATTTTTATATTGGCAACAGTTTTGTGTTCATTTGTTAATACATTTTTTGAGAGTGGATTTTTGTCTAGGACATTTTAATTGTATCTTTTTTTCCATTTTACTGTTGATTTTTGTACATTACAAATTAAGTAATTACATAAATAAATTAAATTAAATTTATTGACGCCTGAAAGTCTTCTTCTTTTTCCCGGCTAGTCATACGACTCGCCGACGGATTTATGAAATTAGTCATCCCGTGATAGAGGGATATTTTCCGTGGGGGACCGCAAGGCCTGCGTCGGCCCTCGCCGCCCTCGCCGCCCTTTCTCGCCAGCCGACGACGACGTGAAAGGCCGGGTCGGCGATGTACTGTGCAGATTTCTTTAATCATATTTTTATACGTTTTAATTTGTTTGGCGCTGCTTGAGTTTCTTATTAAAGAGGGGCTGGGCGAACTTGTTGTCAAGGGCGATGCACGCGACCGATAATCAATAACGAAAGTTAAACCAATACAACGAGGGGTCGCTTGTTGCGCGGGGCTGTGGGATTGTGGCTCGATTTTATGTATAATATTAATCTTCATACCTACTTCAATTACAAGGCCAAACACAATAGAAATCGAAGTGGCGAATAGGTCTCAAGAAAAGCAAGAATAAACCCTGATTATTACAATTATTATTTATTATTACACTTACAATAATTGATGTTGCAGTTGATAATGATGTTATTTATTTATTTTTTACAAGACTGCCTAACATATAGGGAGTGTTATGTGTTCAGTATTCATCTAAGTATATTTTCTGATTTAAAAGTATATTATATATTGTAAGAATCGTTAGTTCATCCCAAGTGTCATACAGTACTATCCAAATAGCAAGTAAATATGTAGCTATCTAAATGTGCAAATCTCCAAATGTCAATAAATTAACATAAATATATCGTGTTTAGTGTCAAATGAAAGGCCTGATTAAGTACATCTCAAAAATATATATGTATCTATATGGATAAATAAATAAACATTAAATAGTTTATTAAAAACCATAATAAAATATTTATAAATACAGTAGTTCACTTTTTTGTAAAGGCAGTTGTGTTTTTTATACCTTTTAAAATATATATAGGTATATATATATATATATATATATATATATATATATATATATATATATATATATATATATATATATATATATATATATATATATATATATATATATATATATATATATATATATATATATATATATATATATATATATATATATATATATATATATATATATATATATATATATATATTTACTGGTTTATCTAGGAATTATGTTATAAGACCGGTAGTAAGAGAATATATTTCAGTTGAAGAATAATGCTTTAAATACTGTACGCTTACCTACTATCCTAGTAAAATACTTCGACATTCTTCATATTCACAGTACCTTTTTTTCTGGTGATTTTTTTATATTTACGAGATTGAAAAAATATGTTAAAATCCGAAAATTAGAAGATGATGAAGAAAAGTCGCCGCGGTGTAGAAATTTTAAGGTGCTTAGGGTAAAGAGTTTTTCAAATTGAAATTTTAAA
Organism: Micropterix aruncella; assembly: GCA_944548615.1. Lineage (NCBI taxonomy): Eukaryota > Metazoa > Arthropoda > Insecta > Lepidoptera > Micropterigidae > Micropterix > Micropterix aruncella. The sequence continues at coordinate 33,482,112 of OX155950.1, forward strand.
TTAGGTAAAAGATATGTAAGTGTATACAATACAATACAATACAATCAACTACTCCAGTAGATAGGCATTCCTATACTTGGATGCGTCACAAAATTAAATGCTAAAAATTTCATTATTATAAACATAACTATCGTGATAGTTGTCATGGCTGTAATATTATATTCAATATTACCTACATACAAATAATCAAAATATGCTAATGTGATGAGTCAGGGAGAATATTATATTAAAATAGAAATGCAAATTCTATGTAGAATAATCAAAAAATATATATTTTATTGCCAATCCAGCAATATGCCTTCGTATTTTTTTTAAAAAATGAATTTAATTATATGAAAATTAGAATGTCAGCTATCATAATACCATTATGTTTAAAACTTTACGCATTTCATTAATCATCAACATGGAAAATAAACTCAGAATTTTCAAACTCCCTTATACCATAAATTGGGTTTCTTACCAAATTATGTATAATTATCTTTTTAAATTGGTCCTCTCCAAGGCTTTTCATTTGCTCTGGAATCTTATTATAGAAGGACAAATTTTGGTGAATAAAACTGTTTCGCACTTTGCTAAGTCGCTGTCGGTTTATGTGGAGATTGGATTTATTCCTCGTATCGTGATGATGAAAATCACTATTCACCGGAGCTTCTGTTAGGTGTCTACGAGCGTACATAATATTTTGGTAGATGTAAGAAGAAAATAGAGTCATTATTCCTGATTTTACAAATAGCGGCTTACAAGAACTTCTTGGTGAGACTCTATATAAACTGCGTACCGCTCTTTTCTGGAGGAGAAAAATTCTTTTTGAGTTTGGTGCCATTCCCCAAAACAGTAGGCCATACGTTATTAGGGAGTGGAAATATGCAAAATAAACGGATTTAGCTGCTTCAAAACCGCATAACATAACCGCATAACCGTATTAACATAAAATGAAAATAAAATAATACACTCAAGAGTTATGAATCCAGATCACCAATATCTATGAAACTATGAGTGCTTGCTTATTTATTTATTACCATATTAATAATGAACATTAACTACCAGGATCGCTTGTTATATTTTTTTTGTGAGAGAACAGAAGCAAAATAAAAAATGCAATGAATTCGTATTTAGATTTTTTTAAAAAATATTTATTTTATTTGAGCCTTTTTCATAGCATTTCGTTACAGAAACTAAAAAGTTTTAGAATTATCTTATGTAGTATTAAATTATCAATAAAATGCTTTCTATTTGAATAAGGTAGCGTTCTTAGTTTCCGAGATATTAAGTTTATGTTAGTGGCCCAGATTCATTGCTCTTGAGTGTATTTAATAAAAGTGTATTTTATGCCATAGTATATATTATTGTCAATATAATTGTCACTTTTATTTGAATGCCATAGTATATATTGGGTCCGATTGCGTTTCTTTGTGAACTAAAAATGAAATTGGTTAAAGCGATCTAGGTAGAGCAATACTTTAGAGCGGAATATGAAACGAACAATCGTCGATAAAAATTATCTGTCGAACTTTTACTCGTCCGAATAAATTTGAACACATTTCGTGCGGTGTGAGCTTCAGATGCTTTATCTTTTGTGGGTAGTTTTAATGCGAGAAAGTGACAACCGTTCATTTCACACTCCGCTCTAGCGTATTGCCCTGTCTCGTTCACACGGACTAATTTCTGATTTTAGTTCACGAAGAAACGCAATCGAGCCCATTATGTAGTTATGAGTGAAACGTGAGTTTAATTAAAACTATTTTATTTTTTGTTTCACTACCAATATGGAATCAATTTTATTTCATGTGAACGGACATGCAAATTGTTACTTTATTGCTAAGATAATGGCTTTTAACATCGCGCTTTTGCATATTCGAGTACGTATCCGTATTCCATTTTCGTGTTAACCCCCGAAAAATAAACAACCCCTCGACAAGCGGCTGTCACTCGAATGACGTCAATCATAGAATGACAGCCGACATCTACGATCTCTACCTCACTTACCCACATGTAGGGTATCATTCGGATTTCATGTCATATCATAATAATTTGTATACTACACGAAAAGAATCGACGAAGTACCAGCTCTGGTAATACTCGCTATCTCTTTACGTCTAGCAGGTTAAAACTGGAGCAATGATATGTTACGGTTACGTAATGAGGGTGGCCAATTATTAAAACCTTATTAAAAAACTGCAATTTGTCTAACGAAATTATTTTCTTCGTCATACAATACCTCTCCATTAATGAAGACCTGGCAGTTGATTAATTTACTTGCTTTACCGTTATTTTTACAAACTTTATATTAACTTCCAATGTTCGTATTTAAGTTGTCCGTTTCAAAATTTTGAAAACCATTTTTAACCACTTACTGGTATACGATTGAGCTGAAATTTGGAATACTTATGTAACTATGACAATGCAATAGTATTGTAGGGCTGATTTGATGTTGGATCCGAATGTAGGGATTTGAACTCCCTGATGGCTAATAGTGGGACAGTCGAATTTGGGCTAGTATGTTTTGTTATCATGAGTACTTTCCATTACAAATGATGTCAAGGGACTGAAGATGGAGCCGGAAGTCCCTGATGGAACTCCCTGATGAAAAGGGCTAAAATAGTCGAGTTTGAGCTCGTTTATTTTGTTGTCTTGACTACTTTGCAATACACATGATGACGAAGGTCTGAAGATGGAGCCGAGGGATTGCCACTGAACTCCCTGATGGAATGTGCTAAGACAGTCGAGTTTGGGCTCGTTATTTGTCATGAGTACTGTTGCCATGAGTACTTTCCATTACACATTATGACGATGGTCTGAAGTTGGAGCCGGGAGATTGACACTGGTACTCCCTGGTGGTACGTAAAGCTTGTTTTTAAAAACAAGACACAACAAACAATTACTTTTAATTTTATTTTTTCCATTGGGATTTTAATGTTCGACATCCTGTATTCCCTTCATAACAAAACACACGATTTTGCGCCTTGATTGATATATTTTATTGTCTTTATTTCATATCTTATATTTCAAGTAAGTTCACACAAGGAAAAATAATGACTTTTAAATTAAAATAAAGCCACAAATTGATTCAACTCAATCCTATGCAACCCGAGGAACGTCACAGATATAACTGAGCGTACGCCCGTGATGTGCGATTCACGACTTATTTAAGATTGCGACCTGACATATTAAAAACAAAGTTTATTAGTAGAGATTATATGTAGAGACAAAAAAAAAATATTATAAGCATATTAAATAATATTATGCCTGGCAGGCATCAGGCACCGCTAACCGACGGACAAATCTTTCGGATTGTTAATATTCATCAAGCGAATCCTCCTCTACGTTCAGTAGAGCGTCGTCAAACATACACAACCATCAGCACGTAATAACCACAATATTTTACTTTTTCAAAAAAAAAAAAAAAACAGGTACTCTCTTCATATCTGGTCCATTTAACAGGCTTAAACACTAATTAGATAATTAATTATGTAAATAATCATGTCTACAGTATGTCTATAATTATGTCTACAGGAAATTTAGTAATAAACGCAAATTGTTTCCGAAAGTTTCTGAACGTCTGAAATTTCTGAAAGTCTACATACAAGTTACAATTCTACATACAAGTTTTTTCAAAATAAATATACCATATTATTATTTGTTTTTTTACGTAACCTATGACTGTTGTCCTATAATTTTTTTTTTGTTTAATACAAAACAAATAATCATGCGTTTAAGGGTTACATTATTTATTTGCATAGCTGCTACATTTAAAAAACGGGAAAGGCGGCAATTTTGCAAATTTGTCACAACGAAAAGAAAAGCTTTGACATGATGAATACAAACGGCCTAAAAACGACGCATTCATTGCGCGAAAAGTACGTTCGATTCAACCCCTGGCGCGTGTACCCACTTACAGTGCAGTCGATATTTGTCGGGTATGCAAATATTTAAGCTCGCCTCTATTATTTGCATATTTACGTGCGGCCTCTGTACGTATATTTGCGCTTGAAGTACAACTAAGTGCGCCCGCTACGCACACATGCATACGTGACTGATTGGGAGCTTATTTAATCCGAGCCTTAACCGAATGAAATGACTCATCTGGACTAGCGTATCATTATATATCATTGGCGCTGGTTAGAGATACGTTAACGGAATTATATTTTAATTATTTAATATTTAAAAGAATGTTTAATTATTTTAAAAAATCGGTTGTGTCACCTCAAGACCTTCCCGGCAAGTAGCCAAGGACTGATTATATCTTAATATTAATTTCATAAATAAAATCGATGAGCGCCCTCTCTCGGCCGGATGATGAAGCCGGTTGGGTTTTATTGCAACCGCTCGGGCGGCGCTGCTCGTTGTACGATCAAGGGCGGGATCATGCTAAGCGCCAACATATAGCATTAATATCTAACTAAAATCTATTGCGGAATTTAAATATTATTAGTGTAGCTTGTGTATGGGATATTATAACCTTATATGATTTCGGCCCAACAAGGCGTATGTGGACCGAATTTGAAGTCTTTCAGTCCAATAATTCGAGATTTAAATATGACTAGTAGGTACGCCTCCTGGTGGACCGATTTTAACCATAACCTTTTGAACTCTTTCCATGGCCAAATTATGCATTTATGCCAAATTTCAGTTCAATCGGATTAACTCTTCAGGCCTCGGCCCCTCAGCCGATTGACAAGTTGATGTCCCAAAAAATTTTAGTAAAAATTTGTAAAAAAAAATTAATTATGACACTGTCTCACCAAAACATTAATTACTGCCAAACCACTGTACCCATAATTCAAAGAAAACATATTAACATAATAAAATAAAACAAATTAAATTAAAATAAAATTAAAACGGGGTCATCACGCTGACTCGTGTTGTGGCCGATATCGGCCAATTAGGGCTCTAGAGGTTAAGCATGTGGGCGATATCGTAGTGGAATACACACATATACACGGACCGACTGATATACACACAGACAGGCTTCCATCTGGAAATGATCTAAACCGTCTCAGGGGGGCTCAAATTTGATATTTTTGTCTTCATCTCGAAAAAAATGTGCGCATTCACAATACTTTCCCTCTTGGCTGGTAGCAAAATTCACTAGGTTTAAAAAACTGGTTAAGGAAATATTCCCTCACGCTCGTATGCTTGTGACCACATTTTGAACGTGCACATGATCGCGTGTCTGAAATATCAATGAGACTGCATGAAACGACTCTAGGTTTACCGTGTGGCATGTGTTTCCACTCGATTACACATTACGTGCGAAATTGCATATCGAAGTGACATACATTTGTTCAGTTTATACAGCCCTGGTTACAGTAGCTCCATGACCACGTTATTAAATCATCACGACCCCTTAACTGTACCATAAAAGAAAGTCAATAATCTTACCGGCGTATGGAATGGCCTTGTATTTCTTAGGACTCGGAGATGATGGTCGTTTTCAGGTTATGGAATTTTGTTTTAGAATCGTAATCGTGAAGCAATGTACCTTCCATAGTTAAGGATTCAGGCAGCACACCAAAAATTGTCGGCATTCTGTTGTAACAAATGCAAACAGCGTTGAGAAATCTTCAGCCTACTAGATTTTTCTGCGCGTCCGTAAGCGTTCTAGACACCCACCGCAAGGAAACCTTTTTCTTCCCTAAGGATACTTCCACGTGCGGATAATTTATTAGCAATAAAACGAACCGTGACTCGACGATCCGCCAAAACATTTTTTTTCTCTTTTTATCCATTTTTTTAGGGACTGCCGTCGTAGATGAGCGAAGGTCATCGTTAGTTGAAGTTCTTCTACACGTAAACTCAGCACACCAAGATGCAACCTTAAGATATGGGGGGGCATCAACCCCTAATGTATCTCATTAGTCTTGAAATGCTCGCTACGTAGATTTTTTTCAGCAATGTTATTTAATTACCGCGCAAAATTCCGCTTCTTCCTTTTTTGCCAACACGCTGACAGAAAATGCAAACAATAGTTAAATTAAACTAAAGCAATCAGTTTATGTTTCTTAGAAAATAAAAACAGATGTATTACCTGAGCCTGCCAGTATTTATTTTTATATTGTTCCAAATAGTTTATAACTCTTTATCAGTTTTTTTGAATGCTCCTCTTACAACTATTTTAGGTTTAGATATAATATACATTGATTTTTAATTGTACTACAATATGCCAACTACGTATTTGTCTACAATTTGTCAACTCCACTAATATACATAGTGGTTTACAATATGCCAACTTCACTAACATACAATACAGATATTGATTGTACTACAATATGCCAACGAATTCGTGGTCTACAAAATGCAAACTACACTAATATACGTACATAGTGGTCTACAATAAGCCAACTCCACTAACATACAATATAGATATAATATACATTGATTGTTGATTGTACTACAATAAGCCAACTCCACTAATACACATAACGGTCTACATATGCCAAGTCCACTAACATGCAATAAAGATACAATATACATTAATTTTTGATTTACTATAATATGCCAACGACTTAGGGGTCTACAATATGCTAACTCCACTAATATACATAGTGGTCTACACTAAGCCAACTCCACTAACATAAAATATAGATAAACTCCAACTACTTAGTGGTCTACAATATGCCAACTCCACTATCCTTGGTGGTCTACGAAATTACGATTAAAAGGAGGTATTTGAGTCGATCGTAAACTGTATTCAAATTTCAAATGCCTTCCGACGCGTTCTATAAATTTAAGATCTATTCAGCATTTTGTTATATCTGCGTGTGTGTATCTAAGGCGACATTCAACTTATTATAATAGGTATTTTTTATTGATATTAATACAAATTTAAAAATGTCTAAACCCCTAAACTACGGAGGAGCCCTCTCGTGTCATGCATGTTAATTTACCGCGGTAATCGCATATTTACGAGAATCGTTATTTACGCGCGAGTTTGGTTTGCGTTTATACGGCGGTCTAACGACTGTGTTATTGGTCGTGGGGTCTAGCCTGAATTGGTCACCATTATCGTCATTGGCCGTGTTATATCCGATTAAATTTGCATATTCGCGCGGCGGCATATCTCTCCCAGCCACACTCCGCACACCAACCCCAAACACCAACCCCAAACACCCAACACCTATAACCAATACTAAATGTTTAATTAACTGAAACCACCGGCAGAAAGATCTGCGTTGGCCTGTGGAAATGCACATAAACTTTTCGGAACTCGTATTGGTCGGATGGCGAATTATACGACGCATTGAGTTACCAAGCGTATTATTGGCAAGTTAACAACACCCGAATTTATAGTCGACTATCGGTTCGGTACTTAAGTAGTGCTCAGCCAAGTTTTGGCCACCTTAGTACCGTGTGATACTTACGCATTGAATGTGTTCGATTGATGAGAAATACCAGCCATCTCCGCTAAGTATGGCTCAAGTTTTCGGGAATATATGTATTCGTATCGAGCGGCAATACTGTTAAAGTTATTGGCCATGCAATTTTATTTTATGAAATGCTTGAAAACAAATTACCAAACTTGTATTTCTTATGAAGAATGAAGTTTGACATCGCCCATTTGTGCTTATCGATTTTAAATTTAGGTTTTGTCAAAATTTTCGTAATATCCTTACCTCTTTACTGAGATGAACATTGCTATTGTCAGAAAAAAAACCAAGCCACTTGGGTTGTCGCGTGGCTGCCATGTTGCTTGCTTTGATCGTCTTCCCGTTTGCTGTCCAATTCACGTGATTTTCTTGATTCCTCTGATTATGTGTGTGTTTGCGCGACACACTCACACTCAACGGCCAAATTAAAATTGTCGTTAATCAGGCAGGATCGTTAAAACGTCCAAATAAAAGTTTTCAATGCACTAGTAAAAAAACAAAATTCGAATACAATCCAAAAGGTCTATAATAAAACGAAATAACAGCGAAGAACCGAAATTCACAAGAAAGCCGAAACATACTAACGCATAACGTGCGAAAAACACGTCTGACATTTGGAAGTAAATACTAAAGTGGCTCGATACTAGTTGGCCCAATACACTAAACCGCTACTTATGTATCACTCGACATCTTAAACTCGCTTATAAAACCTAAACTGTTACTCAAGTATCGGCCAGTAATGAAGTATTGACCAATACTCGACTATATATACGGTGTAAGCGTCTACTCGTAGAAAAGAGACCGAAAGTGTTAAAAACTGGCCGAAACAAAAGTGAATTATTATTTAAATTGGAAAAATTAAGAAAACGAAATGCAAAAAAAACCGATTTGAAAGAACGATCACGTGGATCTGTATTTATGAGACAGCGAAGACAAAACAGACAGGACAAACAAGCAAGTAAGCAGTCACTAACTCTATAAAGTCCAAAATGCGACTAAATAATTAATAAAAAAATATTTTTTCTATATTTTCTATCGATCTATCTGAATGGACTATTAACCTAATTTTTAATGATGATACAGACATATACATCCATTGTCGGTTAAAAAAATAATGCTATTGCACAATTGCATATATTTAATTAATATAAAACTATGTCATTGAGTCAGTGATTGGGCGGACGGATTTAGCACTATTCCACCTTATTAAAATCCTTTATAAAAAGCAGAATAGGGCGCCTAAAGTGCCCTAATAAAATAGCAATGATAAGTGTAACCCCAGGCACGCGAGGCCATCGCATCGTTCGTCAGGCCTGGTGCCGCGCCGTGACACATTCAAAGGCTCAGCTGGATACTGTAGTGCCGGCATCGAACCAAACAGCGTGGCCTATGTTACAACGACGTCACAAGCTCATAAAGAAAAACGAAGATATGACCGAGTATGACACGATGAATCCTGTAGTTTGATGTCTCACTAGTTTTCGACTGTTGCCTCCCACGTCCACGCCACGACAAGTGATTCCTAGTTATCGTCATGCGTTGCAGGGTTATCAATGTCAAAAATTAATTCGTGTTTTATAGTAATCGGACTCCCGGATCACTCTTTAACCCTAGCTTTCAAGCTAAAATTACCGACAATAAACGGTTCAAATATTTTATTTTTATTTTAGGCACTTTAATTGAAACACTACTTACATCTAGAGCTATCTTCTACATGTATTTGTGGCCGTGGTCTAACTATTTCTTTTGTCTAATTCAGAATGATATAACGAAATTCATAACATAAATTTTCTTAACCTAACTTTTCATATCAATACTTTGCAGTCGTTGTCACAATCACAATGATCTTTGGTTACTATGTATTGTAATATTTATGAATGTCGAAACTTAAGGGCTCTCTGAACTGCACTTACCTAGAAGAGTTTGCCATACCAGACGTAATTTTTTAGTTGGAAGAAATTCTTTCAAAATTGTAGGTCAATAGTTTTTCCCAAAATACTGATTTTGTGAACACAATGATATTATTATCCATATATGTTTAAATAGCATTTAATTTTTGATAACATACAATATACATTTTAATGCGTCTATCTCTAATGATAAAATAAATAAAATGTCTTCAACTGATAGGTTTGTAAAATGTCTTCAACCGATAGGTTGAAGTCATTTTACAGGTTTAGTTATGAAATATTTGTGGCTTATGTATTTATCCCTATACATACATGTATATTTCCGGAATGTACTCAAACAGATCTTTCGTTTGACACTAAATACGATATATTTATGTTATTGACATTTGGATATTTGAACATTTACACAACTACTTACCTGATATTTGGACAGTTAACGTACCCTATGGCACTCGAGATGACATAACGATTCTATCAATACCACGCACTTCTAAATCCGTTTAGACGTTCAGAAGTTAAGCCGGAAAAAACGGAAAACATACATGAATCCTAAACACATTACACTTCTATTTTGTTGGGCAGTCGTGTAATAAGAAAGGAATTTTGGCAAAATGACCGCCCGAATAACTCGATACCATGTACAAGCCAAAGGAACGTTCCGGTGAGGCAAGAAATCATTAGGCCGGTCCGCCCCTTTTAATACCTGCTTGTAGGGATGCGTGTCACAACCTTCGCAGATTATTATATTATTGAAATTGAGCATCTAAACTTTTGTCGGGTCACTTTTCAGTTCGTCAAAAAATGACGACATGTTATGTTTAAAGCACCGAGTCTGCATGTTAATATCACCCTTTAACTTCAATAACTCCAGGTTGGAAAATATGCTCAACTGATAGGCAAGTAATGATGTTGTATCCGCGCAGCATTTTATGAGATACATATGTGGGACTCATTATTACAAAATGCCACCATAACATTTTACTAATGACTGTTTAGAAATGAATAATGACCTATGATATGCCATGCTATGATAATCAGTTATCTATTAAGTACTCATTTAATAACTCACATCACATAATTAGGTCATTATTTAATTACTCTAATTCTAAAATAATACTTAAACCGAAAATATTAATAAATATAGCAATCGGTACTATAATTAATGCAGATGTATAATACTGTTTTATCGAGCAAGCGTAATTCATCGATAAGCAATATCGACGTTAGCCGCATCCTTGTTGACAGCTCGGTTTATTACCACATCGGAACGTTCCTTTGGCCCGCAAGGGACTTGTACCATGAATCAGGTACCTACTGTATGGCATCTACCCTGGCGGTCGTTCGGGATAACATATTCGCGGCATACTTGCAAACTATTCAAACTCGTCACCAGCACATTTGTACGAAATGACACATCTACGCGTTTCTTCGCTCTGTACGAGCAAAGTAGGGCTGCTCTCCGCCCCATAGCCGCTATAAACATTGATTAATTAAACGCCCGTCTATGTTGCTAGCCTCCTCCATTGCGGCGTTGCCACGGACGACGTGACAATGGCACCGCATATATGTTGCTTATCGAACAAAAGCCTTTTTGATTAACACGAAATCTACGCTACGCCGGGATGTAGCCGCGAAATCGGGATAATAATAGACTTCCTCGAGTTTTGTCTTCAAATAATATTGAATTACGCGTTTTTGGCTTCGGGTATTTACGCGAATCCGTATCACTTTCACGATCTCCATTCGTAAAATGGAGTAAAAAACTCATTTTCATTCTATTTATTAATCCTAACAAGGAAAGAGTTTTCATCATTAATTGAACCATCATAAAACAATTAAAAACTAAAATACGCCATATTTTAGTCGTATGAATGAGCATGAAGAGAAGTAGAAAGCGTATAACCGGTTTATTATTATTATTTTATTATTATTCATTACACGATTGCCCAACAAAAAGGAGTGTAATGTGTTCAGGGTACATCTATGTATGTTTTCCGTTTCTTTATTCCACCATAGCTTCTAAACGCTCAAACCGATTAAAAAGTATGGTATTGTTAGAATTGTTATGTTATCCCGAGTGCCATAGGGTAACTTAAATGTCCAAATATCAAGTAAATAGTTGTCTAAATTTCGAAATCTCCAAATGTTAATTAATTAACATAAATATATCGTGGTTAGTGCCAAATGAACGGTCTGATAGAGTGCATTCAGAAAATATGTATGTATCTATATGGATAAATACATAAACCACAAATACATCATAAAAAACCGTATTAAAAATTATTATAAGTACAGTAGTTCGCTTTTTGTAACGGCAGTCGTGTTTTTAATTCCTTTTAATACTTATATTGACTTGGTAGTAACATACACATTCAAATACTAGAGCACAAAAAAAAGAATCGCCAGAAATTATCGTTATGCGCTTCTAAATTTAGGTATACATCTGTCTCAGCCCAGATTAAATAGCGCATAAATTAAATGTTAATGTTTGTTTTTCTAATGTGCCAAGTAAAGTGCAATAAAAGCCGCCTTGCTAGGCACTCCTGATAGAGTATACTGATAGAGAGCAGTAGACGCATTTTCGAGCGACAGGAAAATGCGGGGAAAGGGTGCGAGGGAAGTGAGTAGAGGGGTGCGTCTCGACGAACTCCTTTGGTCAGCGTTACGCCCGTGCGAAGGTCTCAAACATTTGAGCATCTGCGTTGGCGGAGTAGTCGATATATGGCGGCCATATGGGAATGCGAACCCTTGGACTTTTACTTACTTAATTACTTAATCGTGTATTTTTTTAACCCACAAGACCGGTTTCTTATCGTGGAACTCGCCTTGTTGCCTATTGGCACCAAGGCGGGTTCCTCATTCTTCTAGGTGGGCATTTATAGCATCACACAGTCAAATACTTGGGCGGTCACCCATCCAAGTGCTTAACTTCGGTGACAACGAGAATAACCGGTGTCAACGTGGCTACGGACGCTACATACTCGTGATGTAGTTCGCTTCGTTTTCAATTTTGTTCTAAGAGACGCAACTGTCTTGTATACTGTGCCTGTGGTAAGACGAGCTCACTTCCTGAGTCTTATTGGAGTGCCACTGTTGTGTAAAAAAGAAACAAATTACGTTACCTATATATTTTTTTGCATTTTTTTAAAAAAATTTTTTTCAATAATTCAATGAGGAAGATTACACATTTTAAATTATATACATTTCGTATTTATAAGCGGATTTTGATTATTCCTTTATTTTTGGTTTTTTCTTTATTTTTTATATTATTGGTGAATTATTTTTATTAATTGTCTTCTACTATTAGTGCTACCTATCTTCTACTATTAGTGCTACGATTTTTTTTCATGTTATATTTCTTTTTTAAATGTTATTTCAGGCCATTCAATGAACATTACGAATTATTATTGATTTGGTTTAGATATTATAGGCAAACCAGTGAAATAATGAATTTTTTTAATAAGAAATTACAAAATTATCAGGTAAGTAAATTTGTCAATCTGTTATAATAACAGGTAATTATGAGAGACATAGTTTTACGCATTATCACCATAAATGTACCACCACAATTTCGGACAATAAATATATTTGTATTTCTATTTCATGATTGAATTAAACTATTTACATATTGTGCAGCATGGGATGCACTCGGCTTAATTCTCTTCATTGAAGCATCTTGTGAATAAAGAGCACCTTGTGATATATATATTTTAAATAATTATTTCAACCACAGATAATATCTTACACATTCGATGCAGCCCTTTAGGCGTATTAAAGGCCGTTGCGTCGCATTCATACAAACTTCGATTTTATTATTCTATTTTTGCACCGCATATTGAAAGTTGCCCAATAATATCATATCCAGCAAACTTATATTATTACAGGGGTTAATAACGGGCGATTTTCCGCAAATAATCTTAATGTCCTGCATAGTGTTCACCTACATCGTCGTTAAGGGTGATTTTTTATCCAATTACACGGTCGTACTTGGTAGAAAATGAAAGGAGCCGCTCGGCGACAGCGTCAAGGAAAAATCGCCCGTGAGAACCGCGTCAGCTGACTGGTTTGCGAGGGGCCTTTTGTACGGCCCGCTCCGCCACCTCTTTGTGCCAAATCCCGACGGAATTTAAAAAAGGTAGGAAAGACGCAAATTTTCCCAAGGAAGGTTTTTAACTTATAATCGTTGTTATGTTTTAGGGCGCTAAGACTTTAAAAAGCTATTTAATACTTGTGCCCCTCGGCAGGTGCGCTTAATAAGAGTAAAAAAATATGCTGGGCGCTATCTTGCCCGGCGGTTATAGATATTAATTATCATGATGGTCAATTACTCAAATACAGAATGAGTTTTCAATTAGTGACTTTTTTTAAGTGGGTATATCAGTATGAAGAAATAAGCTTTTTTTTCGAAAAAATAATTTTTTTTGGAAATTAAAAAAAGTATGTATTTATGTATAAACATCTAGCGGTAGGTAAATATCGCGAATATTGTTTATTTGTGATATAATTATATAATAATATTATAAAGAGGTAAAGTTTGTGAGGTTGTAGGAAGTAATCTCTGGATCTACTTAACTGATTTTGAAAATTCTTTTACCAATAGAAAGCCACGTTATTTGTAAGTGTCATAGGCTATATATTAATCCGAAAAATTAAAAGACTTTTTCGTGGTAGTCGGATTTGCAAAGTAAGACGGAGAAAAAACGGTCGAACGAAAACGTTTCTAACTTACGCTGCCTTAACGATGAGAGATATATGATTAAGTTATAGAGAAAAGTTATAGAGCTTGATAATGCCTACAAAAAAAGTCAACGACAGCATATGTCTAACTTTTATATTTAAATCACAAAAACTAGTATTTTATATTAAAAAAATAATTTAAATCGTTAGGTTGTGTTTATTGGTCATATTATCAACAATTATGAATTCTTATCAAAATAAATAAATTTATCGTCTCAAGTGTTTAAAACAAAAGACTTTTCCCTTTTACTGCATAAATGGTTAAAGAGATAAGACACTCACAAATAAGAAGCTCACAAGAAGATACTCACAAATAACGGTAATATAGTCAAATTGGCATGCAAATACATACATACATATGCAGTAAAAATATAACCCTTCCTTTGGCAGTCAGGAAATAAATCATAGCACTCAGTACTAACCGAACCACGCTCATAATTTCATCACAAGTAAAAAGTTTTACCGCCCAACGAAGGGGGCACGGGTCAGCTAGTTTGTGATATTTTACTTATTGCTAGATGGCGCAACTCGCTCCATGTTTGTAAAAGTTTTATTTATCAGTAAAATTTTCTAAATTTAAATTTATTTATTTAAGAATTAATTACTATAAAACATTGATTTGCCTACAAAAATAACAGGAACCGAATGGCAAAACCTTAACCTTTTGCTTATTTGATTCTGTCACCCAACTGGGACTAGCCCGTTCTAGGGTGGACAGGACTCTAATATTACAATCAAGTTTGCTTGATTGCTTGATTACTTACAAATGTACAAGTTTTAGTAAAAAGCTAATAACATTAAATTGCCCTAAATAGTGGTATTCAGAAAAAAATTATTAAAAGATAATATAATAAATAAAATGCAATTCCATTATATAATCGTCAATAATATAAAATTCGATTAAATATTATAAATAAAGTTATATGTGAGAAAAGAAAGAAACAGTCATTAATATTTAATATATGTTAAGTAATATAGGATTTAATATAAAAATATCTAGTGAAAAAAAAGTACAATTCATTGTCAAAATAATATATAACAACAAACCAAATAATTTTTGGTAGTTAGTTCAATGTTAAAATATACTCAACCTACATGTTTAAAAATATGTTAATAATTTGTGCACCTAAGTTTTATTTTGTTTGATTTAATTTCATTCATTTGATGTATGGTTAGTCTGTCATGATTCGATAACCATTTCTTTAATTACTTTTTAAATTCCCTAAATGTCAAATTCATTTTCATTTCCATATTGATCAGATTGTAAAATCTCGGCGCAATGAAAGAGTAATGTCTTTGTCCAAATGATGTTTTCATTCTGGGTATTAAATATATATATTTTTTTGTTTTTTCCTTTTTTTATTACCACCTGCTTTTTTGCTGCTTCTGATGAACTCTATTCAAGAATGTCACTAATTAAAAACTCACCCTGTATATCAATCAAAGGTCTGCAAAATCAAATTCTGGGATTGAGCCTCGTCGACATGTAGTTTCTAAAACTCTTGGCCTAAATTAAATGTCATACCTCTGTAATATTATAATAATAAAAATGTACGTAAAGCGAGTTGCAATGTAAAATTCCGTGTTTTATGGAAATATTTTAAAACCAACCGAGTTGCGCCCTCAAAATGGCCGAAATTTTATACATTTTTAGGGGTTGTTTTGTCATTTCTCGTCCGCCGTCGAACCGAATATTTTTATCGTCGTCGAATCGTTCATTTAACTCTTTTTTCGCACGTGGACAAATAAATTTGATATTGCGGACGCATCCCATTTTTAAAATATTCAAAGCGTGAAATTAAAAACCGGCAAATACGACCCGACCAGCTCGTATACTTTATAATAAAAAATAGGTTTGTAATTATTGTGAAACGAATTTTCCATTCTTCTAATATTTTTGACGTGACAACGTCTTATAATTCGATGGAGCCGGCTGCACGCACGAAAAAACATGACTCATGAGGCGTTACCTCGCTCTGAGGCGTTCCATTTAAGGCTTGAAGTGCAAGCGAGAGCGCAGAACGAGCGACAAAGAGGCACAATCGGCCTCCGCGTTCGGCAGCGTTCGACATCTGTCTCTCTCCTACTTGAGTGAGCGATGCGTCCGCGTGGACAGCTGCTATACAATAATACATTTACATGTTTTCGTCAAGTATGAAGTGCAGTGAAAAGTGGATGTGGTGTCAATTGTTTATAGCAACGATAATTGCGGCGATAAAGGTAATGATTCTTTCGATATTAAATATATGTTCAGTGATATATTGTCGAATATTCGTGCTTTCATCAATAAAATAAATAGCATCGGTCCGCTAGTGCAGCGATTGTAGGTTATGCTATATTTGACAAAACTATAATAATAAGTTAACAGAACTATTTAGCGATGAGTAAAAAATCAATGGCTTTACTATTCGATCGAAATAATTATCGAGCGTAGCTATGATTTCAAAAAATTAAAACATAAATGTTAAATCTTCCACATATCATAACAACGTGTCTGAAATGACAGGTTGGACCAGCCAGCCGCAAAGGGAACAATTGACATAATTGTATTTATGTATATAAAAAATTGTATGTAAAAAAAATACATAATTGTATTTATGCGTACAAATAAATGTAACTTGATCAATTCAATTGTGATTTCCATTTACCTCCTTCTCTACATCCATACAAAATATCTATCAAACAAATAAAATTAAAATTTTCTTTTGAAAAACGTAACCATTCCATCAGTATTTTCTTATGACGTTGTCACGTTCAACTATCGTCAGTAAACCGACTTTACAGACAACCGATTTTTTTTTTATAATCTCGACTGAATTACAAAATTATATGAAAGGAATTCCTAATTTATTCGTAGATTTATTCAATTCATACGAAATGTCTCTTTGCCAGTGTGCCACTGTATTAATGTTGTACTGTAGGAAATGTACCGAAAACCGACAAGGCGTCAGGCTGTTTTCGTACATTTTTCACGCAAATTACTAACCATACGTCCTAATAAAATTTCGCCATTACCAAGGAATATTTCATGCGCGCGAAAGAGCGAATTTATGACGGATAAGAAGAATATATCTTCGGGATTACGTCTGCCCGTATTATACTAAAATATCATGCGTTATTGCCGTACCCAAATGATACCAATTTGCGGCTCGTACAAGTATTTGTACGAGTATAATATACATGTTTATGCGTGGCAATGCGTGGTCTCTTGTCCTCTAATACATACTTTGTTTTTCTTCTTTTTGTAGCATATGAAAACGATGGTCGAAATTATGAAATGTCAATATAAGCATTGATTATATAGGGTATCAAATTGCTCAATGCCGTACTACGTTTTGGCAGTTCGGATTTTACTATCAAACTCGATGTGTAGATTTCACCCATAGTTCAAAATATTGAATAATTTTCTCCTATGTTCAGTGGCCTTCTAAACATATCTACAGGGACGTCCTATCTCAAAAAAGAATAATAATATATGGCGTCAAAAGAATTGTTAAATCGTAGTTCTTATTATTTTAATTTTATTATTTAATATTATTAGATGTATTGCACAATATCATTTAAATAAAAAGTCAATTTTAATTTGCTATAAAGGTTTTAATTCATAATAATTAGGCGCTTTAATGTTCAAATAGTCTAATAGATAGCAATTTAATATCGTCGTATTATTTCTGTGATTTAATCAGCCTATACAAATGCGATAGATGTCACTAAAAAAATATTGTTATTATTGTTATCATTGGTTATATAATGTTTTTTTTTATAATCAATCAATCCTTTATAGGAAAACCATTCATTAAAATTGGTATTATAGATGACCAAATAAATTACTATTAGTTTCGCCGGACAATGCTATCAGTGCCACCTGCTTGTCACCTGCGCGGAAGGGTTGCCAAAACGTAATATGGTATTGAGAAATCTAATACCTACCCTATTTAATCAATGATATAATCATCGAACATTCGCAAATTTTGCTATTTTCCACAGTTGACTGTCTATGTCCACTTCTAAGGATTACGAGAATGGCTTCAAATCGCCTTGTCTCAATAAATATGCGGAGCAGGCACGTGTGTACCTTCGGGCGACCGTTTATACTGTCTGTACTTCTCGATAGATGTTCTGTTCTAATCTCGTTCGATCTCTTTTCGCGACTCGCTATGTCGTGGTAGGGGATGTTAGTAGCGACACAGTATACTAATCTGGTATGCTGTGGTAGCGATGGGGATCGTTTCCATATTATTTCTCAACGCCATTAAAATTTCGACTTGCGATTGACTGCGCACCGCAGAGTACGTTGACTTTACACACTCAAAGGACAAGGGACAAAAGTGTAAGGGCGCCTGGCCCACCTCTCCAATAGCAGTTACGTATGCAGTGGAAAGATCTATTTATCTAGAACTTTTATGAGTACCGCAACTTACCTCTATTATGAACCGTTTCGGAGTTTTGACGTTCGGAATCTTCTTAACCCCTCAAGCCCCGATTGGCCGATATCGGCCACAAACTGATTCAGCGTGACGGGCCCGTTTTAATTTTATTTTAATTTGATTTGTTTTATTTTATTATATTTTACTATGTTAATATGTTTTATTTTAATTATGGGTACAGTGGTTTGGCAGTAATTAATGTTTTTGGTGAGACAGCGTCATAATTCATTTTTTTTACTAATTTTTACTAAAATTTTTTGGGACATCAACTTGTCAATCGGCTGAGGGGCCGAGGCCTGAAGCGTTAAATATGGCTAGTTACACGAAAACCCCAATGACAATATTATTAATATTTATTATTTGCAGGTAACATTCAGATAAGATAGTATATTATGAAGTACGATCACTTGGCATGGCATGTTGGACAGCTGACCTTAAAAACTGACCCACTAAACAGAGCGACAATGAAATCAAAAGACACATTACAGAGGTCATGCAACATATCTCAGTATTTCCTATCCGTAAACTGTTGTACTTACACAGCGTATGTACTATATCGTTTCGGGTATTCTGCGATGGTTTTTATATAAACAGTTATTAAAAATACAATGCCTGGATGCGTTAGGTGCACTAGGATATCAGGTAATTAGCCATATTTAATAAGATATAACTCAGAACCGGCCCATAATTGAAATCAGTCGTTTTAGTAATAAAGTTCTATATATAGAGATTTTTCCATTGGTAAGTATATGATTTACAGCTATTGAAAAGGTGGGCTCAAAATGGCCCATTCTCTTTACCGAGGTTTCGGTATATTTCTTTTGTTTTAATTTGGATCGAGACGGAAAACAAAGACCTATTCCGACGCGTCCAATTCTGCTTCATGCGACACAACGGAGACATTATTAGCGTCGTATTCGCATATTTCGTCGCGTTATTACGCGTAATAGACAGAGGCGGCGCGGCACGCGGCGCCGATATTGTCGCAGCTCCGAGCCTTCGGTACAAACAAGATTCCCAGCCCTCCCCTCCTGTAAGCCTCCGCGGCGCACTCCTTAGCTGAAAATGACGTGCAAAAATACGCGCGCGGCTTATGATATTACGCCCGGAAAAATTCTCACTTGATGAAATTGCACGAGCTTAAATAACACACAATGCGAGGTGGCTGTCTCCGCACCCTCGGATGAGTGCGCGAATATATTGCTGGCGCCACCATTTTTTATATAAGGCGATTCAACTTTAAAACATGTTTTTTTCGGTTAACTCAAGTAACACAACTTACCATTAAAGTTCGCAAATAAAAGGTATGCAGGAAATGTGCTATCTTCCTATTTCAGTTTAGCAGCTCAAATAAAATGCCATCATGCAAGGGCCGAAGCCACCAGTCTATCTCTTACTTTTTACACCACTGCCCAACTAAAAAGAGTGTAATGTGTTTAGGTTTCATCAATGTATGTTTTCCGTTTCTTTATTCCACCATATCTTCTAAACGCTTAAACTTATTTAAAAGTGTGTGGTATTATAAGTGTGTGTCATAAGGTACTTTAACTGTCGAAATATTCAGTAGGTAGTTGTCTAAATGTCCAAATGTCCAAATGATAATAATTAACATAAATACATCGTGTTTAGCATCAAATGAATGGTCTGATTGAGTACATTCCGGAAAAATACATGTATGTATATGGATAAATACGTAAACTTCAAATATTTAATAAAAAAACCGTAATAAAAATAATTGTAAATACAATAGTTCACTTTCTCTAATGGCGGTCGTGTTTTATATTATTTTTAATATATTTGCTTGTTTAAACAAAATGATCATTTATTTTAAAATGTTAAACCTCAACCGTAAAGGTGGGTTATGCTTTGTCGAGAATGGAGGCTCATAGCTTCTACAAAACTATCAAACTAGAAAAGAAAAACATGCTTGAGAGCTACGCATAAGTCAAGATCACTTCGATTTTGAGTTATCAAGTGTCACGATGCCGGCCATCTGAGAACTATCCGTCTTGAAGCTACTAAATGTGCTGCTCTACATCCACTGCCGAAGAACGTACATTCAAACAAGTCAATAAAGTGGCGATGGAGCAAAAAAAGTTTACGAGCAATTTGGCCCGGACTCGGCTAAATTACATCGGTCTCCGGTAGTTAGATTTGACGTTGGCCATTTCGCCAGCTCTTTACGGTTCACCCCGTTGTGACCCCTTCTCCCCCCGCCCCCCTCACACTGCTGCTGCTCCGCCCCTCGCAGTCGACGGACATTTAGAAGTCTGGAAACCCCCTTAACCTAATTTTGTTAAAGCTTTACTTGTGTCCTGCACCGAACGAACGCCGTCGGGAATTGTAGCCGCGGAAGAGTTCAGCAAGCCTCGGTTAATTTAGCGTTATTAGAGATTTTTCGTTTAGTGATTTTTTAGAAACCGAGTACTAGCGTATCGTTGTACCTACATGATTATATTCCGACATTTTTACAAATTTACATTTTTATAATTTATTGTACTTTTTTCATGCAGGTTCATGATACTTGGAGGTGTCAACGATACAGCGGGCGAACCGGTCACCTCAGAAAGTTTTAACGGCATTTGATTGTTCTGTCTCCTGTGAGGCACAGTATACCAGACAGTAGCTTCTTAAGAGAAGCTACTGTCTGGTATACTTACAACAACAACAAAATTGAAATCGAAGCAAGTGACGTCAGGAATCTTAAGGGCTACCACAAATCGTAATATGATTACTCGTCTTCTTCTTGAAGCATCATCTCGGCCACATTTACGGTGCCCCGGCGACGCAGATGCTATTATGCTACCGATTTGTTCTGAGAATACCAAATGGCGTCGACTCGTAAATCTCCACAAAAAAAGTAATAGTAAGAGCTTACCCCTAGCCCCACTTCCGTCGCACCCTCTTTGCGCATTGCCTTGTAGCTTTTAAGTGAGCTTACTGGGTGTTATTATACTATGCGTGAGGTGAGCGTAGAAGACTTGGGACGAAACAGTCCACTGTTTAGTCACACCACTCGCATGTAAGCAGTACATTGGGTATATATTAAGCAGTAAGGTGTTAGTACATTGACTATATACTAAGCAGTATTCATAGAATAGCAGCAAGAAGGGAAAGGCTATAGAGCGAGCCATGTGCAGTGGCATGGACACTTCCGTTAGGGAGACAACAAAAACATCATTTAAAGGCTGTACCGGCTTTTAAAAAACTGGCACAGCGCAGCTGGAAGCAAGCAATTCACGAAGACGGCAAGGCACTCGCTACTAGAGGGGTAGCGCACCAAACTCTCATTTCTTCTAAACGAGACGCCCAGTGCGCTACGAAGATACGAAATGCCGCAAAGCATTCATTACTACTCAGTCAGAGTACCAAGTGGGATAACCACTTATGTGGCCACTCCGCTTCTAGTAGTTCTTCCCTGGCGTACGACAGCAACAAGCACGAACATATCATATGTTCTACAGTCTGAAAGACTACGTATCATTATATTTCGACAGATTTTTAAATCACGAGATTATCTTTATTGGATGATTGTATAATTACACGATAACCGACAGCGACTATCTTGCACTGAAATTCCGCCGATAAACATACCTCAATAATCATCTTATATTTATTTTTTAAACATGACCTAATTTTCAAAATCAAGCTGATATATACACGAGAAGAGCAACACAAGAGCAAGAGTACACAAGTTGCTCGTACACAAGAGCAAGAGTTATATATCTCTGATTTTTTTCATTTTATATTGTGTAGTAGTTGAACTTAGGAAACGTATAGAAGCATTCGAGATGTGGGCATACAGACGCATGATGTTGATATCTTGGACTCAGAAAGTCACCAATGAGGAAGTTCTACGACGTTTCGGTCAAAAACGCAAGCTTTGGCAGACCATCAAACAGCGCAACGTTGCGTACCTGGGTTACTTGCTTAGGCACGATAGGTACGAACTCCTACACCTCATTATGATGGGAAAAGTTGCAGGAGAGAGGAGACTTGGCCGTAGATGAAAATCTTGGTAGCGGAACATTCGGGATTGGACGGGGATTACGAGTGTCGCAAAATTGTTTTGCCTGGCGAAGGACAAAAGAAGTATGCAAAGCTGACTGCCAACCTTCACTAGTTAAAGAGGCACCCTAAGAAGAAGAAGTAGTTGAAAAAAAATGGTAAAAAGTACATTATTTGCGGCTGGAGTATGAGCGCGAAAAATCGCCGACTTGGTGTCGGCTATAGAAGTACAAACGGGTTTGCGAATGGGTATTTCACCTATAATGCCTTGTATGCTTAGGCGAACTAGTTTCTAATAAATAAACTTTCTCCTTGTTTCAGGTGAGTTTCAACATCTCACGAAGTGGTTAAACAGAAGTTTGCATTAATTAATACGTAGAGTGAGCCGTCAAAACAACAGTGCTTGCGAATACACACTACACGCCCGTGAGGTAGGTTTGTTTCTCGTTATTCGTAACAGTGCTGTTCACTTGCCCCAGTCTGCGCCCGAGTGGCCGTCCAGAACAACTGGCCACCCGCCCCAGAACAAACACATTTCAAGCCGAAACGACTGTTTGCCCGGTAGCTTCGCGCGCGCGGTTCGCACTCGACGCGGATTTCAGAAATGAACGCCCGGCTTACGCGGCCCGCAATAACACTCAGCGACAACTTCCCCGATGTTTGGGAATGTGTTTGCGTTTGGCCGCCTGAAAGCGTCTTCACCCGCGGTGAATTAATTAGCGCCACTTTTGTGACGTCATTGCGTTCTGCGCGCCGGTTGCGGATTAACCGATGCGTCGCTGCTGTAACGAACGCGGCTATCCATTTAGTCGGTAATGCCTTTATCACACAAAATACTGAAATTCAGATTTCAGATTCAGTTTCAGGAATTCAGTCAAAATATTAGATTCAGCGCAAGCGACATCGAATCTGTGACCAGACTATAGGATGCACAAATCCATCCAAATCTGATAGTAAGAGAGCGAGGCTCGCCCGTTGGTTACTCTTCCTAGTGCCTTTATTTAAGGCGTTGGACTCTTACGGGCCGTTGGCATAGCTACTGTAGATTGTATTGTCGGCAAAGTCTGTCAAAAAGTATTGGTACTATAGAATAAATTTCGCAACATGATAATACTTAATTTACGCTCGGGAGCAAGGAATCCGGGTTACCAACATAAACCTTAATATCTCGGAAACCAAGAATGATAGCTGGTTCAAATAAAAGTATTTTAAAGACTGTTTAATACTACTCAAATAAAATTAATAAACTTCTTGATTGCTGTAAAGTAATGTCATCAAAAATGCTATAAAGAAAATAAAGGATTTTTATAAACCGAACTACGAAGTCACTGTATTTGATTTTGCTTTTGTTTTTGTCAAAAAAATATTAAAAGCATTCCTGGTAGTCAATATTCATTATGAACGTAACAATTATGTCACTTATACCCATTCTCAGTTTGGTGATATTAAGCTTTATGTTGGTGAGCCGATTTATTGCTTCCGAGTGTATTATCTAAGTAAATCCGTTGCCATTTACGCTTGTCATTACGCATATTTTCACGCTATTCACTTTGTTGTAACACGCAACTAGTAGACGCTGCAGCACACCAACTTCTAAACATTCAACCGATCGCCATGAAAATTGGTATATATATATATATATATATACGAGTAGCTATTTGAGCTGACGATTCTGAAACAGAATCAGTCAAGTAGTCGTATTGAGGACCATATCGAATTCAATGTCGCGTCGCGCTGACGTATCGTATCACTACTTCAGAATCCCGAGGCTGCACTGTCAGTCACTGCGATTTCAAAACTTTTCAAAACAAAATTTCTTGCACTAGATTTTGTTACAACTGATACGGTCACGTTGCACCGTTGTGATCACGTAGATTTCATCCAATTTTATTATTTATAGAATTTACTCGAAGAACTCCTATCTAGTCCTCCATGGACGTCAGTCCGGTCATCCGAATGGCCACTGGCCAATCGTAGAACACGCGGCGGCCGAGCGATAAAACGGCCTACTTTACGAGGCAATAATCTGTGTAAGCAAGGAATTCAGTTACGAGTGTCTCGGTTCACTTGCTTGCTCTAGCCTAAAGCATTTCAGCTACCGCGCACTTCGCCGCCGTTGCTCGGGGGACGAGTAATTTCTACAATCTCCGCTATCTGATTTTGCTTGCATTATTTTAAACGGTGGCTAGCTATTGCACGCGCGGGCATATCCGCAGGTTATGGAGAAAAAAATATGAAACGTTTCCTGTCGTGTCCTTGTTTAAATTGCATTCGTTATTCTTATTGTAAAACATGGTATTACGTACGCAAGGTTATAGACAGTTACAAGAATATAGTTGAAATTACTTTATATCGTTATTTTCGTATTACCCTTACGGAGCATCGGGAAACATATAGTAATGGAGTTTCAACAAAATTCCTTGCAATTCAACAAAGTTACGATTGATATTATTCTGTATAAAACCGTAAGAACAAAACGATATTGTATCAAGAAAAGCAATATTTTTCTCAGTGCAATGGCGAAACATTAACTAAGTGAAATCTTTGTAGCTATATTTGATGAGTACCGCCAAACTAGGCTGCACCTGTTCCAGAGGTTGAAATTTCTTGCAATTTCTTCCAATTTATTGGAATTTCTTGCAATATCGCCGCGCTTGACAAAAAGTACTGGACGCTTGACAAAAGAACTATGGAACTACTATAGCAATCAAATGATAACTGTACAATGATCGCATTGAAATTTCGTATATAGAATATTGAAATCTCATTTTTTAAAACAATTAGATAATTATGAATAAATATGAGAAAGTCGAAAAAGTGAAAAAAACTCGGCATTTCTAACTTGTACTTGTCTTACGGAAAAATACGGAACCCTATTTAGAAATTGTAAATACTATCGTGATATTTATTAGATTCTCTATCAAATTTAATATTCCGTTTTGCTTATTTACATACAGACATATTTAGATATTAGCTCATAAGAACCAATAAAAATTTTGATGATTTATCAAAAAAAAAAGATGATGTTTGACAATGGAATTTTACCAAAAATATACGCGAATATCGCGCGAAATTATTCTAGCGGCCGTTTATGTATCTATGGTAATAATGAGATATTTGGTATGGATTTTAGGATGGGTTCGAATTAGAGAATAATATTACTGTGCGCTCCGGGAGCAGGCCGCCAATATTATTCGTTACGTAGTCCACGGTGTTTTGATATGCAACCAAATTTGGTCGTTACGTAGCCGAAGGGTGGATAGAAATATTAGTAAGTGAAATGTGCTTTGTAAATGTGTTGATTAAATAAATAATGAAGTAAATAATTTTAACGGTAATATCGTTTGTGTAAACTATGCAAAAAAGGCAATAATGTCTTCAAAAGTAAAATATATCCCTATGTGATTTAACTGAAATTATTATAATGACAGGACTGACTTAACGACATCAACTACAGGCGTATCCCTGGGTCTTGCGTGTTTGCAAGGACACAGTTCTCTCATATCTGATAAATAATTTACAGTAATTTTGCTGGAAGAGTTTATTAGAGAATGGCACTCAAACTATATTCTGATCACGCTATCGTGTCACTGAACTTGACAAATGCAAAAAATATATGACTGCCGTGCTACATTTGTCTCGAAATTCAGATTTATAAAATTTGTATGGACAACCTACTTCGTTTAGGGTAGTTCGCGTTTTTATATATTACCGTAACATCGATGACGATTCCTTTGGATAAGTGGCAGCGAACGTGACAAGTTGAATTTATATCTACGGAATTGCAAATCGTATAGAAGCAATCGTAAAAGTAAACGTTGCGCTTCGGGAATACGACAGACGCTTCGACGAGGCGATTAAAAATGAAACGAGTGAAAATGCGACACTGAAAAACCTACTTCTCAGCGCCGCAGGCGTAGGGCCTCCATGATGAAGAAAAAAATTGGGATTTTCCTCGACAATCGTATAAATGTTAACGTTACATTACACTTTTAAAAAATCGGTTGGGTCACCTCAAGACGTTCCCGGCAAGTAGATAACCCCCCTTCCTCCTCCATTCCCCCTTTCGTTCTCTCCCTCCCCTCCGCCTCAATCCCCAATTCCCTCCGCCCTTGCCCCCGTGCGCAAATCCCACCCCCCCCTGAATGTGAATGTGAAGTCATCAAGATCTAGTATTTTCGTAGTAATTTTGTACTTTATTTGTAGCATTTTCCGTGTTATTCAAATGGTATTTTATCAATATAATGTGGTATTTTTTCAATATGGCGGAGTCAACAACTTATTTGTGTCGGCTGTATAGGAGATATTTTAACCAAAATTTCACAATATTGTTTCGGCCCAAAAAGGCATCTGTGTACCGAATTTCAAGCCTTGATGTCCACTATGTCGAGATTGAAGTATGACTAGCGCGCCGCTTGGTGGACCTATTTCAACTTCAATCTTTTAAACACTTGCCATGACCAAATTATGCGTGCATGCCAAATTTCGGCTCAATTGGATGTACCGTTTGGGCGCTATCGTGGAGGAATACACAGTCACAGAAGCGAGAGCACACACAGACACACAGAAGTGCGTTAACAATAATTTCCCTCTGTCGGGAAAGTAATACATCACAAATTATCGGTTATAAAGATAGGATTTATTTACGTTAATTTTACGGGAGGATGTTCGGATTCCTCGCTTTTTTGCCGGAGCCATGTTAGTCTTTAATTAAAAAAGTTTTGTTGACAGAACATTCCTGTTGCTGTCCTATTTCTGTGCGGAGTTTCGACGCTCGTTCGGGGTATTTTGTAGCTTTATTGTACCGAGGAGTGTAACATTTTCGTCGGGCGGATTTTGTGTTTCGCAAGGTTGAACTTTGTATTTTCCGCACCGCGCTACTTCGGGGCATGAACGTTGTCGATTAGTTATGAATATAATAGAAGTTTAATATTTTATTTTGTCGGGAAATCGAGATAACTCAAAGCAATCTCATTAGGGAACGTTTTATAAAACTGAACAAAAAAGGGGATATAATTAGTGCGCCATTTTCAATTACGGATACTCGTCGTTATAATTAGTCTCGATAAGTTGACAATACGGTGGGCGCTTTGTATTCCAGAAATGTGCATTTCCAATCGGGAGTAATGACGCTGTCAACCGCCTAAAGGCATTGTTTTGCGCCTAGTTGTAGCGTAGTTAGAGTAGGAGTTAACAACAGTAACTGCGATGATATTTAGCCTTTCGCACTGGGGCGACCACAGAGCGGAAGCGGGAAATAGTAACGGGTTTATATGCTCTTATTTATAAATTGTTTTATGGGATGCTAGTTTAAACGTATTTTAAAGTATTTAAATAAATTACTGGCTTACTTAAATACACAGTCTTTTTCAATCGTTTACTTTAGTCATGATCAGTGTTAGAATTAAATACAGAAAATCTCACGAAATCTGATCAACAATTTAAAGCAATAAAAATTTTATTTATTTATTTATTTATTTTATTTATCCCTAGTATTACATGATTAAATTTCCTATAGTAATTTTACATCATTTAGTCGTACATACAAAATGTGAACCCTGGAAATTTACTAAAGGTGCGGCTTCGGCGGGATTTTATCACCTCACTAGGCAGAGCCTGTATTGAGGTGATATTTAGTACTGCGTTCATCTGCCGGGTGTATAGGTAATTTATTTAATCTTGGGAGATCCTACAAGTGTATATTGTATAACTATTATAGTATAGAGGTACATATATATATTAAACAAAAATATTTATTACATTAAATGAGATATAATATATATGGGAGATATATGAATACAGTTATGAGGCTAATGAGATAATAATAACAATAATAAGTAATATAAGTCATCTGTGCACCTATTTAATAACGTTAGTTACTAACGACTCACAGTGCTCCCTCGTCGAGTGTAACAACCATAATGTTACCAGTCTTTTGTAGTGAGCGTCATTTTGAATGATTGTAGCTTGGCCTAATTGCGTGGTAAATATGTTATGGAGTTTTTTTGCTAGGTAAATATAGTGTCTTTGTCCAAAGGTCGTTCTCATTTTTGGTTGTACATGTCTGTCTTTATGTCTTGTGTCGTGTCTATGGGCGTTACTGGTCGGCTTGCTGTTGTCCCGTTGGAGTTCTTTCCTGTAGCATATCAAGACCTGCCGTACGTATAGCTGTCTTGCATCCAACACCATAAAATCCCTGTAGAGCTGGTCACTGGAGTAGCGGTATGGCTTCCTGGCTATAACCCTAATCAAGGCCTTTTGGGCCTTTATCAGAGGATTCAGATTTGTTTTGGCCATACCACCCCAGCCTAGTTGTCCGTATATTAGCAGAGATTGAGCTAAAGCGTAATATATTCAAATTCAAATTATTTATTGAGTTAAAATTATGGGTACATTCAATATACAAAAGTCTTAACCTAACTAGGCTGCCGCCTGTTCCAAGGTAGACAATTTATTTTAGTTATCCTAAGAAATCTATAATATTATATTTATATAAATAATCAAAATCATACTTAATGTAACAGAAATATCTTAATTACCTAATAAAAATTCGTAAGAAAATGTCATGAAAATTGTCAATATTATTTTATTTTAAAACATGATAAAAATTAATATATATTTATATATGTATTAAATAATATGTATTAATAATATACAAAATAAATTCACAAAAATTAAAATAAAATTACGTTTAGAAATCATCAATTTATATTACTACATATACTATTATGTTTTTATTATAAAAATTTTAGAGATTCAATTATTTAATAATGTTTTCAATATCTGCATATGTACAATTTAAGAGGTAGGCACTCAAACTATTTTTAAATTTATATGATATTTTAATGCCTTTAATGTTAGGTGGTAGGCAATTATAAAATTTGGGGGCAAGATAAGAGAAACTGGATTGGCCAAAAGCGGATCTCCTGAGTGGTATTGCAAAATTTGTTTGTGCCGATCTTCTTGTTACACGAGATTGCTGGCTTTTTTTCTGTTCTCCTAACTCACTCTGGAATTTAGTGAGAGTTACCAGCACAAACATTTTTCTCACACTCAACACTCTATACTCTCGGAAAAGGTCATCGGAAGAATATGTTTGGGGTTTTTTATTGATCACCCTCAGTATAGCTTTCTGCGCTTTGTAAAGGGTGGGATATCGTCCTCAAGACATTGATTTCAAAGACGTTTCGAATATTTTTAAATACATACATTAGTTTTCTCATTCTTGACGCTGTGATGTCAACATGGTCATACCATTTTAGGTGTTTGTCAATAGTGATTCTTCAATCTGAAAGGCTACACAATAAACCTCAGCTATCTTAAAATGTTAAAACTTTTCAAAGAATTCGAACCATGCGAACAATGCATCCCACACACATTAGTGCTATTCTTGCACTTTGCGAGTAATAAAGTTTAAAGACAATTACCGTCGATATATAAGGGCCTATATAGGCCTTTCGCGCTCGAAAATGACCTCTTCAATACTTTCCGATGTGACCGATCCCGCAAAGAATATTAGCGTGCTATTCTCTCGCATACTGTCCAATATATTGCTGTCTCTGTCACATGTTTTTGTTATGACCCAACTCATTTGCACCTGAGGGTATATCTAGGCCCTGTATATTGCTGGAAGGAAAGTGTTGCGGCCAGCGCTTGATATCACATTTGAAATCGGTTAACTAATTATTTTGCAGGATTTTTATAATTAAACGCATGGATCTTTTCTGATTTGGTATAAAAATAAGGTTAAGAGGTAATATAGATGTTAATTAGTAGCATGCTCGCATATATAGTTAGGTGTTTCAATCTATACTAATATTATAAAGAGGTAAAGTTTGTGACGTTGTAGGAAGTAATCTCTGGATGTACTGAACCGATTTTGAAAACTCTTTTACCAATAGAAAGCCACTTTATTTGTGTGTGTCATAGGCTATACATTAATCCGAAAAATGAAAAGACTTTTTCGTGGTAGTCGGATTTGCAAAGTAAGTCGGAGAATAAGCGGTCGAACGAAAACGTTTCTAACTAACGCTGCCTTAACGATGAGAGATATATGATTAAGTTCTAAAGAAAAGTTGTAGAGCTTGATAATGCCTACAAAAACGTCAACGACAGCATATGTCTAACTTTTATATTTAAGTCACAAAAAGTAGTATTTTATATTTTAAAAATAATTTAAATCGTTAGGTCATGTTTATTGGTCATATTAGCAATAATTATGAATTATTATCAAAATAAGTAAATTTATCGTCTCAAGTGTTTAAAACAAAAGACTTTTCCCTTTTACTGCATATAATTTCCCTTTTACTGCATAAATAATTAAAGAGATAATATGCTCACAAATAAGACACTCACAAAAAGACACTCACAAATAACGGTATCATAGTCAAATTGGCATGCAAATACATACATAAATATGCAGTAAAAATATAACCCTTCTTTTGGCAGTCAGGAAATAAATCATAGCACTCAGTACTAACCGAACCACACTCATAATTTTATCACAGGTAAAAAGTTTTACCGCCCAACGAAGTGGGCACGGGTCAGCTAGTTATATATAAATTAACTGATTGTATACGAAATTGAGAGATTAGAAATCGTATTAATGTATTAGTAAGAAAATTCCGTAATGTACCTATCTGTAATTCAAATAGAAGTAATTATTTAAGGTAGGCTTAGATACTTACTTAAAAATAATTAATTATGAATAAGCCAGAATGGGCGTTAAAAATCTAAAGTCGTTGTCGTTTCTAAAATAGAGCAGCTAGAGGCCTCAAAGTGAATTTAGCGGCCTCCGGAAAGCACTCAGATAAGGTGCCGCAATTTTCTATGTGTGGTAGCTTCGTTTAGACCAGGCTCGGGCGAATTAATTTGAAATTATGTAGATAAAGAATCAAAATAAAGACCACCTGTATCCGAAATAGTGATGCTTTGTTTCTCTTCTCTTTGTTTCTCTCGCCTGCAAATCTTCAGTCAGGTTAAATTACATATTTTCTCTCTCCAAAAACGAGCCATAAGAATATTGATAAACCTTAACCATAATGAATCATGTCGTGGTCACTTCAAAAATCTCAGTATTCTAACGATACCATAAATTTATTATTAAAAACATAGGAAAGTTGAAGACCCAAAAAGAAATTCACTCGCATTTCACCAGATGTATGCACAATTTAGCATTACCCCGTCCATCTCTGGAATTATTCAAAAGGGATCCAATACAATACAATAGGGTGTGTTACAATAAACTGCCTTAGAATATTAAAATTATATGTAGAAACGGAAAAATAGCCCAATTTAAATCGAAATTAAAAGGCTACCTTATTGCGAGAGAATTACATAATATTAACGAATTATAATTAGATGACTGACAATTTCCATCTCGATTTTATTTATTTAACTGGACAGTTGTACCATTTTATTTATTATTATATTATTATTATTATTTCTAATTGTCTCCGATAATCAATTATGTTTCTTATTTGTAGGACCATTTAATTTTAATATTATAATTTCATTACTAACTGTAGTTATAAATATCTAATAATAATTACTATTATAAATTTTGTGGTGAGTCTCTTATGAAATATTTAGTATCCATTTTAAAGTTATTTTAACATTAAGGGGCTATATAAAGTGTCTAAACAAACTATGTAAAAGTTTTTGAAGACAATAAATGTGATTTGATTTGATTTGACAACCAGTTACATATAACTAAAGCGATGTTGTTCACACATTCAAATCTGAAATATGAGATCCTAGTTAAGCAATTTAAATATAAATACACCCCATCTCCAAACCACTGTCGACCTTAAAAATACCGCTCCCGCTTTCGCTTGAAAGTGTGACCGCATTCTCGTAGAACTTTGTAGGAACTAAAGCACGGATGCTGATCGACTCGACGCCCAGCACGATATCCTATAAATTGTGCCGAGTCTTGTTGACCTGACAACGTAATAATGTGGTCGAGTCGTAATGACGATTTACTGCTTTTAAAGTGGACAATGCACAATTGGAATCGTACGTCATTGTCGCCATATTATGTCACATCAGCTCTTATACATAAATTAATGCCTACACAGAAGAACCCAAAGATGGCGTGATTTAGTTTATCGGCTAAATAACTCACTTAAAGGGATTACTTGAGTAATCACTGATAAATACATTTATTTAATGATATTTTATCTTCCATAGCATAACTTTCTCTTGGATCACAACAATAATAGTGTCGTCTGCTAGACTCCTAGTTCGAGTGTAAAGTTCCAGTCATGATTTTCCCTAGATGTAGCAGTAAGTATTCCGCAGAATTATATTTCCAACGGAACTTTGGAAGAATAGACGACGAGGACAAGACGCCCAGAGTCGTCTCGTCGCAGCTTGCAGTGGCTTTCAGCAGTGACAGTTTGATTTATGGGACTTTTGAAACAGTGCGAATACGTCTTTGATAGGCACTACTGAATAAGATCATTTGCGGTGGGGTTCGTGACATATGTATCTGTTTGAATAAATAAATATTTGGAGATATTTCGAAATAGATTATTGAATCAATATATCATTATATATCCTTCTAGCCGTATTCGGCCGTAGCGATTGCATTCTAGATTCTTTTTTTTTTATTGTTGGGGGTTTTGCTGGTGAGCCCTCAGGTGACTGATGTAGCCGATCTTGGCTTTGAATGTGCGTGCACATTTGGCGCAAGTCAAGACACCATCGACGTAATTATACTTTATGGCCGCCGGTGGTCGGGCCTTTAGTTCGTCGCGCTTGGCATCTAAGTCGAGCAGCCTCTTCTTTTCAAAATCATCTATATTGCCCTGCACTAGCAGTCTCCATCCTGGGCGATCTTTCTCTTTACTCTCCCACTGAGAGGGTTCAATGTTGCACCTTTTCATATGCCTCTTCTGAGTATCCTTGTATCTGAGTAGCTGGCCGCCTTGTTTCCGCTTGCCGTTCTTTAGTTCAGCGTAAAAGATACGCTTTGCCACTCTCTCATCAGGCATACGGGAGACATGTCTGCACCATCTCATGAGATGGTGCGGATATATCATTACAATGAAATTGAATCTTGGTAATGCGTCTCAGTTATCTATTAAAAACCGACCCATTACTTATGTGGTTTTTGGTTAGGCTTAACCATTTGTACTATCTAGCCACATCAATTCTATGTAATCTTTTGCCTAGCTTAATCCTAATTTATCATGCTCCATATTTCTTTCAGCGAGCCCTTTCTTTTGAGTTAGTTTATACTTCTCTTTCCTTGGTTTAGCTAGAATTCTTCTGTCCTTTGTGTCTAAGAAGTTATACGGTTGATTAAATATATTATGTTTATTTTCATCTTGATATATATTTTGTTTACCTTCTAAGTATCAGATTTTCAAGGGTTTCACTTATCGACGCGT
The DNA here is from genome assembly GCA_944548615.1 of Micropterix aruncella. Lineage (NCBI taxonomy): Eukaryota > Metazoa > Arthropoda > Insecta > Lepidoptera > Micropterigidae > Micropterix > Micropterix aruncella. The sequence continues at coordinate 33,515,957 of OX155950.1, forward strand.
GGCGCTGCATTATCGATATTTAATTTGGAATTTGGTTTATTAGAAAAGATACGTATTCTTATTTATATCATGTTTCCTACCTATGCGTAATGTAACATTACTTCTGTTTTGATTATACCTGGATGTAGTTACCTGTTAGAAGAAAGTTGCCTATATCTAGATGTCTTGTATCGAAAGTACTTTCATTTTGATCTAAAATACGTTATTACATAATTCGAACAGAAATTGCATTAGGATAATAAGTATATTTACTCTTAGCTTGGCTGTATATATTGTTTCATTTAAAATTTTACATTTCGTACTAGTTTTCTTGCATCGTTTTGGTTTTTTCTTAACCCTGTTGGTACATTTTGACCATAAAAGGTGCTAAGTTATTATGATTTACTGTTGCTTCATGTTGCTTTGTTTTGCTTTAATGCAATCTGCTAGTACGGAAAGTTATTGCTTTACGCCTGTGGGGGAATGAAATCTTTAGCCTTTTCCCATTGTAGCTTCTTTTCGGCCTTTGATTAGTTGATTTAGTCTATACGATTAACGAAGTGGTATATATGGACACTATGGGGTCTATTTAAACTTACAGATGCTGCTTGTCAGCAGGAAAACAATTAAGGATCCACGTGAACGTACGTTGAGAAAAAAAATGGATTGATTTTTACATTGTGTTATTACGTTTCTATACAAAATAACAATATTTCAATCGTAATTTTGTTGAATTACAAGGAATTTTGTTGAAACTCCATTACTCGATTATATGTATCAACATTTTCCGTACGGTTAATACGGAAATAATAGTGTACTGTAGATTCATGTGCCCGACTATATCCGTTCGTATCCTACTACATACTGTCATGTTCGAAGCGAGATTCCAAATTTCGCGACGTAATGGAATAACATCATCTTTTAACATTACGACACGGTAACTACCGTCACGTTAACAAAGTTATGCGTCATGTTAATTCATACGTATGGACCACAGTCCGAGTTATATACGTAATCCTTGTTGGAACATGCGTATTTCCGTGTATTACATCGTTATATTTTTCTCAGTGTACTACATGTATGCAGTTATTCATCATCATCATCATGTAGGCGTTCCGTAAATGTCTTATTGCACCTAAAAGAGATTCCCTCCCAGATAATAGATACGGCTTCCAGGCCGTGCGCTACCATTTTCAGCGTCAATATCATTTGACGCCACATCTTGCGGTGTCAACTACAACGGGCGAGCCCGTCACCACAGGACGTTTTAACGATTAGTCGTTCTATCGCCCTGCAGTGAACGTAGAGACTTTGGACAGTACATTCTACGTCCAGCTACGTCAACAACCCGTGAGAGTCCAACGCCTTACCGCGAGTTAGCCAGGAGTAACCCGGCGGGCTCGAGATACTCGCGCCCTCACTTCCAATTGTGACCAGATTTCTCCGGTCTCTCGATTGGTACCGAGTTCGAGGTCGCTTGCGCGGTCCTCTCCCTTATGAAGCGGTGAAACGGAGAGCACAACCGATTGGAGCAAACCCCGCACGGTGCGCAGACCGTACAATCTTCGCGGACCAAGGCGTCCTTTGCCCGCCTCTCACCCGGGATCGGATGGCCAATGGTCAATTCCAGAGCAGTCGCCATAAGGTACGCAACCACCCCCGCTCTATAGGAAACAGTACAGTTCCCAGACTCCCCCGACTGTTAGTCGGAGAGCACAACCGATTGGAGCAAACCCCGCACGGTGCGCAGACCGTCCAGGGGCGCCAGAGGTTTGATTCCCAGGGGAGACTGGTTGACCCAGTGTCCTACCCAGGACTCGCACCCCATGCGAGGAGGCCGTCGGATGGGTGTTGACCCGTGAGTGTGACCGACCCTGGACACATGGGTCATCGTGGCCAACTCATCATGGGCCCGTTAGCCCCCAAAAACGACGCCACAGACAAGACACGAGCAAAAAAAACAGGCTGAATAGAACCGGCCGCTCTATACAAAATGCCCACATGTAAGAACAAAATTAATACCGGCCAAGCGAACAAAATGAATTTGACTTTTATGGTTTCCGCGTTCGTAGCGATGCTGACGGCCAGACAGACGGGCGAGCGGCGGAAGGATTAGTCCGACTTACTTGCAGCTTTTTTTTTCATTTTATTACCGCGTGTAGATTTGTAACGGGGGAGTGTTTCAGTGCAATTTCACGCCGGATCTTTTTGCAAATTCACCGCGGCGCATTCGAACGCTTTCACGGATGAATTCTTGGATTGCGGAAAATAAGGGATTACCGCTGTTGTAACGCGGATTCAATTCTTGTATCGTGGCGTACTTTGCAGCTTGCATTTAGCAAAAAGTGGAGGTTTTGATACACGATTTTGGAAAGAAACATGGGGGCACTTTGATAGATTTTAGTATATAATAGTTTATTAAGAACTGTACGTAGGTCATACAAAATAAATGGATGCTATGATAAATTATGCACTATACAGTTTACCTCTAAGGTGTACAATATTTTCTATAATTAAATATACTTTACTTCATTCATAGTGTACGTAAGAAAATCATAATAAATACATAAACGTCTTAGAACTCTCGCTTGAAAACATAATACTAAAATAAATAACAAAAAACGTGATAATCACTTATAATAAATTAAATTTACATTGTCATCACAAAGTGAGTTAAATTGAGAAAAAAACAAATACTCATAACTATCTGGCAAGTAAATATATTAAAGAATAAAAAATACGACTGTGGTTACAGAAAGTGAACGACTGTATTTAAAATTATTTTATTATGGTTTTTTATGAAATACATATTTATGGTAGGTACATATATGTCTCTGGAATATACCCAACCAGACCTTTTATTTGACACTAAACACGGATATTTAGACATTTAGACAACTACTTACTTGAAATTAGAACAGTTAAGGTACCCTATGACATCCCTCGAGATGATATAACGATTTTAACGATATCAGACACTACTAAATCGGTTCATGCGTTTAGAAGTTATCGCGGAATAAAGAAACGGAAAACATACATAGATGAACGCTGAACACTCCTTTTTTGTTAGGCCTACGTGTAAAAAGAATAAAACGAGATAATCACATTTAATAAATTAAATCTAATGTCAACACAGAGTTAAATATAAGAAAAAAAAATAATAATATACAAAAATAAGAAGATAACAATAATCTATCTACTAAATAATAAAGTATGGTAATTAACCAAAGGAATAAATCCAAAGTAAATAGAAAACATATAAAAAAAGATATGGTATAAAAATATTAATAAGAATAATAAATATATTCATAACTAATACCTAGGGATTATCACAGTAATTTGACGTTATTCTTATTTTAAATATCAATTTGAAGTTGAATTAAGATGCTCTCCTGAAATTATTAAAATATCTACGGTTTGTCAGAAAATAAGGCTAGAATTAATCGAGTTTGTATTTAACATCGAGCTTAGAATTATGATATAAAAGATATGTATGATCATAATCGCATATTCGTTATTTTACAGATATTTTTAGAAGTTTTGAATACGTAATTTCTATGTCAATGTAGTTATTATCTGAAACGGAAAAATGTGCCTCAAATATTGCTCCAAAATGTACAAATATCTCAGTTCTGCAATAAAATCACACCTAACTGCCATGTTATAAGATGAAATACATGCTAAAATCTCTTTTGGTGGTTTAGTCAAAATGGGCATGGTCCTTTCGTGTTATTTTTAGACAATACGGCCAAACTATTATAGTATAGTAGTGTATAGTGTAAAGGTGTCTACATCAAGTAACCATACGTTTGGAATTATTGTGGTTGCATGAGCGTGAGCTTCGATATTCGAGTACAAACAATGCAGTACTAATGGACAATGACTTTGATGGTATTTGTCCTGTCGCGGTCAACATGCATGCCGGCTGTCAAACTGAAACGCTATCACCGAAGCCACATGGCATATATCCAGATAAATGTATTGACATTAACGGAGACTCGATGCATTTGTTCGATTTCGATCCGATTGCTCCAGTTAAGTAGCTTAATTTAGATTTTCATGCGTTGTATCATACAATATATATATATATATATATATATATATATATATATATATATATATATATATATATATATATATATATATATATATATATATATATATATATATATATATATATATATATATATATATATATATATATATATATATATATATATATATATAATTTAAGTTTTCAGCTGAATATTGATCGCAGCTTCTTTATGCGATATCTTTATGCGATATACCTTTAGAAAATAAAAAAACGAAATTCGAAATTTTAAATTCTTCCATCTGTCAAGTAGCTCGTCTTGTCTTGTTATTTCCCTTGAAATAATAGGAAATTGAGTGAGTTTACGTATAAAGAAGGATTGTAGCTTAATTTTTGAGATAATTGGATGAAGGGTGAGCGTTACTAGTTGTAAAATGGGCCCAACTTAAACCTACTCCTCTTTCCGCAAGTGAGAGGCATTCATCATTCTCGTTAACACCTAAAGCATTCCCGAATCCGATCAAGGGAATCCTTCGTCACGATGTAAGTGGCTTTTATAATTATTTACTTTATAATCATCTTATTGATCAATTCTAAAAAGAATATATACACAAAACTATCAAATATTTCAAAATATTGAATTTTTACATATTTTATGTTTCGTTCATTGTAAATAATCCATTTAGGTTAAAGGTAATCTTTCCAACTAATGGGAAAGAGCTGACTGCTTCCTTTCATTGATATGAGGGCATGTCACGCTTTTAGTTTTAAGTTTTCAGCTGAATATTGATCGCAGCTTCTTTATATCGCACCTTTAGAAAATAAAAAAACGAAATTTTAAATTCTTCCATCTGTCAAGTAGCTCGTCTTGTCTTGTTATTTCCCTTGAAATAATAGGAAATTGAGTGAGTTTACGTATAAAGAAGGATTGTAGCTTAATTTTTGAGATAATTGGATGAAGGGTGAGCGTTACTAGTTGTAAAATGGGCCCAACTTAAACCTACTCCTCTTTCCGCAAGTGAGAGGCATTCATCATTCTCGTTAACACCTAAAGCATTCCCGAATCCGATCAAGGGAATCCTTCGTCACGATGTAAGTGGCTTTTATAATTATTTACTTTATAATCATCTTATTGATCAATTCTAAAAAGAATATATACACAAAACTATCAAATATTTCAAAATATTGAATTTTTACATATTTTATGTTTCGTTCATTGTAAATAATCCATTTAGGTTAAAGGTAATCTTTCCAACTAATGGGAAAGAGCTGACTGCTTCCTTTCATTGATATGAGGGCATGTCACGCTTTTAGTTTTAAGTTTTCAGCTGAATATTGATCGCAGCTTCTTTATATCGCACCTTTAGAAAATAAAAAAACGAAATTCGAAATTTTAAATTCTTCCATCTGTCAAGTAGCTCGTCTTGTCTTGTTATTTCCCTTGAAATAATAGGAAATTGAGTGAGTTTACGTATAAAGAAGGATTGTAGCTTAATTTTTGAGATAATTGGATGAAGGGTGAGCGTTACTAGTTGTAAAATGGGCCCAACTTAAACCTACTCCTCTTTCCGCAAGTGAGAGGCATTCATCATTCTCGTTAACACCTAAAGCATTCCCGAATCCGATCAAGGGAATCCTTCGTCACGATGTAAGTGGCTTTTATAATTATTTACTTTATAATCATCTTATTGATCAAAAAAAAAAAAAAAAAAAAAAATATATATATATATATATATATATATATATATATATATATATATATATATATATATATATATATATATATATATATATATATATATATATATATATATATATATATATATATATATATATATATATATATATATATATATATATATATATATATATATATATATATATATATATATATATATATATATATATATATATATATATATATATATATATATACCTATATATATATGAGTATGAGTAATTCATATCTTAGGTATTTGTGACACAAATTCTAAACCTTGTAATTCATAATGTGACAGAATGCACAAGTAGGGCGGGAATGCATTTATATAATTTGCCGCTTTGTCACAACAAAAGAATGCAACAAAGACATTTCTTGATTGCCCTGAAATAGAATAGAGGTTTCGATCGTGTCCAGAATATAACAAGGTAATGCTATCAAATATTAACACAGACCGCGCTGAAAATAGAAGAGCGGAAGGTGTTTCAGTACGTAGAAATCGTCGTGGCGGCGCAGCGGGGAAATCAATAACGCCAGCAGGGCGGCCGTTTCAATAGAAAACTCGAAATGTGCGAAACTGAATATTCATGCCCCGAGGGTTCGAAGGTGAGGATTTTAATATCCCCGAAATGGGCGTGAATGGGAACCCCTCGCGAAAAGAATTAATTAGGCAGTGCGTCAGAGTTAACAGCAGGTAGATTTGTAGGTGTGCTGTGCTATGTGTCGTGAATAGTAATTATTTACCTATTTGAATTTGAAAACACAAAAAAAACTGAAGTATGTGTGTGTTTCGGAATGCATCCATTAGAGTTATTAACTACTATGGGCAAACCCGCAATCCCAGGAAGTTATAACGATATTACACCATTCTTTCAAGCATAGGGTGAACGAAGAGACGTAGGGATAAGACAGTCCACCGTCTAACTATGCGAACATATCCGTGAGAGTTCAACGCCTTACCGCGATGTAATGGGAAGTGAACTCAGTGGGCAGACCCTCACTAACAAATTTGGCCAGATTTCTTCAGTCTGGCCGCAGGTAAAAAAAAGAGCGGTACGCAATTTATATAGAGTCTCTCCAAGAAGTTCTTGTAAGCCGCTGTTCGTAGAATCAGGAATCATGACTCTATTTTCTTCCTACATCTACCAAAATATTATGTACGCTCGTAGACGCCAAGCAGAAGTTCCGGTGAATAGTGATTTTCATCATCACGATAAGAGGAATAAATCCAATCTCCACATAAACCGACAGCGACTTAGCAAAGTGCGATACGGTTTTATTCACCAAAATTTTTCCTTCTATAATAAGATTCTAGAGCAAATAAAAAGCCTTGGAGAGGACCAATTTAAAAAGATAATTATGAATAATTTGGTAAGAAACTCAATTTATGGTATAAGGGAATTTGAAAATTCCGAGTTTATTTCCCATGTTGATAATTAGCAAAATTTGTAAAATTTTAACATAACGTTATTATGATAGCTGACATTCTAATTCTCATATAATTTAGTATACATCTATTTATGTTTAAAAAATACGAAGGAATATTGCTGGATTGACAATAAAATTATTTTGCGTTGATTATTCTACATAGAATTTGCATTTCTGTTTTAATATATTATTCTCTCTTACTTTTAATGACATTAGTATCTTTTGATTATTTTTAAGTAGGTAATATTGAATATAATATTTCAGCCATGACAACTATCATGATAGTTATGTTTTTAATAATTACATTTTAAGCAGTTAATTTTGTGACGCATCCAAGTGTAGGAATGCCTATCTACTGGAGTAGTTGATTGTATTGTATTGTATTGTATTGGTTCGTTTGCGCGGCCTCTACCTGATATTAGCGGTAATTCAGTTCGTATTTAATGCGGACCGTAGTGCCTTAGGACCATCTTTCAGACGGGATCGAAGGGCAACAGGTCGTTTTATTTAAAGCTGTCACCAGGTCAACAACCACCCGCTGCTTAGGCCGTTTACAGATCCCCCACCCCTCTTTCCGGTTATTCGCGGTAATGCACAGTCGATTGACTGACGCCCCACGATGCGCAATCCGCCCAGCAGCCCCCGACGTCTACCCCCTGAGGATCCAACCAACCTGTCAACAACACAGCCATGAACAGGGTTCACAGAATCCTTTCTAGCTTCGTCCCTCTTTGAGTACGCTAACGGATGGGAGTTTAATCGTGACTTAGGCGACCCGATATAATGAGCAGGTCATACTGGCCCAAGATGCGCGGAACTGTTAGCTGCCGTTGTCGGAATACACACTTTGGAGGTGACAACTGCAACGGGCTAACCCAACACCCCAGGATGTCATAACATTATGTATCGTACTTTCATCCGTGAGGTGATTACGCAGACTTAGGGACAACACAGTCTAGCTCCACCAACACGCCCGTAAGAGGCTATCTCCTTACCGGGAGACACCGGGTTGTGAACCCAGCGGGCTGTCTCGCGCCCTTACTACCGTCGTAGACCGAACCGCTGAAGTTTGCACTACTACTGATAATAGTATAAACCTGGATACCTGCGGAACCGCTCTTTGCAATGCTAGTCGTCTTGCAAATTTCTGTTTGGATTTTGCTCGTGTTTTAGATACATCCCTAATTTCATTTTAATTTATTTTATTATAAATATCTTTTCACTCTATAAAATTGCTTTAATTCTTAGATTAGTATATTTTACCTCCTTAAACAAATCGACAGCTATATTAAGACCGATTGCGTTTCTTCGTGAACTAAAATTGGAAATGGGGTGCGGTCTTAGATTCAGCTGCTTTATCTTCGGTTGGTAATTTTAATAAGAAAATGTGACAACCGTTACATTTTCATTACATTTTCGTCGTGTCCAATTGACTTCTAAAGACCGCTATTGGACGTGTCAAAATAATTGGGTTAGGTAGTAAGTCATGTTACTACTCTTTACTGAACATACATAGGTAGTCAAGAATTAACTACTAGATTGTCAAACTATAAATATAAATAACCAAAATAGAAGCCTAATATTTGAAGTAGTTAGTAATTCAAAAAGATACGTAGTAAAATTATTCATCGTAATATTCAAATTGTCAGTAAAATGTTAAATAATCAAATTAAAGCTACTTTATGCATTGTTAACTAAAAGTACAGATATAAGACCATATAAAATACTTTTTTCTCTACTTTTTTAAGTAATTTAAATGGGCACAATATTGAAAAAATCATGGCCCTCAAAGTCGGCCAGATTATAGAAAGGGTGGAGCATCTCCTTGATGTTTTTTTTAATTTTATGTCCTCCTAGAATTTAATGCTAAGGTACAAGTAGCTTTTCTGTACTTTTGCCAGTCGTATCCGGGGAACGCATAAAAGGGAGCTACCGATGGGAGTGAATGTCTGCATTAATTGGTGTTTCTGCTAGGTGCTGTCTAGCATACATTAAATACTGGTATATGAACGCCGAATTGCCGAATACAGTCATTACCCTTGCCTTCCTGGAATATTCTTTGCATGAGGTCCTAGTCGTTACCTGATATATGCTGCGCAGTGCTCTCTTTTGCAAAAGAAAGATTCTTTTACTGGTTGCGGCATTTCCCCAAAATAGTAGTCCATAAGTTATTAATGAGTTAAAACACGCAAAGTATACTGATTTGGCTGCTGAAAAACCACAAAGACTTCTGATTTATTTAAAAGAGTATATCGAGCTACATGGCTTACCAGCTAATTTCCGATTTTAGTTCACGAAGAAACGTAACAGAGCCCATTTGGGATTAAAAGCATGGCAAGTGTCGAGATACACCGATTTATAAATTCTCGCTGACGCAAAAATGAACGTTGTGAGTTGAGTCCCTCTCCGTTTGTCCTCACCCTCACGCAGCAACGGTCCTTTATTAAGGTGCAACGAAACTATGCGCCATTTGAATGACACTAAAACCATCCACGTCGGACTTTTAGTTTCCGAGTTATTCAATGGTGTTTTATCGACATGAAAACGTTTCATCAAAATTTTTGAAGTGCTATCTGGTTTGAACTTCTAGACGCAATAAAAAAAATATGTAACGTTGAAATGACACGTATTATACTTACGCTTTTCAAAAGTTCTAAGGTCCAACCAACTGTTCTAAAGTTTCTAAGAGTAGCGAACGGTTTCCTGTAGCTTGGGCCATAAGATCCACTGTATTCTTGGATCGGTCCAACTCACGATTCAACTCCTATTCAGAAGCCTCCTCGTGTGGAAGGCTACCCCGGGTAAGACTCTCGCGTCTTAGGCATCACGGCTGGTGAATCGGTTCCCCTTAGGGATCGCCTCCCGGCACTACTGGGCGATTTGCGCACCGTCCCACCACGCCAATAGGTTGTGCACTTTGACTAATTTCTGAAGGAGCCTGGAGACTATGAAAATATACTGTCTCCCAAGCAGCAGGGGTGAACCTGTTGTCCTGTTGTCATGCCAATCTTGAAACGACCTATCGGCCACCCGATCGCGAATGGTATTTATTTATTTATTTATTTATTTATTTACACAAGTTCGTTTGTACAGTTTACCATATCATGTTGTATATATATATGAGACGTTAGCAAAAAACTGATTCTCGAGGAGATAGAGTAATGAATAAAAGTCGCCTAACTAGGCCAGGGCCTGTTCTAAGGCAGACTTTATAAAATATTGTTAGGATGTATCTAATCAAATTACTAAATAATTATTATATATAAAATTATATAATTATTATATGACGGGCAAAGGACGCCCAGGTCCGCGATGAATTCAAATTACCGCTGTAATACAACAGGTAGAGACCGCGCAAGCGACTTCGATCCCGTAACTAATCGGGAGGACGGTGGAATCCCGAAAGTTGATTCCAGGAGGAGATATGATGCCAACTGGTAGCCAGGGGGCGAGATGGCCCACTGGATTACCTTCCTAGTGCCTCGCCGTAGGAGTTGGACTCTGGCGGGTTCGTGGCTTTCCTGGACGGAAAATTTGTACCGCCTCAAAGTCTTCTACGCTCACTTCACGGGAGACAGAACGATCACTATCGTTAAAACTTTCTGAGGTGACGGGTTCGCCTGTTTTAGTCGACATCTCCAAATGAAGTTTCTTTTTGTATTTATGGTCTACGTTTCCTGTGTGTATGTTAAGACTGGTCTGACATTATCTAATCAGCGAAATAAATGTTGCAATTAAGTATGCGATTATGATAACCTACCGCCATAAATCTTGCTCTCTTGGGTTAGATTACCGTACGCAAATTTCAATTTTCCTGCATATGGGTTATAGGCAGTTGGTAGTTCCCTCGCATAGTGACAGCCACTAGGAAAGAAACAGCGCGGGGCATCGGGGAGGAGGGAGCTATTTTGCATATCGACTTTCTCTGAATTGACTGCAAGGACAATGATACTGTATCTACAGAGAAGAATTTTATTACTTTAAAATTGGCAATCGAAATTTAGGCAACTCTCTAGAATACCGTACCTCAAAAATAGTATAAATGCATTCGAGCAAATCAAAGTAGTGTATTCTCAAAATTAGCACGATGACAGCAAATAGATGACAGCAAATAGGGAACGTTTGTCACTTTCTTCGAAGTGTGTTTTTTAATTGCTTTTTATCCTATTAGGTACACAAGATAACTGCAAAAAGAGGTCGCTTGTCAATAGTATCACAGCCTTTTCAATCGAACTGGAACACTTTACCACAGAAAGTAACGATATCATAAAATCGTGATATTTTTGCAGCAATCATGAAAGCACATCCTAAAATTTGATATTGATGAATAATAAATAATTAAAAATACATAATCCTTTTATTTTCTACAGAGTTCACAAAACTTATTGTAAAAATGTCATTTGAATAATGTTTAAAGTTAAAAAAGTGTGTTTACTGTAAAAGGTAACATTTCACAATCAAAAATTTTCATTACCTCCATGATTTCATTTTGGGTTTGGGTACATAAAACAACATGTAATATCTGCTTTCCTGTAAAGCAAAGCAGGCGAATTGATTTAGAAAAATACAATAATAAATATTTGACAGAGTACGTCACCCAGAATATAAACAGATAGGTGCAAGTCGATTCTGCTTGTACAGACTTTTCCAGAGACTTTGATCGCGACGACTCTCCATTAGGTCAACTTCTTCCTCACTGTCTTATGAAAGTGCGTGTCCAGACTTCCTTAGTGATTCGCGTGATAGAACCCTGCTTTGCACAGTGCACTACCCAGGGCTTTCCCGAGGGAATTCTTACATTCAATTCACATATTCAAGAAAGCTTCCACGCGGGAGCAGAACGCTTGTGGTCAAAGCTGCATGGAACCATTAAACCCCAAAAACTGTTGATAAGGAACGGTAAAGCAGTCATATATGTTGACCTGTGAACCGTTCTCCATTTTCGATTGCGCGTCATTAAAAATAGCACTTAGCCCCAAGCTGTAACCTCATTAAAAGAAATCCGTGCGTTTCCATCGGAGCATAATCGAGCCGGTAGCGACACCGACTCTGTAATTAACACGGATCCGAGCGACCGCAAAGTGTACAGTCCGGCTAATTTCACCGGTAGACTCGGATGATTTTCTGCTTGAAACGAATTAATTATTTGTTTGGCCCTCAAAGCGGAAGCGGCCGAATTTTCAACCGAAAAGGGCCGCGGGCGTCGAAAAACAAATTATTATGTCCCTCCGTTTCGCGCGTCCAAGCGACGAGGACCCTTTCGTCAAAAAAAGGAAGATAGGCTCATGTAGCGATGAATACCAGGCTGCTGATAACCATATACCGGTTGGGAGCCAACGACTTACGTCAGAGGAGCTCCTCGTGGCAGGAAGGATACTTTATAGCCGCTTAGTGGAACAATCACTTTTCAGAAAGGTCCAGAAAGTCCAAAAAATAGCAATCTGTGAATTTCCACAGTCTGTCTGCTATAGAAAAATAGCGCTCTTGGTCAATTCGACCTTGGAGGGGAAAGGGTAAAGACTACTGCTGAGATCTGCCGAGTTGAGGTCAGCGCTTAAGAGTGGGTGGCTCACTGGTGTTGCATGGCTTTCACTCACGTGGTAGGTACATCCCGCTCTTTCCTATTAATTTTTTCATCCGCTGGCGCTATTCTGGCCCCTACATAAGATGCAAAATGGTTCGCTTTGTGTTGCCAGCTAAGAATTTCGAGATAGGTAAATTAAATAAGAATAATCAGTGATCCATCCCTAAAATTCTGAAAAGCTCTGGTAACGAAAACTACACCATATATTAATGGCTGCTATTTATCAAAATATAATTTAACAGTTAAAAGTAGCAGGAGCTATTTTGCAGCTGTGAATTTTACGATATGAGGTTTAGAAGCACTGGCCCAGAAATTTAAAGCGATCATCAGCGTCCTTTTGAGGATGGATCAGTACACCCAAAGGTCGAAGTATCCATTGTGATAGTACTGAACTTTTGGCGATCTGAGCGCGGCTGTCAGTGTATCCAACATGCTGTACCTACGTATAATTTTAGTCGTTCTGAACTTCAACCGTATTGAAACTGACTCATTTTATTTAGTGGTACTATTACTGGACTTGGTAGATGTTTAATGATATGATATCAGTGACTGACACTGACACTCGACACACATTACTACTAAGACAATGTTCTTACAATCTTACTGTATGAAAGATCTCATCTACGCTTTTTCTTACACCTACTGCGACGACTACGCACATTTCGCCTCGTTGAATAAGTGGAATTTAAATATTTGCATCGAGTAAATGTTAAAGCGAAACGTAATCGGCACCATTCTACCGCCCGTTTCGGACGATTTCGGAAGCACACGTCGTAAAAATAAATAGCAATATTTTGACATAAAATGTATTTAACCGCTAGCAAAACCAAGCTTGATACATTTTGTCCCGCGTAGGCTTGCCTAATCCTGGGGACCATAACGACAAGTAAATATAAATATAAAAAATAAATAAAACACGACTACCGTTACAGAAATAGAACTATTGTATTTATAATTATTTTTATTACGGATTTTAATGAAATATGTATTATTTATGTATTTATTTATATACATACATGTATATTTCTGGAATGTACTCAATGAGACCTTTCATTCGACGCTAAACACGATATATTTACTTATGTCAATTTATTGACATTTAAACATTTAGACAGCTATTTACTTAATATATGGAGAGTTAAGGTACCTTATGACACCCGGGATGACATAACGTTTCTAACAATACTACGCACTTTTAAATCGGTTCAAGCATTTAGGTTATGATGGAATAAAGAAACAAAAAACATACATATATGAACCCTGAACACATTACACTCCTTTTTAATCGGACAATCGTGTAATAAGACGGATAGACCTGCTAGAAATATCGTTAAAATCAAGCAAATTATGTGATCAAACGGCTACATACATATATCGCGTATATCTGTACGTGTGCTCAGCCTCAGATCGAGATTTTAATGGAAATGGGAAACTGCGATACTCTCTCGTTTGGCTTTTAAATGACATCCGCTCTTTCGAGACTCCCTCTTCCGCGGCAATCGCTAATGAGAGTGCGGCGTATTTATCTTTGAGGGCGTGGCCCGTTTATACTGTTAGTCCAGAAGCCCATTGTATCTTATCTCCTTTCATATGGCGCACGAATCAAAGTAGTATATAACGCTGATAAAAGTGTAGCATTTATCAAGATTTTATAAGCTTTACGATATTAGGTACATCTCAGGAACTAATAGATATAGAAATGAAGTAATAACAGAGACATTTAAGTTTAAAGCTTCTCTTTAAAACAGAATAACACAACTGGGTTTAATGTTTACTTTCCTGGCCCACCAACCAACGACAAGGGAAAGTATTGCGAACGCTCTTTTTTTAAGATGAACTTTTAAAGTAGTCACTTTGACCCATCGTGAGACTATTAAGACTATTTTCAGATGGAATTCTGCCTGTATTCCTAAACGATAGCGCCCAAACGCTTAATCCGATTAAGATGAAATTTGGCATGCTGGCTTCATTTGGTCATGGTAAGAGTTGAAAAGGTTGTGGTAGAAATCGTCTCACCAGGGGGGCACTAGTCCTATTTAAATTTCGAAGTATTGGACTTATAGCTTTGAAATTTGGTACCAGATGCCATGTTGGGCCGAAATCACGTGGTGAAATTTTGGTTTGAATATCTCATATATTCCGTCATATGTTTTAACCTTTCGGAAGCCAATCTTTGCGCGCAAAAACGGCGCTGCACATTTTTGGTCGAATTTGTATTTAAATACCAACAATATAATTTTTTCATAAACTATCTCTTGTTGCCTAATAATTAATCTTCTTAATCATGTGTGTCCGCAGTCACCGATTGGCGTTTTTGGCCTCTCAGGGGTTAAATATGTATTAATGCCGACCCGCCCGAGGCTAACCGTGAAATGAATCGCGCAGTTTGAGGCCGTTGTGTACCGCAACGTAAATGGGTTCGTTCGACGGCCGATAGAGGGTGCTCAACGATTTTATTTATGAAATAATATTTCGATTAAATCAATCCTTGGCTAATTGCCGGGATAGTCTTGGGGTGACACAACAGATTTTAAAAAATTATCTATTCTTCCATCGGGATTTGGGCGCGGCGTAAACTGCAGCGGGCTTCAGGATGACGTAGTCCCGCTTCTGTGGGTAGTTTTGCGGATTTATGTCGCCGCCCGGCTTGTTTAGGCGCCGCGCGGCGCTCGCAGATAGATCTCACGACTCGGGGCGACATCTCGCAGCGATCGCGCCGCGAATTAACGGGCGCCGATATTAATCGCTGCGATCTCACGCCGAACGCTTCATTTAGTTTAACCAGTGGAGCAATTAATTACCTCAGCTGTACTCCCACGGCCCGCGACGCGGCAGTCGTAGCGACTGTGTCGCATTTGCTTATATGGGCGGAATTTTCACGCGAAACGCTCTTCGCATCGTCTGGTTAGCATCATGCTGATTAGTCGCTCTAGACTAGCGCGCTCTTTCACGTGCGATTTAAGAGGCCGTGGCGGCCAAAAGCTATACGAAGCGTAATTTTGTGGCCTGTTTGTGAGAACACGAAAAAGAATTTTAACACAATTATGCCGGATTTTAAAGTTCAAAGTTCAAAGTTTATTTATTCCAAAAAAACCGTCGAGGGTATACACCTTACAATTAATACATACATTTTTTATAATATTCATATTTTAAACATATCATATATCTGGCAAAAATAAAATTATATCACGCTAGAAATCTGAAAGTCAATAAACTATACAAAATCAACCATTACGTTGTCTAAATATTAAAAAGAGCATTAAGAAATATCAAAAATAGAAATACCATATCCAAATAATAAAAAATAATAGAAAGGCAAATCCATTGAACGATCTCGCAAATAAATAAATAAATAATAATAATAATAATCAAGAAGTCCAATTTGAAAAGAATCAGATAATAATCAGAGTAAAAATATAAAAATACAGCCAATAATTCCTGAATCAGGTTACATAATCAGTAAGTAAATTGTCTATAAAATGAAACCTGTTCCTTAAGCTATCATTTCGCCAAAACGAAATTGGTAAATTATTCCCATATTAATTGTAAATTATCTTTATTCTGTTACTGTTTTCCAAAAAAATATAACGAGCGAGATTTGTCTTCAGTTTTTGAAAAACCTAGAGATGATTCTCAATAATAAAAAATACTATTTACACCAGCGTATGGTCTATTTGCATAGTACCAAGACAGTTTTTGGAGCTTCTATACAAAAAATATAAGAAAAAAATGTTTGAAATTACGTAATTTCCAGAAATGTTATGGCCAAACATTTTTTTTATGTTTACGTTTTCGCTCCCTGAGTTACGAGTTTACGTTTTCGCTTCCTGAAAATGTAATGTTTTTCATGGGACTATATTTCAACTTTTCTCGTTACTTCTGGTACAGTATACCAGACAGTAGCGTCTCTTAGAACAAATTTAAAAACGAAGCGAGCTACGTCACGAGTCCAAGGGCTCGCATATGGTCGCCACTCGTCTACTACTCTGTCAACGCAGATGTTCAAACGTTTTGAGAAATTCGCCAACCTTCGCACGTGCGCAACGCTAACCAAAAACGTACGTCGAGACATACCCCACTGCTCACTTCCCTCGTACCCTATTTCTGCCATTATCTGTTGCTTGAGAGTGTGTCTACTGTTCTCTCGGTATACTGTGCTACTAGTAATCTTTTCGTATGGTTTATTTATACGGTAATCGAGTTTTTTTTACTTGCGGCCGGATATTTAATTACGGCCGCCTTCTGGACTCAAATATATAGAGAAATAGCACAGAAAGGTAGATAAACAGAAATAAATGGAGCATTGACTGACCTGTATGATCCTCTTTTTCCTAATATTGTCTCCTTTGCAGATGCGGTTTGTAAGTAGATGTAGATGCAGTTGAATATATGACACGTACTACAAGTTAGGACGACGTAAAAAGATCAAAAGAGGCCTTCTTTGTGCGCACGGTGATTCATATGGATACTGACCCCTAATATTAACAGCCAATCAGTGCAGAAAGTAGATGAGGGTGGGCAGGATCATTGGTAATATTATATATAACGTATTAGATTGATTAGCGTCGTACTACAATATGGCAATTGGATTTCATTACGACACGTAACGTGTAGATGGTATTCACAGTTCCAAGAAAATATCATTTCTCGTATTATCTTCAATATGGCGGCGCTCATGGTATAAAAGTAGCTTCAATATAGCGGCGTACTTTAGATAAATTTGTAAACACGCCTACACGGTATGTATTATTATTATAATTATTTTTTACTTTAATATTGTTTAGGGTATAGCATAATTATACAATAACAAACGAAATTTTAAATCATAGCTCATTTCTTTAGTATTATTTACTTAAATATGTCAATTTTTATATTGGTATACAGGTAATAATTAATAAAAATAACAGCAATACGTAATAATTATGCACTGTAATATTTGGCTAGAGTAATAGATCTCTCCGTATTATTTTTTTGATCTAATCAGCCTATATAAAAAATACGGTAGATGGCACTAATAATTGGATGATATTATTGTTATTATTGGTTAAATTACTTTGTTTTTATAATAAATCAACCTTTTTAAAAAACTAATTATCAGCTTTATTATAGATGGCCAAATAAATCGCGATAAAATTAGTTTCGCCGTCAAAACTAAACTGAGAAAAATATAACTACGTAACACGAGGAAATACGCATGTTTCAACAAGGATTACGTATATAACTCGGATTACAATTACAATGGAGCGTTAACGGTGTTGACTTGACGGTAGTTACCGTGCCGTAATATCAACATAATGTTATCTCATTACATCGCGACCTTTTGATATCGCTTCTATCATGACAGCATGTATTAGGATACGTACGGATATAGTCGGACACATGAATCATGTTGAAACTACAGTATACTGTTATATCCGTATTAACCGTACGGTAAATCTTGATACATATAATCAAGTAATGGAGTTTCAACAAAATTCTTGTAATTCAACAACATTACGATTGAAACATCGATGCTCTGTATAAAACCGTAATAATAAAATGGTAATATAAAATCAATCCAATATTTTTCTCAGTGTATAAGCACTACCCCCATATCGCCGGCGCAAAAAGGTTGCTAGATCGTACTGTAAAGTTGGACAATCTAGTACAATATATAATCAATGGCAGTATGTTGTCAGGCGCTCGCATGAATTTAACTATTTGATTATATGGCAGGAAATTGGCTCAACTGTCAGTATCTACAGGTATTTTTAAAACATCCCTAGGGTGCACGTACAATAAAACAATTTGTCAAAGCACGCAGCCACATCACTCCTGATTGCTCACTTTGTTTGACTCGTTCCGTTTCCCCGCCGAGTCGATAGACGCCGCGCCCGTCAGTACTATTTATTTTTTTCTCGCAATTTGAAAGAGTAATTGCCGCTGCCATTGTGGGGTATTAAGGTTGACTTGAGCGCACCCCTTTGTAGAGGCGAAACTCCGCATACATTACATCGCTCTCCGTCCCGCTCTCGCGGGCGGCCCCAATATGTCGCGTCTCGCTCGCGCGGACGACTTTGAATATGAATACCTTAAATGGGTAAAGCGGCTCCCGCCTCCGCCCCGTCCAGCCAGCCACCCTCTAACCTCTGAGAGCATTCGTAGGGGATTTTCGCCCCTGACGATGTAAGTGTCTATTTTTCATTACCTCGCAGACGCGTTTGTTCAAACCGCTGAGGCCTAGGAGGGAGCCGCGCGCTGAGCACACATAGGCAGTTGTACAAACACTACACTGATATGTCTTCGCCCTAAATGAGCGGGGGAACCGCCTTTAATATTTCATGGTTTAATTGCGCAGCGCTCGAGCCATTTCTTAACTCAGATTTAAGGTCAGCCACGTCAGTATAACTTCAATTCATTTTATAATAAACATACATTAAATAATATATTCTCATTGTACAGCCTAACTAAGCTTACTAAGTGGGCGAAAGCCTTTATTTTTGTAAACCTTAGGGAGTACTGCGAGGCACAAATATTCTGTATGTGCTTTTCCAAGTTTCATCAAGCAATTTAATGCAACCTCTTTTAAACATCAGTTCTATATAAAGGGATAAAGGAATTCGCTTTCTGGTTCATTGAATGTTGAAGATGAAGTAGTATCAGTATGGCCACTCTAGGGAATGTAAGACGAGTAGCCATTTTAGTCTAAAAAAAATAGGACGATCGCTCTCACAATAATAAAGATTTACAGAAAGTAAAACCTAGATTTTAATATGCCATTTTAACCCGACAAATGACAGGCGTCCTTTTGGGGATGCAAGTTTTAATACACTGGAATGACAGGCGTCCACTTGGTCCAGTGATGACGACACGATGGAGGCCGTTTGCGTTTTGTAATTTGTCGCCATTATTATCTTAATTGATTTACGAGATAAGGTTATAATGTTTTATATGTCAAATTTCAATGCGATCATTTTACAGTTCTTCTTTTTATGATCCGTATAGTGGTTTACAAGTTATGGTCGTTTTTATCAAGGTCGTCGATTTTGCGCGCGAAAAGGTCGCGCGCCAATGGGACAGCTGAATTTTTACTCTGCGAGGAGAGGAGTTAAAGAGTAGCTTTAAACTTAATTTTGTGCATTTTTAAGTGTTTTAGTCGCTGAATTACAAAATCTCAAAGTTTAACCGTAGGCGACGGGAGCTTATCGAGCAGGGTGTCACTGTGCAGGACCCGGTGATTTTTTGAGTAATTCGTCAGTTTTGTTTTTTGTATATTTATTGTACGTCATTAAAAAAAACAGGCTACTTTTCTAAATCAAAAAATTAAAAATAAAGGCATTCCTTTTCTTGTACTTCATAGAAATTAGGATTCAGCGAGTCCCCGTTGTTTCAAAATTTGTCCGGGATTCGAAATTTTATGTGGTCTTTTATTTCCCTTTGGTGTGTTTTGTTGTCTGAAGTTCCTAACGGCCGCGCCATTTTTTTTGTATTCAGGAGGCATTAATATAAACGTGGCCTTTATTCGTCGTCTTGCTTTTTCGATACAACCTATAGCGAGCCAAAAAAAGGTCTTTTCTTACAACTACGACTGCTCGGTTTGTTAGATATTCTTTTATTGATTATTTTTTGTTATAAAGGATACTATTTTTATCCGGCTACAAGATTCCCTATTGCTGATATTCGTATAACCATTAGGAATCTCGTTAATTATATTTCTTTACACTGTCAACCCCTATAATAAATTCCCCTAAGCCGCAGTTTTAGCAATTTCAGCAAAGCGAAAGGGGGCCTATTCCTATCGTCAAAAAATCTTAATACTTTAGTTGCTTGAGGAAGAGATTGGCCTTGGGCACTTTTTGTTTTAGATAGATACATAAAACTGCCATTTCGTTTGATGTTCAGCGGGCGCTGATACCCCTTTCTACCGGGGCAGGGGCCGTATCGTCTTTTCCGCTGCGAAACTTTCGCGAAAGATAGGTGAGGGCTCTTCGCTGCTGGGCGAGATCGTGCATACGAAACGAGACGCATATACATATAGACATAGCTAGGGAAACTGTAGTATCGTACTGTATAGGGTGAGTGCATAAACACAGGCAACGGCTGCAGAAGGTTGTTTCACACATGGAACTGAACAAAGGTCAATGGGTAAAAATGTATGGGCGCTAGGCCCACCTCTCCAATAACAATAACGTAGTCACCATTCGAAAGACTCATTTATCTATAATATTTATGACTGCTATAACTTACCTCAATTATGAGTTGTTTCGCCGGAGTATTAAAGTCCGGAATCTTCTTATATATGGCTAATTATCTGAAAATCCCCATGCCAATTATTGATTTAAAATATATTAGTTGGAGTGAAGATCAATAAAATATAGTATATTTATGATGTGCATATTACATACGTCAGGAAACAGAGCGGAACAGAAATCATGATATACATTACAGAGTTCAAGCATCATATCCCAGTATTTCCCCTCCATATACTGCCGACAAACTCGAGCATTCTTAGGAATAAAGTATATAGTTTGCACTCACACAGCATATACAGTTTATCGTTTCGGGTATTCTGCGACGATTTTCGTTTAAATAGTTATTAAAAATAAAATACCTGGATGTGTTAGGTGCTCTAGGGGATAAAGATAATTAACCATATTTAATAGGATACAACTCAGAAACTGCTCAGAATTGGGATCAATCGCCATAGTAACAAATATTTTACATAAAGAGATCTTTCCATTGGTATATGTTTTTCAGGTATTTGATAAGTGGTCCCAAAATGCCCAGTGTCTCTTTGTCGAAGAACTTGCGGTTGAAGTTTTCTCGCAAAAGCTTATAATGGCAGCATGCTCAGCTGTTAGTCTTCCGCTAACTCAGCTGGTCTCTCAGATGTCAGCGATTCCTTACGGTTTGATTAGGGTTGGTTACAGATCAGGATGAGGGGTGGGGGATCGAAAGGGCTCCTGTCATAACTTCTATACCAAATTTGGGAATCAACTAAAACCTGTTTCTTAAAAGAATTCTGATTTTAATTTATTATTATGTCAGATAAATGTTATGTATGCATATTTTGTTTACGATTATCGTATAACATATCATTGTACATATTTTTAGATAATAAAAATAAATAATAGGAGCAATTTACCGCGTGATATTTTAGCACGTCAAGTTTCGGCGATGGCGCAACAGCCGTTGTCCAGGATAGACAGCTATCTAAATTACAACCTATTCTGAATATTTTAAAGTTCTTCAGGGATGCTTAAAAAAATACTGAATATTTTAGAGATCCTCACAGATGCTGCAATTTTACAATGTCAAACATCCGCGATAGTCTTTGATTTCATAATAATATAGAAGGTACGCAAAGCGGCGCAAACTTCTCATCCTTGCAGGTCTAGCAGATTCCATGGGAAACAACGTTAATCTCAATAAGCGATTCGCATTTAAATGAGCGTTATTACTATATTTATGTAGTTTAATGCACCACAGACAGATAAGACATCATAATTGAAAACTAATATAGGGATGTTTAGAAATGGGTTTCATGGAAATTGAAAAAGAATCAGAGTGGGAAAAGTGTATTTAAATGGTTATTTGGTATTCTTGAAATATGGGATCGCTATCAGAACTCCTCTCATCTTCTGAACCTAATCCGAAACTTAAATCATTCTTTAAAAATACCAAACAGTAACGACTACCTTGCTTCGCCGATTCACAAAACACAATTGATGACACGCGGCGGCTTTCGCCTAAACTAGTACCAACCACAATGTTTGGGCGATTGCCTATTATACAGTCTAATTAAGCGTATTGACAACGCCTCTGTCGGTCCATTATTACAATTACTGGGTATTTCAGGCTGATAACGCCAAATATTTGATTTGATAAAACGGATATTTGATTTATTGATTTCATTTATTTGCATCTTTACCACAGGACTATTTTATAACGCAACAAACTACAACTGCAAAATTTCCGAACTAAAAAAACTCATGGGGTCTTAACGGCCTTATTGCCATTTGAAAAGAATGCAAAAATCAATAAAAATTCCTTACCAAATGCCTGCGTGGGTGAGAGCCGATGCCGTTATGGCAGCAGAAATCGAACCGCACTTTGGGAGGGTTGGGGTTGATTGTGGTGAATAAATTACCCACAAAACGAAAATGCATTTGATAAGCGGGAGGAAACCCTACAGATAACTTTCATCTCCTGGGAATATTATTGCGCCTTTCCGAAAAGAAAATAGGAGAAGTAATGTGATTAGACAACGAGTCGATTTTATATATGCTTTCGCAGATTTCATAATTTGCGAGACGCTCTCAAAAATCGAATCCCTTTAAAGGGCTTTCTAGACGATCAAGCATGCTTGTCAAGCATCGCGTCGCGGGCGGGGAGGGGATCTTAAACCGCACGAAAGATACATTGTTTTAAAAGATATGAACCGAAAATGCATAATTTTGTAGTTTTATACCAGGGAGTCACGTCATTCACCAATCAATTACGTCTAATTAATGTGACTCCCTGGTATAAACTACAAAATTAGGAATTTTTGCATTTTTCTAGCATTTTTGTATTAGCTACATTTCTACTATGTAGAAACTAATGGGCACTGTTGCAGTTAGGCCACTAAGACCCATGCGTTTAGGATCGGCCAAACTCACGGGTCAACACCCATCCGACGGCCTCCACGCAGAAGTGCGAGCCCAGGTAGGACTTCTCCGAGTTTCTTGTTGGACCTTCGGGCGCTTCTGGACGACAATTGTGCATTCCGACTGAAGCCGGGGGAGTCTGGAAACAGTATTGTTTCCTATAGAGCGGGGGTGGTTGTTTGCCTTGTGGCAGCCGCTGTTAAAAAGACCATTCGGCTACCCGATTCCGGGTGAAAGATGGGCAAAGTATGCCGTGGTTCACGATAGATTCGGTATACATCGATCATCGCTACAATAGGGAGAGAATCGCGCAAGCGACTTAAAACCTGTAACCAGTCGGGGGGTTGAGTTATCCTGATGGTTAATTCCAGACAGAGATATTATTCCAAAACTGGTATACTGATTTGTTGAAGCTACATTATACCGTTGTTTTCGTATTACCCGTACGGAGCATGGTGAAACATATAAACGAGTAATGGAGTTTCAACAAAATTCTTAGTAATTCAACAAAATTACTGTTGGAACATCATTATTCTGTATAAAACCGTAATAACGAAACGGCAATTTTGGAAGAAATCCAATATTTTTCTCAGTGTACCTGGATATAAATATTCTTTCTTTGTCAGCTTCAAGTTTTTCCTCGTCAACCTACCTACATCGTTTTATATTGTTTTGTCGTATCACTCCCGGGGCCATTCGTTCAGCGATGTAGGACTTTATAACGACAGTAACGACTGGCCCCGGGGCTGTCTAACGACGCGTTGAATTTTCGTTATTTTTGCGTCTAGCCCGTGAGCGCGTATAATTCGTTGCGTTAACGACCCAACGCCCGTAATGCAATCATTCCGACCGCTTTCTCCCCCGGCTAACGAAGGGGTTACCGTGTTGGGTTACTCTGATTACTCACCTACAATCGCTACAGACACTGCAGCCGTCGTCCCGTCTGGACGGAGCCGTCTGACTTGCGATTTAATTTGCAAACGACCGACTCGACTATGTCTGTCTCGGCATCTCTGACAGCGGACAGCGAATTCCGAATAGATTCTATCCGAGGATCATGTTCAGTTAAAGTGCTGAATAATTATCAGTCTTGTTGTGTCTTTCGCGTCGCGGACTCCGATTTGATTAATTGGAATATATGGTCTATTCACAGAATAACACTTAAACATTTCTATTTTACATTCCCGGCCCACTAACCGACGAAGAGGGAAAGTATTGTGAAGACGCTACAACTTTTTTCAAGACGAACACAGAATATCCATTTTGAGCCCCCTTGACACGAATAAGACTATTTCTATACAATACAATACAATACAATTAGTTCTGCTCCAGTAGGTAGGCTTTCAAAACTTGGATGCGTCTTTGCCTCTAAAATTTTAAATAATATAATTTTAAATAATATAGTTGTGGCAATATAAATAAATTTGAGTAAATTATAATTGGTTTGAAAACCATTGATGATTAGAAAATAATCTAATAATCAAAATTGCTGATCAAAAAGAGAGCTCATTGTCTGTAGTCATAATTATCAAGGCAATAATATGATGGTCATGAAAATAGATAAGCGTATGCTAAAAATATCGAAATTTAAATTAATTGTCAAATCTAGCAATATAGCGATCGTCAATAAAAATAAAAATAAAAATTACGCTCTTTGGCAAAGTTGATTATCACGAATTTTCCGTTATTTTACATTAGGATGCTCTTGGAATAAGCATTCACCATTATCCAAATCTCTTAAGTCATATACTGGATTCTTGACTAGGCCATTAAATAATATCTCTGTGTATCTGTGTGTGTCTATTCCTCCACGATAGCGCCCAAACGCTTCATACGATTGACCTGAAATTTGGCATGCAGGGATCATTTGGTCATGGCAAGAGTTAAAAAGGTTAAATTGTGGTTGAAAGCGGTCCACCAGGGGGCGCACTAGTCATATATCAATCTCGAAATATTGGACTTCGAGAAATTTGATACAGTTGCCTTCTTGGGCCGGAATCAAAGAGTGAATATCTCATAAACAAGCTAAACTAATCATATTTTAAGTTCTGCTATACATTTTAATTTAATATTAAAGTCAACTGTTAGCGTTTGGCCTAAACCCGGCCTTAGCCAAGAAACAAACCGCGTCGCAATATAATCCAATCGGGTTCGTCCGCCGGCGGAGATAGGGCGCTCATAGATATTATTTATGAAATGTATATTCATATGAATGTAGTCCTTGGCTACGTGCCGGGAAAGTATTGGGGTTACACAACCGTTTTTTAAGATAACGACCAAAGCGTACGAACGAAACTCTATTGCTGGCACTACATCTTCTGTCCATTTGTAATGTCTGTTTGGATGTATATCATGATCGATTATCTGATCGAATTTTAAAGTTATCGAGGTTATATGGTGTTGGCAAAGAAATCGTTTAACCGCACCTAGCGCAAAAGTCAAAAAATTAAAAATGCTTCTTCATCTTTTTATTAATGGCGGCCACAGAGGTTCGTTTTTTTTACTAGTCGAGTTGAATATCATTAAAAGTTATGACTACTTTCAGAATACTATAACTTTTACTATATTATCCTTCATCAAGCAATTTACAGGGTGTTTTTAGTTAACGGCATCCTTAAATGGGGGTGAATCAGTACGAGGATGTATTCAACTTTTAATATAATTTTTTGGGAAAAAATATATTTTGTTATTTTTTTTTTATTCTCTTTGTCAATTTGGTCAAACTAATAAACAATATTAGCTATATTTTACCTATCACTAGATAGTACATCGTGCTCAAAGCCTTTTGTACTACTTTACAACAAAAAAAAAACTAAACTTTTTTTCAAGTATTTTTTTTTGTTTTCCCACAATTTTTATAATAGCCAGCCTATTTGCTTGTACTGATTTACCTCCTTCAAGGAAGCTGGCAACTAAAAACTCATCCTGTATGTGCAATAATAACCGAAATGGAAATGCTCACAAATAAAATAAAACACGTAGGTCAATAACTAGGTTCGAGCATTTCAATATTTCGCGCATTTCTGCCACATTTATCACTTTCACGGTATTGCCACAATATTCTTAGTTTCATTTAGAGTACAACTGTGTACTTGACCCAAAACATCAATTTTGGTACATTGGCTGTTTTATAATGACAACGATACAATTCTGTAGAAATACCTGTTTCCGCGCTGCCCCTTGATGGAGACCGCATAAACTAACCAATACCTCCCACTATCCCCCCTCTATAGCGTCCTCCCCTTGTCCCGGGCGCTTGCCGCCCTCTCGTCGAACGCCAAATTTGAAGTATAACTTCATCAACTCTCCCCCAGATTGCAATTTCAATCATCCTTGTAAATAGAGAGGAAGGGTCCTCTCTGTCTAACCGTGCATAACTATTCCTTGTTGCATGCGTCGCTAAGGGAGATGAGCCCGGCTTGATGATATCAAAGCTGCACGGAGCGACTCAATCATATTTTCCAGAAGATGAGACGCTGATCGGATTCGGGTATTCATTTATGAAAAGAGAATGAGATGGGCGCATCGAAGGGGTAGTACTCGTCAAAAATGAAAATGAATCTGTATATGCAATCATAGCCAGTACAATGGTCGATATTATGATATCGTAGTAGATTGCGTGGTTTCTACTTTTATTTTGTAATCTTTGTAATCTCCGCTCAGGTTTCCCTCACAGACACGTACCACTCAGGCAGTCGCCATAGTCTAAAATGAAGATGATTAAAGCGTTTACCAAGAGGATTCTGACCCTAATGCTTAGGCCGCCCCGTTTTCTGTACAGGGCCCTGAGGCGGGAAGATTGCCATTAAACTCTTTTGCTTATATATACCCAGAATCGGAGATTCGAGTTGAAGAAAATACTGAGGTTTTAAGCCAAAGTAAGTTTATGGACAATAATTTATTAAGATTAGGAAGCACACAACTAGCGAGTTTTTTCTCGCTGTGTTTTTTTGTTTATTTATTTATTTATTAATTAATATATTTCATCCAATAATGAGGTAAAATGATAAATGTTTAGTCCACGCTGATTCGAAGTAGATAGACTCTTTAAATCATGGTTTATTTTACTAATATCGGAACTGGAGTCATCTGGGTCGATTTGGGGTAAAAGTTGGATGTCATCTGCATACAAGTGTTAATCGCAGTGCTGTAAATGAGATGGAATATCCGAGGTGAAGAATGCAAACTGGTGGTCCTATTTAGGACTACTGTGGTAAATCAGTTTCAACTTCACTGAAGAAGGAAGATGATTGATGGCCCGATGAGTCTTTTGAAATGGCTTTTTGAAAGATTTTTCTAAAATAAAATTAAATGTAGAACCACTTGCAAGATCAATCAAAGCCAAAATGGAGGAGTTTTTCTAGCAGAAGAGTCAACGATTCTAAAGAGTCGAATGCCTTGCTACAATCAAGGAGCAACTAACCCGAGCCATATTTGACAGGCAAATGCCTGTAACGCGTGAAAGAGCAGTTGAAGAACTGTGGTAGTGGCGATATCTTGATTAGAATTCGGAGTGCATAAATAAATTGCAACAGGATGTCGGCTGATACACGTAGAAAAGCTAAGTTAAAAAATATATTAAATCAAAATAGAAAAGTATACGTTAAACGCCCACTTTTTTTAACAAACTGTTACATATCCAAAGGCCTTATAGAAAAATTTATATACCTCCTCTAACCAATCACCCCCCCCCCCCCTTTCCCGCCCCCGCTTAGATTGCGTAGCCCAAATGTAATGCCCCACCCCTCCTACGTCGAAGTAATCAGTTCCAGCCAGCGTAGCAGTTGAAAATCGCCTCAATATCTGTGTCACGTACATCGAAGAATCATTCCAGGTCGTAAAGGAGGTTCGCACACGCGCATCCCGGTCCGCATACGCATTCAATTTGAATTTAAAATTGTTATATATTTACTGGGGGCGGTCGGCTCTGTGCTCATTTAAGTCGAGATTGGATTGCTGATTAAGGGCTACCCCTTGCGCTCGGTACGAGTGCGTTATACAATAGCGGGTGGGTTCACTCCAATACCTTATCTAAGGGTTGCCATAATAAGAGAAATTTAATATACGCACAATAATACCCACCGCGAAAGAGCAAAGTTTTTAAAAATAACACTTTGTGCTATTTTGTATATAATAATAATAATACTATAAAAGGCTTTATTCACTGACCGTATTGTACAGTTTTTTTTGCCTTATGTGCTGCTTATAAAACAATAATATATTTAATCTAATTTTGAATTAAGGTATCATGTTCTTCAGCAGCCAGTTTGTTGATTAGGTTGTCCTTCGACATTGGCCTTCTCCATTTTCTTCCATTCTCCTCTGTCCCAAACTAACCTTCTCCATCCCTTTGGTAAGTCACCTTCCCATCTTTTAATTTGACGTCATTTTTCTCTTTTCCCATATTTAGGATACCATTCCATTATGTCTTTCGTCCATTTTTCTCTGTTCGTTCTCATAATGTGACCAGTCCAGTTCCAATTGAGTTTTCTAATGTTGTTCTTTTTCTTATTTTTGAGGTCATCCACCTGTCCTGTAGCCTTATGTTCAGCATGCTTCGCTCCAAATTTCGTTGGCATACTATAAGTTTTTGATTGGTTTTGTTCGTAGCAGGCCAAGTTTGACATCCGTAAGTAAGACATGGAAGAATGCTTGTATTATAATGTTTACTTTTTACTGACATTGGTATCGTTTCATTTTTAAGTATATCTTTAGTGACCAATACCGTTTCGAAGTGTTGCTTATTCTACTATCGATTTATTTTGAGTGTTGGTCTTTTATCGATAATATCTGTCTTAATTTTTTTTTTTTGATAGTAGTCTTTATTCATAAAAAAGATACAAATTACATGTCACAGTTCCCCACTAAGGCTAGTGCCTTTTCAGTGGGTAACTAACAATAATGTGTTTATATCTGACTTATATTATCTATTTCCTATTGTACCTTTATTAACTATTATAACTTTTTACGTTAAGAAGATGCATTGACTTCCTAACCTAACCTAAACTAACCTATATCTCCTATCATAACTAGCTGAATATACACTTATAAAATATGCTTTTCCACTAAATTAATATACCTACTTCCTAATCTAACCTAACCTATACTAATTATCCTGGTTTACTTTGTTTACAATTACAATAACAAATGATTACACTAATAAAATGATTCATACTAGATATCTATACTTATGCCCTAACCTAACCTAACTTATCTTAATTAGCTTGGTTTACCCTAATTATTCTACTTAGTGATGTTAATGCTAATTTAGTCTAATAGAATTTTTACTTGTTACAGTTAATGCTTTTACATATTTATCCTAATTTACACTAATATAGTTTTTAATTTCTCTGTTATAGTATTTATATTACATAATATTTAAATTATTTTAATTAGCTCGCCTGGGTAAGTCATTATTTAGGTTGCTTAGTAGTATAAGTTTCAATGTTTTCTTTAGTAAGTATTTGCTGATTGATTTGTCTAATTTTATAGAAAAGTGATTGAATAATTTTGGAACAATGAATTCAAGAGTTCTATCGCCGTAATAATTGTTTTGCTTGTTATATTTCAAATACCCCTTTTCACGTAGCCGAGTTCTGTGTACATGATCGGCAGGTATTCGTAACGAACCGTTTTCGTTGTTGTCAAGCAGAATTTTATACCATACAAAGAAACTTATAGGCAAGACATCAATTGAGGAGTAGAGTTCTGTATAATTATTTTGCTTAATTTGTATTGAGCCATTTGGTGCCATTTGTTTCAGTATTCGAAATTGAATATTTTCCACTTTCTTAACGTACGTGGGAAATGTAAGTCCCCATACCTGAATGCCATATCCTAGTATAGAATTTACAAGTGAAAAGTATATGATTTTCATAATATTATGAGGTAATACGGATTTCAGGTGAAAGAATAGTTTTAAAAAAATACCTGAGTTTTCCACACAGTAGAAGTATGTGATTTTCCCAATTAAAGTTTTTGTCAAGTATTAAGCCCAGGTATTTATGTGTACTCACAACCTCTAGACTATTGCAGTTTAGATGTCATCTACATATTCGATAATCTCTTGTCCTATTTCTATGTCTTCCTTTAATGCTAAAATTTCTTTTATTCTATATCTTCCTTTAATTTTGCAGATAACGTTCAAGTAAATAGAGTACTAACTCTATAATCCGGCATTTCACTAGTGCGGCTCTGCTCGTAATCCGGCGTTTTCATACAAGCTAGTGACGAAGAGGTAAATAACTAGTTTTTGACAGACGATGACATTATAAATTCTGTGACTACAATAGAAAAGGATGAAGAGCCAGCTATGCAAAGAATATCTCACGACATCCATTGACTCCTTTGCTATGTCTATTACCTGAACAGAAGAAAATGGTATCTCTGCCAGAAACATTTTAGTATTGAAGAGACTACAAGAACAAGTTTTCAAAATATCATTTATAGTGAAAAAGCAGACGAAAATACAAATTATTGTATGCCTCCCACTTTAATGGAATAATGTAGACTATTGATACAAAACTACTATATTTTGTACCTACTATATAGTAAGTTATTTTTTTCTTTAATGTAGTTTTAGTATATGTTAACAATTCAATTTCGTGTATACACTAACCTAGTGTATGATACAGAATTACATACACATATTTATGCAATAAAAATCGCTTCTGCCGTTTAAATGCGTCATTATTAGCGATTTTCAGTAATCCAGCAGTGCTCTGGTCCGATATCTGCCGGATTACAGAGAGACCACTGTATACACAGTTTTAGTTCAATATTAAAAATCCCTGTAGGCCACTCTGACCTCATTAGCGGTTTAATCTCAAGAAGTAGATAAAACGATACTTCCCTTCCTTAATCCTAAAATTTCTCTCGTCCGCAAAGCGGGCCGGAGTCGTTCAAATCGGGACGTATGCCAACCCTTCCTTATCACTACTCGTTATCCAACCCTCAATAAAAGCGGACGGTCGCGGCGGGGCGCTGGGGACCTGCGCTGTATAAAATAATCTCGAGGGTTGTTCGCGGCTGGCCTGGCTGTCCGAAATTTAATAAGTCTTTAAAAATGTACAGCGTCCCATTTTTTCTTCTGTAATCACCTCGACGAACTCCGCCTACGACGAACAATTTTTAATTATTGCTCATTAGCCTTGCCTACGGATTTCTCTTGATAATTATAATTCCTTTGAATCGTCTTGAATTACAATGAATCGCGTATAGCGTCGGATTTCGGGTCGAATCTGCGATAATTGGTGAGGAAATTATGGGTTGAAACGCGGCGCGTGCCTTACTTCTGATATTTAAAGATTTTTGCACTGGCGGAATATAAATGTATTTATACTCCAACGTCCAAACCTTCCAAAATTTAAATAAAAGTTTTTGGAGCATCGCTAAAGCACCTCCCCTCCCCCCTCTTTCGAGGCTGTGAACGGTTTCGTAGTGCTTGGGCCACAAGATCCATTTTGTTCTCGGATCGGCTCAACTCACGATTCAGCTACTATTCAGAAGCCTCCTCGAAAGGAAGGCTACCCCAAATAAGACTTCCGTGTCTCAGGCCCCAAGCTGGTGGACCGGTTTCTCCCGGCGGGATTGCATCCCGGCGCCACTGGACGGTTTGCGCACCGGTCGGCGAAGCCAATCGGTTGTGCATTCTGACTAATTGCTGAAGGGGTCTGGAGACTATGGAAATACACTGTTTCCTAAGCAGCGGGGATGGATGTTGACCTGTTGTCATGCCACTCTTGAAATAACCTTGGGCCACTCGATCCTGTGTGGCACTACGGGTAAAGAACGCCCAGGTCCGCGATAAATTCAAACTGAATTACCGCTGTAAGCGACTTCAGACTCGTAACCAGTCGGGAGGACGGAGGTATCCTGAAGGCTAATTCCAGACGGAGATATCCTGCCAAAACTATACTACTGCATATTTTGCTTCTTTCTCAGAAATAAAGTAGTATTATTATTATTTAGAGTGGACCAATATCAATTTGTTTATGGCCTAATCTCGAAACTTTAACACCAATATTCCCAGTTGATGCGATTACGTTTATGATGTTATGCACATTCTTATAAGATGCAATTTTTGACTTAAATATTGTTTTCAGTAGTGTAGTAGTGCATTCTTATATGGATGTTGTCACCCATAATTCTTTGGTATTCCATACCCAACTGTTTGACACATTTCAGTGGATTTTTTCCTGGTTTGTCATTAATTATTCTCGACAAACGTGATATCCTAATGCCCAAGAATGACTCAGCGATATTCATCCGAATGACATTCGTCAAACAAACCTGACAATGCCACGCACCCGTACCCTGGTAATCGCAGATCAATGTCAAATATACAACTCAACCGCAGGATCGATATCATAATCTTCATCGGGTATCAGAACCTGTTCGCTGCGTCACGGACAAGGCTGAGAATGTCGGTTTTTTGTTTGTCCAGCCGCGATTGTGTCAGATAAAATATTCAACGATTTCGTCCATAATTATAATAGATAGACCGTAACGTATAATTTAAGTAAATGCTTTATCAATTCCGTCGTGCACGTAGACATTTGTTGTTTATCGTATTACAAGGGCAGGGCGGTGGGATCAGGACTTGACGCCCGCAGGCATAATTATATCATTCTTCCCGTTCTATCCAAGCACTTGCTGCATTCTTATTTCAAACCCTTTTTATTTCAATATCTTTGAGGATATTATATTTGCTTAATTTGTAAGTTTATTCAAATTCGATTAGATTCAGCGTTATAAATTACCACATTGTTAGCAAAATCATGTTTAAGTTGTTCTAGAGTGTGTTTTAACACTGTGATTTTTTTGTTTTTTATTTATTTCAATAATAATATATTCATTAAAAACATACTATAGACCCGACCCGTGTAGTCATAATTGCCATGTCGTATGTCGCTCCACTAAGCTTAGCTTATGCTACAACGGACATAACACTGCATTAGATAGTAGATGTCATTTGTTTATAAATGCAGAGTTAGAGTAAAAATAAATGATAGTAATTGCTGTAAACTGAATAATTATTAATTTATATGTAAGTAATATCTAAATAAATATCGTTAAATACCTACTTAATATAGCAATACTTTCAAAATGTAACATTGATAATAATATCTTATCGATTTAAAATTCATAAATATTATGTAATACATATTAGGCATTGGAGAAAGATATTAGATATGTATATATAAATTTATGTAAACATATAAATAAAATATATAAAAAATTATACCTGCGTAGGATAAATAAGGGATATAAAGGATACATGAGGGATAAGAAAATAGTCGAGATTAAAGAGGGGGTATTAAAAATTATTAGTAATTGAAAATAGTCGAGATTAATTGCCTATAATAAATTTTAATTAATATTGTCGATGATGTCGAAGACTATCAGGAGATTATTGAAACCACTGCACTGGTTTTATATCTGTATAGAAACAATAAAAAATGTTGAATCATTTTACAATTATAAATTTATAAATGAACTAGCAATAATATATGAGACATTATTTAATTAATTAAAAACCATTTATTTTTCAACACTGATCAACCAAGTTACCAGATTTTTCTTAAATACTAATATATTTGGACTAGTTTTTTTTCCTACCGGCACAATCGATAATTTATCATATTGCTCTTAAAACCCCTCGAAACGGCGTTAAAGCCCCTTTTTAAAATGCGCAATAAAGCTCAAGTGATTAAACGGAGCATGCATAATGAATTTCGGTCATCACTTAGCGGTCAGTAGTAATTCGCCCGCGCTCGCCCCAATCCTTTGACCTCCTGCACTGCGGCGTTTTATCGGGACATCTTCGCCGTTTTCGTGTCGACAACGGCAACGCGTGGCGGCCTCCCTACTCCTCCGCGTCCGTGCCCTGTGTAATTACACGCTTCCCGGCAGATTGATGTCTCTCGCTGCATTTGAATGGTATCACTATAAAGTTACAAGCCGTGATTTGCCCGTGAGTGATTAAATGCAGACACGCTTGCTCACTTTCGAATACTACGGCAAATGACTTTATTATTTTGTAACTCTTATTCTCTCTTGGCCGAAGTCGGTTTGTTCATAGAGCGTGGACTAGAATATCGTAGTCCAAGATATTCAGACAATTCTTTTCACGAAGTAAGCAACTGTTTTTTTATTATTTATAAATAGTATGAAAAGCTATTATCACGATGCGCTATCTAGCTGTTTGTAAAAAGTCGCTGATTTTGTTTATTTACGACTTATTGCCTACCGATAGATGGCGCAGCGCGCTCAAACGCTTCTCAACCCTTTATTTAACAGTCAACTTCTTCAAATTTTGAAATAAAATAAAACAAATATTTTTTTCCAAAAAAATATTTTTTTTGTTTTTTTTTTCCATTTTTTTTTTAACAAAAGTTGCTTACTACGTTGCACTAATTCACCAGAAAAAAAACCCGTGCCGTAATAATACCCAATTTAAATAAAATATATTATTTGTATTTATTACTATGTATAAAAACAAATTATACCCATACATTAAGCCTACCTTTGTTGAGAGTTGAGACCTAGTTAGGATGGCTTTGTAACTTAAATAAATGTAACTTTTTAAATTGAAGAAAGAAATTTGAATTTGAATTTTACAGTTATTTTATTCTATTTATTATGTCGTAATAGAGAAACCACCGAGTCAATGTGTAGTGTCCCACTGTAGTAGGTAATGTAAGACCGCGCGGCATGGCTTAGCAATCGAAGATAACGTCAAGTTTACACGCCACAAAGAGGTATAATTAAAATTTATTTATTGTTACTGTTATCTGATTAGGAATGTGTAGCGTCGAACGGTAATGCCCGGTAGCCAATTTATTTCCACCGTTAAGTATGTGAATATTTTTTATTTTTTGACGGACGTACATATCATATCTTGATTTTTAGTATTAGTGATTAGCTAAGGGAAGCCATTTTTAAGAAAATTCCTATACCTTTCTATGGTCCACTTCAATTATTTTTCTATGTACAATGTGATTTTTCACGTGCCTATTCAAATAGGGCTAAATCATTTAATATCTTTCAAAGAAGACTGCAGCAAAAAAATGTGTTCTGATTGTTTGTTTGTTTGAAAAGCTTTAATGCAGACAAATTGATTACCTATAACATGGTTGGCCTGTTGACAGGTGGCAATATCTTACGACCATACTGCCAGTTATTGTAACTAAATGTTTATGTAGCCAAATTAATATATAAAAAGTGTATTTTTTTTAAGGTAGTGATCATAATAAATGAAAACAATTACATATTAGGCGTAGTAATAAAAATAAGACAGAGATTAATAACATATGTCAACTCAATATCGAAGGGAGGAATGGGATATAAGGATAAGCTATGAGACGGGGGGGGGGGGGTATGTATGTATTAGGTAAATATCTCTTAATATATTTTTTTAACCCAATCACGTTTTCGTGTTGTCTCAGTGGCAAAGGCACAGAGTTCCATATTCAGGCCGCCTGCACTGCAAATGACGCATTGAAAGTTGATGAACGCTGAGGTATAGCCAGTGCTGAATTTTCCTGAGAGCGTAATGCAAGGCCATGGGATGAAAGTGGTGAGAATAGTTTATTAACCCTTTAACCCCTTGAGTATGATACGACCAAATCTAGTTCTGAAACAATTATCCGTTGAGTATGATACGACCAGATCTGGTTCCGCGTTTTTTTCACTTCTTTGACGTTCTCATATTTGTTAATAATTATCTAATTGTTTTACAAAATGATATTTCAATATTCTATATTCGAAATTTCAATGCAATCATTGTGCAGTTGTTCTTTTTATGATTGGTGTAGTAGTTTCGTAGTTATAGTACTTTAAGGTCGATGTCGCCGAAAATCCTGCAAAAGAGACAGATGCATCCATGAAAATACCCATTTACTCCAAGGGTTAAGGACCATTGTACATATGTGTCCGATAACTTCAAAAATCGTTTTATAAATTGTCGAATACGAATAATTTTTAAATTATATTTTTTCCGTATTATTAAGACATCATAATCACAATTTTAGCAAAATGAAGTAATTATTGTTTAAAATATACGTTTTTCTTAAATAGCGCAAATGACTAACGACCTGTGCTGATTTTAAATAAATAAATAAAATATTTATGGCGACTTTTTTAATTCGTTTTTTTTTCTTCTTTTAGTACGTGACTATACCACAATCGCAATTAAATAAAAATTAGTACGTATGATTTCTGAGTTAAAATAATATAATCTAATTTTAGAAAAATTGTAACTTTGCATCTTTATGGACCGCAGGGACACTTATGTCCCATCAATTTATACACAATCTATTGTAGGAATTTTCACAAAACTTGACATAGGTACATGTTATTTACATCGCACTTTGGCAGATTTAGGTATCAAACATTTTCATACTCTACCACAAACCGTATGGTTAACAAAGTGATAATATATTGTATTGGTGTTAATGTATATTGAACCACGGAAGTTGCGACCTTTATAATATGACGTGTAATATAAAGAAGTACTGAAATGAATGAACTGAACTAAACTGACTCCGTGCCTCTATCAACATGTGTATTCCTCCTGCATACATGTAATGTTCCTATTTCCGTTTGTTTCCAGGTAAGTTGGAGTACATTCCAGGGCCGCGCCGAGTGCGTTTTAGCGGTCTGCATATCTCGCATTCGTGTCTCGCTGGGGGGTGGAAACGAGACAGCGCTAGCGGGATGAAGTGGCTGGATTTCGGGTTACCGTGGCTCGCCTTCGGTTTGCGGTGAGCTCCTGCAGCTCGTTTGTCTTGCCGATACATACTCAAGTAACTCCATACAATTTCATTTCCATTGCGGGTATACAACTGTACATACATATTTGTTTATTGTAGATGGTAAGATATCGTGTTAATCCAAAACATAGATGGCAATCAGTAGGAGCCTATTTTTAGGCTGGTTTTAACAGAACAAGTG
Source organism: Micropterix aruncella (assembly GCA_944548615.1). NCBI lineage: Eukaryota > Metazoa > Arthropoda > Insecta > Lepidoptera > Micropterigidae > Micropterix > Micropterix aruncella. The sequence continues at coordinate 33,553,285 of OX155950.1, forward strand.
GTGTAGTAGACGTGAACACATGAACCTCATCTCAAACAGTAGAGTAAATAGCAGTACAGTAAAGAAGCAGTATTGTTTGTTTGTTTATTATTTATTATTATTATTTATTCCGTAGCCGGCGATTGGGGAGGGGGTCGCCCTCGCAGCCAATACGCTTCTGTCGGTGCCGCTTGATCTCGTACTCCATTCACGATTCGCTTCCATTCTTGACGATTTTTTGCCACGTCTCGAGCATCCCTAGTTGATAATCGTTGATTTTTAAGGTCGTCTTTGATGTTATTTAGCCAGGTTTTCTTCGGTGCCGATCGCTGAATTCTCCATTCTGTCGGACGGTCTCGCCAAAGAAGTTTACGTGGCAAGCGATTATCGTTCATTCGGCAAACATGGCCGAACCATCGTAGTCGACGTTTTTGTACTTCTTCTTCGATCGTTGTTACTAGATCGCATCTTTCTCTAATGGTCTCGTTTCGAATTCGGTCGCGGAGTGGGATACCGTGAATCTGCCTCAAGCATCGCATTTGGAAGAATTCGAATTTTTTGAGGTCCGATTGTAGTAACGTCCACGTTTCCGATCCATAAAGAAGAATGGGAAGAACCAACGTTCGGTATAGTCGTACTTTGGTTTTGATTGTTTATACTCTTTATTGTGAAATTTCACAATGGGTGGGTTTATTGTCATACGACAATCCCTTCCAACCAACCCTGCTATGAATGATTTATATGTAGGTAGGTGTGCGTGAAATATGCGTGTATATGTGTGTCTTGTTATTGCATTCAATCGACCGGATTGAAATGCAATTCCGTTAATTTCCCAACGGAAAATGGTAACTCAGCCGTGAATCGATCCCAGAACCTTACAAAGTAAGATCAGGGGGCCTAACCACTATGCCACCGAGCCGTTTGTAACAACAGTAGAGTAGAGTAAAAAACTATGCGGCGTTGACGCAGGGATCAATAAGCTGCAGTGGCTTTCTTTTTTATTACTGGTCCAAACAGGATTTTTTGTAATGCTGCAGAAATGTGTAGGTATATCATGCTTTACTTTAAATAATTAAAAAATAAATATATAATAAGTTAATAGTGAAAACAGATTTTTAAAAACAAGCTTTTATTAAAATCCTCTTGCTCAAGCCAACTCAAAACTTAGTTATCATAATTGAATGCGTATACAAAATTTCGTTTCTGTGCTGTCGACCGTTGATGAGTCCCGACGTTGGAAGCCAACCCTGGGTGCAGCAGCCATGTCATGATGAAATTTAGAACGGGCTACCATAATTGAATGCGTATACAAAATTGTGTGCCTGTGCTATTGACGGTGGAAGAGTACTCCCTCGCCGGGAGCTCATCTTGGTTATAGAATCAGGCTATGCTCACCATAAAAATGCATCGTCATCGGAAATGAACCAAAATAAGAGGAAGTGGTTCTAATTCAGCCTGCATAATTTGACCTAACTAAACACACATATATACAGGACCCGATTGCGTTTCTTTGTGAACTAAAACTGAAATTAGTTCAATCGAACGAGATAGAGCAATACGCTGGAGCGGAATATGAAACGAACGATCGTCGATAAAAAACTACCTCTCGAACTTACACTCGTCCGAATAAATTTGAACACATTTCGTGCTGTGTTAGTTTCAGGTAGTTTTAATGCGAAAAAGTGACAACCGTTCATTTCACATTCCGCTCTAGCGTATCGCGCTGTCTCGTTCACACGAACTAATTTCCGATTTTAGTTCACGAGGAAACGCAATCAAGCCCACTAATATACATTGCAAGGTAAATAAGAGCTTGTAAAAAAGAGACTTATTGAATAGGCAATACCTAGAATAGCGACATATTTTATGTCTTTTTATCAAGACGAAACTTGGGAAAGATATCGTCGCCTTACAATTATAACCTGATAATTCGAAAATTGGCATGTTTGAGATAAGTATGACAGAAGATGCACAAATATCAACTCTTTATTCCCTTAAAACCAGATAACTGAAATTCCCCCGCCCTTAGGATTTAACGGTCGTTGATAAGTTGAAAATCAGCTCCAGCTATAATACTAAAAATCGATATGTAGACTTATCTAGGTGAAAGTACGCAGCACTGTCTGCTGTATATATATATATATATATATATATATATATATATATACATATATATATATATATATATATATATATATATATATATATATATATATATATATATATATATATATATATATATATATATATATATATATATATATATATATATATATATATATATATATATATATATATATATATATATATATATATATATATATATATATATATATATATATATATATATATATATATATATATATATATATATATATATATATATATATCGTAGCGCAAAAACTCGATATTTCCACTTCTCTAGGTTAAGGCTAGTATCAACCAGATTTTTATCGAAATGTCTCCTTTTTAACTGCGGAAGAAATTCATTACGGTCCTTATAAAATTGCCCTTAGTACTTGCCGACCCTCTTGCACACACCGACCTGACCCCCTCTCCACTGTTTTTCAGGAAGGAGGGGGGGGGGGGTACACGCCTACACACTGTGTTCGCCACTGCGATAGACTAAGACCGACTCGAAAAAGAGAAGTACTTCCAGTGTATGATTTTATAATATCCTCTTTTCACATATTAATATTACGTGTGCGTATCCATACCCCGAGGCCTAATTCCCATTAAAAGTCTGTGTAAGCAAGTCATGCGACGAACACTCTCGTTCACTTAATGATAAACCCTATTAGGCATCCGGCGCAAACACGGCCGCTAATATCTACCCTTTTATTATCCGCTAATGATATCGCCAGTTGAAAATTGCCGACTCCGCACGGGCTTATAATTAATTAATGACACATTTCGCGCCATAATCAACGTGCGCGCAGCGAGGACCGCCTTGCGCGGATTTCGATGGCTATCGCCAATCCAGTTACACGACATTGTGATTCGTCCAGTTCGACGCTCTTTATGCCCGCCACGTCGAGAATGGTCGTCAATTGAATTTCATTTTAATTCTTTTCTTCTATTTCTGTTGTTGCAGCGCGTCGCGTCGCTTTAATTTGCATTGCACATTGGCGCTGATGGAGTTGACACTCGACGCACACGTCTATCGTCAAATAAATTATTTAATTTGAGTCGAACGATATTTAATTGTTACACAGAATGAACGGGATGGGAAACATATATTAAAATTGGCTATGAAACGGTAGCACTGAGGCTGAAATACGTATTTTTGGGTTGGTTTAATCATTGTATGTCGCTGAATATTCGGATATGTTGAGCATGCAGGCGGATAGCAAGTTCGTTCGTAATATTTATGACTTTATTTATGTAATTAAACACTATCGCGCTTTCTTTATGAATTGGAAGACTATTAGTCTACCCTGGACAACTAGGGTTGTCGACTACAGCGGACGAACCTGTCACCTCAGGAAGTTTTAACGATTAGTCGTTCTATCTTCCTGGAGTGAGCGCAGAAGACTTGGACAAAACAGTCCACCGTCCAGCTCCGCCACAAACCCGTAAGAGGCCAACGCCTTAACCGCGAGATAACCAGGAATGTTACCCCGCGGGCCTACACTCACGCCCTTACTTCCAATTGTGACCAGATTCCTCCAGTCTCTCTATTGGTTACGAGTTAGAAGTCGCTTGCGCGGTCCTCTCCCTTTCGAAGCGGTGAAACGGTGTATACCGAATCTATCGCGGACCACAGCGTCCTTTGCCCGGCTGTTCACCCAGGATCGGATAGCCGATGGTCGTTTCAAGAGCAGTCGCCGTAAAGTCCGCAACCACCCCCGCTCTATAGGAAACAGTACTGCTTCCAGACTCCCCCGACTGTTAGTCAGAGTGCGCAGTCGATTGGCTTACGCCGCAAGGTACGCAGATCGTCCAGAAGCGCCAGAAGGTTGATTCCTAGGGGAAACTAACCATAAGGTCAGAGTCCTACCCAGGCTCGCACTTCATGCGTGGAGGTCGTCGGATAGACCCGCCGTCGAGTTGACCCGTGAGTGTGATCAACCCTGAACAGAATGGGTCTTCGTGGCCAACTCAGCAAGGGCCCATTAACTCCCTAGGACAACTATTACTGCACAACTATTATCAGTCCATCAAATGTATTACTGGCTCAGCATTTAACAATTTTCATGTCCATATCATTTGAAGTGCTGGCGGCTCGAATATGAAAGTCTGTGCCTTTGACCCTAAGAGAACATAGAAACCTCATCGGGCTTAAAATTAAGAGACATTTACTTAACGTATGAATACCCCCCCCCCCCACCCCAACCCTACCAAATCGGCTCCTAATGGTTTTTCGAACAAACAAACAACAGCGGTTACAACATCGCAGAAGCATTGGGTGCTACAACCTTTACGCGATAAAACCGTTTTTATGTTCTTTATAATATTTTTAACTTTCCTGCTTTTCTTGCTATATAAATTTCGAGAAATGTCAGAAATAATATGATTATTCTTTTCTGAAGTTTTTTTAAAATTGATAAATTCAGTATTTGGAAAAAGTCAAAATTCATTTTTTTTTGTTATTTATGGATGAACGAGTCTACTGTTTTAGTTTGTGCATTTAAATCCAAGACACAGTATATATTTTTAAAAAATGGGAGAAAATATGAATAGGTATTTGAAAGTTTTGCTATAACACATAATAGTCGGTTAGGTTGTTGTCGAGTATTCTAAATTTAGAACTTCTTTATTTAAATCTAGATTTTTGTGGTCGAAGAATTATTTTGTTGCCCGTGAACATTATTTTTGGACATTTCAATGAGTCTATTACTTACACATTAACGTTATTCTATACATATTATAGTTTTGAATTCTACTTATTGTGCTAAATGTTGTCTAGACTAATTTGTTTTCGTAACCCGATAGTTTCGTCGCATCGCGTCGCTTGGTTTCATTGGGTGACGCGCTAACGGCCTGGTAAATACAGGCCGCATTGCAGAGCGGATGCACTCTTTGCGAAGCTTTGTGCGGGCTTTGTAACGAGATATGCGTTCGTCAGGACTGCGAAGTCACCGCTACTAATTATGACAATTTTCGTTTGAACGCGGCAACGCGTCATTGCGCTCGCGCGTAATTACTGAAACCGCAAATGCACTGAAAACGGCTGAAAGTGACAAAAACTGAATTCAGCGGGTTTTGTTGCAGCTGTATGCGACATCACCGGAAATAAATAGGATAAAAACGACATAATAAATACGATAAAAAATATTTTCATTGCGTGAAGTTTATAGCACACTATTGTTTGGCGTTGTTACGACTGGCGATGCGCGATTTCGCAACTTTTTTTCAAATCAAGACTATAGTAATCGAGCAGAATCGCATACTCGCGTACTATAGTAATAATCGTGGTCATAGTAGTAATCTAGTAAAACCAGTTAAATAAGTAATCGATTACAACATTTCATTTGTTAGCTGCCGAGAGACACCCCTAGTTAGCGTGCTTCGGCGAAGCGCGATTGGTCCATCTTATCACTATTATCGTCTCGATAAAGTCTCAAAAAAAGTCTCGAAATTTGGCATGCGCCGATGCGTGATCGGTCCGTCCAATCTCTTAGGCCCCCTGAATCCCTTAGTCCTCGAGCGCTTCTGGGCGGCTTGAGCATCGTATTGGGCAATATCTGGATTACTATGGAAACGCTCTTATACGTTTCCTAAGCAGCGGAGGTGTTTGTTAACCTGATATCAGCTACTCTTTAAACGACCCGTTGGCCATCCGATCCGGAGTGATAGACGGGCAAAGGACGCCACGGTCCGCGATAAATTCGAACTGAATTACCGCTGACATCGGGTAGAGGCCGCGCAAGCGACTTCAGACCTGTGACCAGATGGTAGGATGGAAAAATCCTGCCAAAAATGGTAGTAAGGGCGCGAGACTGCCTGCTGTGTCAATTTTTCAATACCACGCGTTAAGGCGTTGGACTCTCACGGGCAAGTTGGCGTAGCTAGACGGTGGACTTTTTCATGTTTCCTGAAGTCTCTACTTTCACGCCAGGTTAAAAATACGATTAATATCGTTCCACATTCCTGAGGTGACGGGTCACCCGTTGTAAGTGAGAACTCACCAGGTCCGTCCGATTACCACTATAGTCGTCGAATATATCCCACCTCCGCCGACGACGCGACGGACGGATGGCGCCGTGGCGGGTGAGCATCTTGCATCTTGATCCCAATCTAGAAAGTTCTCACAAGACCTTTTAAGAATCCAAATCTTTTATTTAAAAGTCTCGGAATCGCGCATCAGTTGTTACAACTGCCATTGTCCAGGGTAGACTGAAGTGCTGTCAGTTTTTTTGAAGGCAGGCGGCATACTTCTGCTGTTGCTACGTAGGAATTAGCGGCGCGCGCGCGTTTTTAAATTCCGCCATGCAGTCAACTCTCATTGGATGAGGTTTCGTTTCTTTGCACTCATCGATAGGCGTAGAGAACATATTAAGAAGAGGATTTCACGAAGTAGAGATTTTGAAAGCTTCGTCTCTAATGAAGTTCAGTGTTTGTTTCTAAAACTTTCTGGGTCATGCGGGGTAAATTGGTATTTGGGGAATATTATGCGATTTTGTTTTAAATTGTTATACGTGGAACGAGAACAGTTACTCGTTCCACGTGTTTTAATTTTATTTCATTATTTATATCATCTCGCACCAGCTAATTATAACAAATATACTTTTATTGAAATAATGAGTCAAATTACGATTCTGTATTGTCCACATTGGAGCTCTGTGTATTAAATATTCAGATATAATTTGCGCTCTGATTAATTTACTCTGCGCTGGAAATATTTACATTGGTATAATGATCGCAGAGAGGGGAGACAGTCAACAAACAGCATACCAGGTATTTTGATTATTAAATAGTTTAAGCGGCTTTAATTATATCGCTTGTATGATTTGAATGTGTACGTATTACAGCCACATTCAAATATATTGATCAGATACTTTGATGACCAGAATTATTCACGAGTATTCATAATGTTTACTTTGTGTGAGGGACTATGTGTTACTAACTTCATTCTACTTTCAAATATGTAATTGTGGTAAATATAAAAATATAAAAATTATAAATATAAAAATTTACAAATATGTAAACATTTTTTTCTGTTGGCCTACTCTTGAAAAATTTAGCATTCTAAATTTGTCTACGGTCCGTGTGAATCAAATAAACTATAGATAAATTAGGCATGAAAATTTTATTTTATTTTATTTTTTATTTTATAAAAGTATCCAAAACAATACAATTGATTTTTGCGAAGCAGATAAGATTGCATTTGTGTGGATTTTATCCCCCCACTAGATTGTATATCTGTTCTGGGGTGATAGTATTTAAGACTTCACTTTAATCATAGTGACTTCACTTTCTTTCTTTTTTTTTTTTTTTTTTTCTTATTCATTCCGATCGCTCATTCATTCTTATAAATTTTAAGGTTATTATAAATATATAAATGTGTATATAAATAAAGAACTAATATTAAATACAGGAAAAGAACATATTTAAGTTTATAGATAAGTAAAATAAATAAATATATAGATTAATATATAACTAAATTGACCAATAAATTAAGTTAAGTAGCCTAAAAAGGTTTCTTACTGTGCACATATACTTGTGAATTTAATTAATTAATATAATATTATCTTTTTTTTTTTTTTTTTTTTTTAAACATAATCAACCGAAAAAATATTTTTCTTATCAAGTATCAGGTGACAGATATGGACCGAAGTTTGATCCCTCAAATTATCGACCGATACCAGTACCCGATGTTTTAGCAAAAATTTTGGAAAAAATAGTAATTACACAACTCTGTAATCATCTAGAAACCAATCACATGTCATCCGAAAACCAATACGGCTTCAGATCCAAAAATGGGAAACACAAGATGCAGTACTAAAAATGTCAGAGCATATCACTAGGTATGTAGACGCCAACAAAAAGTGTATTACTGTACTTTCCGACCCCGCGCAAGCCCCCGACACAGTATCCCATGAAATGCTCCTAATGAAACTTGGGAAATATGGTATCACAGGTATCGAACTAAACTGGTTTCGCAGCTGTATTGGATCCCGAAAACAGCGTACCCGGGCAGGCGATTCACCCAGTAATAGTCTCCACAATAATCATGGGGTCCCACAAGGAAGCACTCCTGAACCGACTCCCCTCTCACTCTACACAAATGGGCCCTGTGAAATGGACGTTGACGCAGATATACTATCCCACGCCGATGATACTGCCCTCCCACTCGAATCGAACAGCTGGGAAAGTGTATACAACAAGGCAGCTGCCGCAATGAAAAGTGTCAAGGGCTGGCCTGACCACAATCTGTCAACGCCGAAACGTAGATAAAACAAGCTTGTAGCCTTCAGCATAGATGCTCGTCAGCATCCTCCACAAAAATTATAACCTAGTCCTACACGAAAGCGACAGTCTTGATTGTAACTGTGCACAAATTGAGCGTGTGCATTTTGTAAAGTACCTAGGTGTTCATGTCGAATAAACATCTCCGGTGGCAAATACATATCGAAAAGTTCGCCGAAAAGGTCCGTAAACCAATATATATCCCTTCAAGAATCATCCCTCTGCATCCTAAATACTACTCTGATCAACAATATGCTAGACCTTGAGACGTTTTATATGGAGAATTACCACTTTAACGGGTTAAATTCTCTTTTTATCAATATTCTGTTTTTATTTTCGAATCCTGGTCACGTGGTCCATATTTTATTTAATTCTGAAATCTACTGCAAAATTTCCACTCGCAAATTCTTATTCGCGACTTTTCCCGTTAAAAAATCTGGATCGCTCGCATCCACATCCGTAAATTTTACATCCGGAAGTGTAACTTATTCATCGGGCAATATCCGTCAGATCGGGAGGCGCCATCTGGTTCCCCGGCGCTGCATGACGTTTACGGCTGTACCGCGTGCATATTGAATGTCACGTGATTAAACATCTATTTACATAAATCGGCTTTGGCGCATGGTGCGCGGCCCGGCGTCGCCACCTAACTTAATTATTGGCGCCTGAATTATAAATGACCAAATAGCGACGGACGTCAAACGGATGGCGGGGACCGGCAGCCAGTAGAGACTTTCCAGTAGAGACTTGCCGGACCGCGCATCATCGGCGTTCGCTTCTGTTTCAGGGTCGAGCATGATCAGCTCCGGATCTAAGATTTTTCTTAATATGACCGGGGCCAGTTAGTTTTGCCAGGGCCGAAATTTGGCCAATGCTGGAGGGTAGGAAGCGCATTAGCGCCCCTCCTAGCATTTGAGAATAATAATTTTATAAACACAAAAACAAATATACTGGATGGGTTTTTTTGTGACTAGGGAATAACATCCCTTATATTAATTTGCACTCCTCATAAATGGCGCCTCATATCTGTAACTAGACTGGAGGATGGAGAAATCCGTCCAAACCTGTTAGTAAAGGCGCGAGGATGCCCGCTAGGTGGCACATCCCAGTTTCTCGCGGTAAGGTGTAGGACTTTTAGGGACTTTTGGTGTAGTTGGACTGCGGATTGTGTTTGTCTTCTAAGTCTTTGCGTTTACTCCATGGGAAGAAGAATGGCAAAAGGTCGTTATAAGTCCCAGGGGTGGAGGGTTCGACTGTACCAATTTCAAATTCAAATTATTTTATTGATTTCAAATTTTCAGTAGATACAATATACAAGAGTCATAACCTAACTAGGCTGCCGCCTGTTCCAAGGTAGACAATTTATTTTAATTATAATCATCTTAAGAAATCTATAAAATTATATTTATATAAATAAACTAAATCATACTTAATGTTAAAAGAAATATTATAATTACCTAATTAAAATTCGTAAGAATATGTCATCAAAATTGTCAATAAGCTATTATATTATTTTTAAATATGATAAAAATTAAAATATATTATGTATTAAAATAATATACAATATAAAATCACAAATATAAAATTATATTTAGAAATCACAAATTTTTATTCCAACCTATACTATTATGTTTTTTAAATAAAACTTCAATTATCGAATATGGTGTCCAATATCTGCATTTGTATAATTTAAGAGGTAGGCACTCAACCCATTTTTAAATGTATAAGATTTTTTATGTCTTTAATTTTTAGTGATAGGCAATTATAAAATTTGGGGGCAAGATAAGTGGAAATAGATTGGCCAATAGCGGATCTCCTAAGCCGTATTGCAAAATTTGTTTATTTTGATCTTAATGTCAGACGATATTGCCGGAGAGTTACCAGCACAAATATTTTGCTCACACTCAGCCCTCTATACTCTCGGAAATGATCATCGGAAGAATATGTATGGGGTTTTTTATTGATCACCCTCAGTATAGCCTTTTCCGCTTATATTAACAAGAACGGCAAGATCACTGCCAATGGATCTGCCGATTTTATCACCCACTATTGGAGAACGACAACTACGACGAAAACTTAACGAAATCGGTCTCACCGAGCACTCATGGTATTTAGGTGGACTCTTCGAAGCGTTATTGTTACCGAACTTGTATTATTATTGTTTTTTATCTGCAGCATATTTAAAAATAAAACAAAGTATTGTTTTTGAATATTTACAAAACGGAGCCATCCGTGCAATGGTGGAACTTTAAATAAATGGCCTGATTCAAATTCAAATTCAAAATTCTTTTCAATCTATAATCCTACTAATATTATAAACGCGAAAGTTTGTATGTATGTATGGATGTTTGTTACTCTTTCACGCAAAAACTACTGAATGGATTTTGATAAAACTTTACAGTAATATAGCGTACACATCAGAATAACACATAGGCTATAATTTATAAAGATATAGCGTGAATTATCTAAAATATAACGATAACTGTCAAGTAAGTAGGAAAAAAATCTAAGAAATTGACATTTGAAATTTAAATTCTATCCTACTATCCTACTAATATTATAAACGCGAAAGTTTGTATGTATGTATGGATGTTTGTTACTCTTTCACGCAAAAACTACTGAATGGATTTGATGAAACTTTACAATAATATAGCTTACACATCAGAATAACACATAGGCTATAATTTATAAAGATATATGGTTTTCTATCATCATTATCACAATTTTCCATCACCACGCGGGTGAAACCGCTGGGCGCAGCTAGTATTACATATTTTAAAAAATTTTAAACCATCCTAACTAGGCCTGGCCTGTACTAAGGTAGGCTTAATATAAAAGATGGTAGAGTGGTTTTCGTAACTTGCTGTATTATCTTTGTATATTATTATGTTAAATTTGAAAAGATAGATAAGTCTCCAAAACAATAAAGCGTAATAATATTAAATAAATTAGGATAATTAAATACCTATATTATATCAAATAATCAAATTATTAATAATAAATAATGTTAAATAAATTAAGATAAATTAAAGGCGATTAAAACATTGATCAAGAGATCCATCCGGGTGTATCTACATAAAATCAGCATGTCTGCGCATAATGACATTTAAAATACTTTGAAAACAACATCGTAGGTACTTACCAATGTAATTTATTGTAATATTTTTTTTAACATGCAAAACTCGTTTTCCTTGAAAATTAATATTTAAATTAGTGTACGTAAATATTAAAATCTCCAACGGTCTCTAGCGGGCCGGTCAGGGGTCGTAAATGCGCGCGCTTGTTGACTGAAGCGTCTCCACAAACAGTCGTTCACCGCGGCTACCATTTTTGGGATTGTTCGGGACACTCGCCACTTGAAATCCGTCACCCCCTCCCCTTTTCCTCTCCCTCTTTCACCCCTCCCCCACAATTCCACGAATAAATTAACCATTTCCTTAATTCACAACGAAAAATGCAAACACAAACGGATTCGCTTAATTGCGAGGTTCTAATCAAGGTTGCCCGTCGATGTTTTTGGGAATTATTATAGATACAGTTATAACTCGGTTTAATTTGATAGAATAGGATTTCTTAGATAGAAGAAATATTTGTACTATATATAAAAGGTGTATAAAATGCAGTACTTTGAATTGCAAGAGGTGATCCTTGTAAGTAAGAGGAATAAGCATGATTGCTTTTTTTATTATGTCGACCTGTATGTAACTATGTAACGGAATCTGTGAGAGTTGTCACCCTTCACTGGACTCCAATTGATTGTGAGCGAAGGGTGGTTCTCATCATGAAGTTTTCTCCGTGAATGAAAGTCGTGGATGTCGAAGTAGATGTGTTTAATCAGAAGGTTGAAGAGAGTTGAGTTGAAGTCGCCAGTTCTTAACGCCTTGATTGAAATTCGCCGTTGTGTAGTAGTGTGGGCGCGAGGTGAAGCTGTGGTAGTGTGTCGGATGTGTGTAGTCGAGGAGCGAGGCTGACGCTTGGTGTCGCGGATAACGTAGGTACTGCTTGATAATGATGTGTAGCGCGATATCTGTCCACTGAGGGGACGATGTGTAGGTGTACTCGTCCGCCGAGGGAATGATGGCCATCGATTGAAATGTACTACGTTTTATACCGTTTAGCGGTGACGTGAAATGCTAAGAGAGGGATGTACATGTGCATCGATTTGAAGAAATGACATGAGTCATCGCTTGCCTGGGCAATATTTGCCAAATTTAGTTGGAAATTAACTGCAGCTGGCTCGTGTAACTTTGAGCGAGTCTGCGGATTTCTATTCTGTGAAATTACTTTTTTGTTGTAGGTATGTGGAGCGTTGGAGCTCCTACAAATCCAAGGTAACTAATTTAACCATCTTCCAAGGATCGTAGCGTCAGGAAAATTGTTAGCTGTATGTAGTTCTGATGACAATACAATAATATGGTACTGTCGAACTGATCTGATGATGGAGTCGGAAGATATGAACTGGAACTTCATGATGGAAGATCGTATCATAGCTGTGCTTGGACTTGTTAGAAAAGTCTTGGAATGCACTTTGACCACGATTAGGTTTCAAGGTCTGATGATGTGGTTTTTACGTGCATTTATAAAAGCGTGTTTTTAGTGTTTTTTTATAGCTCCTTTTTGATTGAAGTACTTTCTAAATATTGAGGGTATTGAGAATTTAAAAAGTATTGCATAATAACTATATGCTAAGGAAAAATCATTATGTCGTGCCCGAAATTGTGTTGTGCAAGTCAAAAAGAAATTACAAAAAAAACGCCCTGCCTATGTTTGTGCTAGCAAAACTCGAAAAGTAGTCGGTCGATTGACTTGAAATTTTGACACAACGTTGCATTCCAAGACGCGCGACGAAAGTCTTTCCGCACTGGTGAAGTCTTCGGTGCGCTGTCACTTCAGTGCGCTTCCTATATCTCATATTAAACTGAGCGAAAGCAAAGCGTGGCCGGGTTTACATAGTTTTATATAAAAAGGGCCTGCATGTGTGTAAGTTCTAGCATGAGTATGGAATGCCTGGAGCAATTTTAACAAAATTGTATACACATATAACCTACAAACTGGGTAAATACTAAAACACCCCTAGATGGTAAGAGGTGGTAAGAGGAGGTAACACGGAGAAAAAATAAAACAACCGATATTAGTTTCGAATTGATTACTTAGAGGTCGCTGAGATAAATAATTATAATCCGTAAACCGTTCAACTTCAGGCCCCATCGACGTAGGGAGATGTGGGGAGGGGGGGGGGGGGGGTTGAGAGGGCCAAATGACCAAGATTATGGTCGAATCTATAGTTCTTGGAGTCGCTGAGCTGATTAATAATTTCGCCGACGACTTTTGAGCTCTTTAGAGGAATATTAAAAAAATTACTCTACAGAATGTTCTAACCGTTATTAGAAAGGATTATCTTCCAGAAGGTTGTGGAAACGAATAAACTATGAAAGCCATCTAGAAAATTGTTCATATAAATAAAACTTTGTAGAACCTTCTAGAAAGTCGCGGAAATGAATAAAATTTCGTAGAACCTTCTAGGTGGCCATGACAATAAATAAAATTGGTTAAAACATTCTAGAAGATTATGGAAAGGAGTAAAAGTTATACAGATTTGTATATATGTTACGGGTAATGCTAGTTGTTTGAGTAAACCTAGGTTTACCCGGGTATACTTATAAGAATTACCCAAAATCCTTGGGTAATTCTATAGAATTACCAAAGGATTTTGGGTTAGGTTAGGTTAGGTTAGGTCTTAGCTATACCCGGGTAAACCTAGGTTTACTCAAAGAACTAGCATTACCCGTAACATATATATTTTTAGACCTCAGTATGTCCCGGTCTTGATTTTCGAGAAAATTCCAGCACCCACTTGAATCTTTGATGTATTTAGGGGAAGCTAATTCGGAAATCCTTTTGGCTTATTATTTTCAGTGAATGTAAAATTATATTTTATTGCCGTATTAATACCACCTAGAAAACGGAAGGTGACAAGAAACAGAGGTTAAGTGTAATCAAATAAAAAAAAATATAACCTCTGCTTTGACGAGAAATACCCGATAAGAGAAATATAATAAAGGAGAAGAAGAGTTTTGTAATATAGGAGGAGTGGAAGAACACATTTTAGTATATTTTTAAGTTATTATAACTCCATAACTAAGAAACAAAAACTTAAAATAACATATCATTAGCTTCCTTGTGGAAAACCAATTCCTCTGGTATGCTCTTTATTTCGATACTTGTTCATAAAAATCGAGTTTTTGTCCCGAAAGAAAACACTGGCCTACATAAGTAGATATTGAAGACGCACGATAACTTTATTTCATTTTCCTTGTCGGCCTATGTTTACACTTCTCATCTCCGCAGGGTAGATTACTATTTAAAGGCCGAATTTGTAAACTAACTCGGAGAGGCCAAGTTCACCGCTTTTACGGTAGCATAATTCGTGATTATTCAAATGCGATACTTTGGAAATTTAATATCGCTCTCCGCGGAGATATCAGCGCAGCAAACTGAGGACGTCTGCGAACTCTCCTTCTGTAAACACTCTCCCGCCTTCATAATATGGTAAGCAGTCGTCGCTAAGCTTGCGACGTACGAAGCCGAGATCCGAGCGAGAGCCGCTCCGAGCCATAGATTAGAAAAACATTGTCTACTAATACACCAGACGTGTCACGTTTACTTTTAAATTCATTTATTTATCGATCCCATACTTAATTAAGTACTAGGTTTGATCCATTAGAGTATAATACTAAATATAAAGTTTAAGTAATGAGTAAAAAAGTACAAGACTGTGGATTTTTCAGCCTTACTAAGCCTAGGCCTGTGTCGATATAGTAGTTTAGCGATATTTGTTGATCCAAGAGGGCAGTCAAGAGCAGAGGTATCTTATAAGTATTGTTGTTATTAATAAGTATTTATAATTAATTGATAAAATATAACATGATAGTAATACTTAATTTTGGAATTATATTAATAACAATAATGATTATATAATGATTATTATAATATTAATAATTGATTACTATTATTAAATTTTACTCTAACACTGCATTTGATATATAATGAATTGTGAGCGACATGCGACATGGGCTTTATAATACACGACTCCTGCTATGGGTTATTAGTTTATATGTATGTATAGTGTATAATTGCATAAATATATATTACAAAGTTAAAATATACATAATATGCTATATGAACTATAAAAGAAAATAAACATTCGCTATAAAATATACATTGGAACATATGTCAACAAGATTTAATGTCATAAATATGTCAACAAGATGTAACATATTTACACACTTTTGAGCATTTTGGATCTATAAACAAGAAACCTTTAGTAGTCTTTCAAAGATTAATATACGTCGCCTATCCACCATCTCGTTAGTAGCAATACTAGTGGGACATAGTTGGTTGCTGTCATACATATTGCTGTCATCTGTCATATATATTTTCAGTTTTGAGAAAAAACTCGTTTATTAACGTTCTGTTAAAAAAAAAATAATACCATGCTTATTATCTATTTAAAGTCGACAATACGTATGGAGAATGGTGCCTCCGAAATTAAGCACGTCAAGGCCCCCTATAAAATAATAGCGCGTATTTTAAACAATATATGCATGTTTTTACACATGTACTCACAGGCTACAAGGAAATAAAGAGCATGTAACCAATCTGCGTGACTGAGTTTGCTAAATTGCTTTGACTTTATAGATTGAAGAATATTCGGTATAATGAAAATTGGTCAGTACAAACCTCAGAAATATAATATACTCTACAAAACTACTTATTCAACACTCAACTATTATACATACGACGTTCGTAACAATTTACATTTTTTTATACTGTAGGTACTACTAGTTTTTATTTATAAAATAGTACCTAATTAATTGTCAGAGATGTATGTCATGGATAAATAAATATATATATTGTATTAAAGGGTATGTAAATTCCAGAATTACAAGTGAAATATTGGTTTAAAGAATGTACACCTGACTATATAAGACTCCTTAAGCTATCGGAATTGGGGCGTACTGAAATTCATTGGGCTATATTATATGAAACTGTAGAAAACATCACAAGTCGAAGGTGGTCTCGAAGATTGATTGGTCAAATCTTATCTGTATCCCATCTGTAACTTTCGATTAATCTGTGGCCGAGCCGGGTGGATTTTTATAATAGCAGCTTCTTCTGCAATCCGCCGGACAACTTTCAGCCAAGATAAACAACCCCGGGACGCATGCGCGTATAAACAAACAAACAAACGACATACCACCGACTTTATTACACCAGGGTCGATGCGGACGGTAGCTACGCATGCTAGGCTAACTATAGCTATGACATAGCGCACCGTAGGGACAAATCCAGTAGGCTAAACCATAATAATGAATGAAACCCATTAAAATATTACATTTTCCGTCGATTTAAATAGCCCAATTAGAAAGAATCGTCACCAACGGCCACTTTTTTGTTATTTCTTATTACAATCTGCTAGTCTCTGATTCCTTTAATTATTGCTCAATACTTACATGTTTTTCCACTCATTTATCATCTTCAAATGTATATATTATTATTATTATTTCAGTCTATGTAGGATTTGTAACTTTAGCTAGCGGTAAACCTTCTACTCCTATACATATGGTTGAAACAGATGACATCAACATCAACAATATAACACAAGCTAAAATTACAGTAGTCGAGCAGCAGGTATAAACATGCTCTGTTGTTATACATAATTGTATTAAAAATGCTGATTCAAGATATATTAAAACACGACTTTCGTAAAATGGCAGTTGTCCAATGTTCTCCGAAAAAAATCTTAATTATGATCGATGTCCTTATTCTCGTATTCTGTCATGTAGCATAAGCTGTCGTAATTGCTATCAGTTTTTGTTTTCTATAATTGTTTTACTAAATAATAATACTGGTATGTCTTTACTATGGTCTACTGGTCTGTCAACATCTACTGGTCTGTCTTACCGTCTTAGATACTTTTTTTCTACGCGTCCATCAATGCCATGACTAAAAAGTTTATACAATATTTGTTGAAAAAGATTTTTTCCCATTTCTTTTAAATTATCGCATTGCCATAGTTTACGGTGCGGTATGTCCATTTTCAATTCCGACCAATTTATGTAATTTTTCAGTCGGAGAATTTAAATTGATTGGACGCGGGAGGAGCAGCCGCAGCACAAGTTCTGTTCCACTCATATTGAAATGCCGTGTTTTTAAACGCTTATCATTTTGAAATGTGTAATAAAATCTGTCGAGTGGTCGTGTCGAGATGTATCCCGAGTGCGTGCGTCTTGCGCCGAAAGTGGAGACGGGTGTGGTCATAAAACTAGGGTTGGCATCACATTTTATTAAAAAATTATAATATATTTCTTAAAATTTTATTTTATAAAATTATCCCAATAAAATGAAACATTTTGACAATAAACGAGTAAATAATAATATTTTTACAACATTTTTGAAGCAGATTCGATGATTTGTGTGGATTTCATCACCCCTCATACAGGTTATACAGATAATTTTTTGTTTGTCTTCTCCACACGCCATCCTCCAACACAAAACCGAAGATCCTGCGGAGTATTTTCCGCTAAAAGACATCTAGTCCATTTTCATCTGCTTTGGTGAAAGTACATCTTTCTGAAGCGTAAGTGGCTTTGATGAGTGTCTTTGTTGAGAATTGTCTTCGTCTGACTGGATTTCATTTAAGAATGGTGTCCAAAGTAACACGTATTTGCAGCCATTAGATGTAGATATTATCACCTCTTCATTGGTGTTGTCGCTGGTTAATATTGAGTCGAGGCATGTGAATTTATTGACAGATTCAAAGGTATAACAAAAGGCAACGTAAAATCCCAAATATAATTTAATTTATATTATAATATTTCAACCAGAGCAAGGCATATTTGTTTATGTTTAACCAGTTTCTTATGCTTTGGTTTGGATTGGCTTACGGTTTGGAGTACATACGTAACAACTCATCTCGATAGTGGTCAGTATTCTTCGGATTATCAAAATTGAAAGCCCGAATGCCATCTTATTAGACAGGCAAAAGAGCATTTTTTATCTATTTTATTTATATTGCTTCGTGTTTTTGTTTGTGTATTGATCCATGCATTAAATTAATTCTATGAATTGCCTATTATAGCTCCCTATGACGCTCATAAAATCTGTTTGATGTTACATTACGTCATATTAACTATACCAAGTATTCGATATTGCGTCAGCTGCTATTTCTATATTACAATAAGAAATTCGCTGAATTTGATATTTTGCACATTCAATGATGGAATGAGAAATTCGTAAATTTTTGCAATCATGAAATCATTTTTTTAAATACATTAAATGTCACACATTATTTTTCATATAATCACACATGCAAACACCAACCATCTATGCACAATTCAAACACAATCAATTGAGTCTGTTATTATATATTTTCGTTCAGGCATGAAAAACTATGCATTTATAGAATTAGCTTTGATGAACTAAATCGTTAATTACTAGTGGCAATTGAACAACACTCTAATAATTCAGACAATAAACATATTCCAATTTCTATTTCACTTTCTGTTATTTGAAAAATTGTATTTAAAATATTTTTTTTTTCGTAAAAAAAAATGTTTTTATGTATGTAGGTATATATACATTTTTCATTTCTATTTTAAATATGAACTTTAAAAATGTTTTAATGTTATTGGTAAATTATTATTCTCCTCTAAATTTTGTATTTCAATTATTATTTGTCATCCTGTCTTTTTTTCAGCTATGTCGATTTTATATGATATGTTATTTCAGACCCCGTAATGTATATTTTAATATTTTAATAACGGAAGATTTTTACTGTCATTTTTTATTATGGAAGATTTTTACTGTCATTTTTAATTATAATATTTTTTGTTTTTACTGATTACATTTTATTATATTTAATATCATTTGCTAGATATTATAGGTAAGTCAGGGTAGTATCGATAGCAACTATTTTAACATTACACACTTACCAAATAAATAAAAAATATCAATCTGTTACCATAACAGGGAATTAAAGAGAAAGAAAGTGTCATATATTTTATCACCATAAATTTTACGCCATAATTCAGACAATAAGTATTTTTTATTTCTATTTCAAATAGCCATAGGTTTTGGAATATTGATGATGATAGGCTCATAATTCTTGATTATGTATTTATTACATCACTATTTTTTCCGACCTCTGAATCAATTTAAATTTGAAATCCAAGACACCGCAGCCCTAAACGTTCCAAAGTGTGGGTTGAGAGTTTTTAGAGTAGAGACCACCCGCGCGCCACCCACAGGCAAATCCCCCGACTCATTCACGCGCTCACGGACTGTCGCGTATTTCATAGTGTGTTTTGAGACGAATTCGGGCTCTCGTTTCCGATGCGACACATTTTTTTCGGTCTCTACTCGGGCTAGCCTGGCCTTTACGAGCACTCGTCGGTCCCGTGGTCCTTCGAGGGCTTTTCACATTCATAAACCGCGGGCCATAACAAGATCTTTAATGATTTCAAGGACCCCATTGTTAACTCGGGGAACACGATGTAAATATTGTGCTTCTCCCATAAACGACCGTTATAAAACGTGGAAAAAATGAAAATAATTTTGTAAATTCCGGTTTCGAAACCGAAACCGCAACGGTGCGCTGTCGAGGCCGGATACCTAAAGAATTTGCAATATTCGGTTAAATATTGTGAATTCTGTGGCTTCTTCGGTTATATTAAGGTTTTTGTAAATAATAATGTTATTGTATGTATTTCATTTATTTCATCAACAAATTAGTGTTACATTTATGACCGATTCGTTAAGAATAAATCATAAACATGGACATTGTTATAAGTACATAACAAGTATTCAATATCCATAAAATATGCAAGCATAAACATACAGGCACAAAAAAATAAAAATAAGACAGAATACATAAAGAATAAAAACAATCGATCTCATTTTGCCATGAATAAGTAGCGCAATACCCACAACTTGAAGAGATGTGGGCTCGGTGTAAAAATATGGAGGTCTGACGCTGTCGTACATAGCGCACTTATGTAAGTCATCAACCTACTGTAAATACACCTACTGTTGATTTCATTACAATAATAAATTATTGGCAAAATGTTGCTTATTGGCAGAACCACGTGACATTAACTGTCTTTGAACCGATGGAGTCAATAGTCTTTCATTTATCCAAAATTGCAAAAACAGTTAAATATGTCATACTAGTAAACGTTTAAAATACAAATAATAAACAATATAAATGAAAGAAATAATCATCAAAAAAATCTATGAAATCTTTAGCTTTGTTCAAAACAATGATCAATAAAAATGATACTACTAATAACCAATCAGAAAAATAAAAGATAAATGCCCTCTAATCGCATACGCAACACGACAATAATTGATCAAACATTATAAAATTATTCCTATAAGGTTTGCCTTGTATGTTTTAACTTATGAAGACTATCGCATTTGTTTGACATTATAAACAGCATAAAAACGAAGTCAAACGAATAAAGCCGGCAGCTCCCAACGTTTCGGCGATGTTGCGATAGACTATATAGCGTATTATGTCAGATTTTCCTGCATCCGAATTCCTAATGTCTATTTTAATCAGAATAAAGTCAACTTTTCTAAAGCATTCGTTAAAGTAATCACTCACCTTAAAATTTTACAATATTTCAATAAAGAGTCAGCTTGATCCGACACTAAAATTGGGTGTTATGCTAATAACATATAGTTTCGGATTCGTATATTTCATTCATACTTTAATTAGAAGATATTTTACAACCACGTCTATATTTATTACTCTAAAAATTGAATGAAAAATCATCGTTTGTTTTCTAATTGACTTGTCTTTGTTTAATTTGTCATGATACAGAATTTAAAATATACTTTTCAATACTTTCAATGTGGTTTCTATTTTGTTTCAGGTAATCATATAACTTCATTTTAATTCCGGATGCTCGTTGATGACTGTAAGTTTTATTATTTTTATTGACTTTGAATGTATATAGAACAGTTATTGGCACAATGGAGCCTATTCATATTATACTCGTGCTTCGTCCTCGAGATCAGAAAATTATTATTGTACTTGTAGTAACGGATATCCTGCCACTATTCCTTCACTATTTGAGGTAAAAAGTATTCGATATCTCAGCCGTCACGCGTATGTTCTTTATTCGTATTGGACTCTCGGAAATAATACTTTTTCTTAGGATATTGCCAAAAAGAATGCATATCAGTGACGAATTAGTCTATTTACTAGGAAAAAATAATATTTTGGAAAGTCAATTTACGGCGCACAAAGCGTAAGTATCAAAAATAGGATGATTGAGCGCAGATTTAGACGATCTCTGATCAACATTAAATATAAATATAACTAAATTACTAATTTATAAACACATCAATTATTTCCATTTCGCAATAAATGTATAATAAGGAACAATTTTGGTAAGACATGCGTATGATTTCTATTTTCCGGCTATTTGCAATGTTTTAACATTATGTCAACTTGGCTGGCACGGTAACTAAGATCGAGGAACCTAATATTTGCGGAATCGATCTCGACTTTTTGTTAGTGAGGATTTGGATAAGGGTAACAATTCAATTAGTCATGTTTTAATCATTGATTTTTTGGAGAATTGTTGATAGCTATCAAACGTCACCGTTTGCACCGCCATCTAGTAGTAAACCGTATTACTCACAGCAGCACAGATGCAAACCGCTCTTTAGTACGACGACGTACGACCAACAGTTGCCAATTGTGTGGTGGTTATAAGATACGATAATAACAAAATTAATATTAAAAACAATAGTATTTTGTTGAAGCGCAGATTAAGCCTAATTGTTTTTTTCGGTATGATATTGAAAAAATTCTAATTAAAATATTACCTCAAAAGAAACGAAAAACTTAATTCGGCTTTGACTCAACGCAGAGTCGCGTTTCTCAAAAATAAGATGAATTATTTTTAATACTGTAAGTACAAAATATTGTATATATTATACCTAGCCCTAATAACAGTGACGTAATGACACATGGTTAGTCACATTAAATAACAACTTAATATAGTTGTAATGATTGAAAGATTGGGAAAATATTTAAAAGAGCATTTCATTTCCAACCACCACAAATTATAATCGTACCCTATTGAACTATCCATATCAAGAAATTAGTCATTTACGCATTCTTGCCCACATACATAATACAAACTCTATCAAAAGGGGAGATATGTGACCCAGAAGTGTTAATTTCACAGATTATAGATTCAACATTAATTAAAAAAAACACATTTAGACCCAAACGAAATACCCAGGAATATCTTTACAGTGATATCTATTACATCAAATATTTACTACTCTATCATAATCATCACGTTGCACTGTAGGCTATACTTATACATCCATTAGTTTATGGAAACCTTCCAAGAAATAATGATCATTGTTTGATTCACATACAATGAGGCATGTGACAACCATACGTGGTAAATCTCGGTCAAATTAGAATAACTTATATTTAGTCGAAGGCACATCAAAGTATTAGGAAAGTGATTGACACACCCCTAGACCATTATAATAACTAAATTACATAACATAACAATATAAAATAATGCTAGAAATTACTCGTTGCAAGAGCTATATTCTATTTAATTACATTCGATACGAAACTGACGTTATTCCATGCATTTGCTTTATATGTATACAAAAAATCATTTTTGTGCAAATTAAAATATTTACAACTATTCAACGTTTTAAACAAACTGTTTTATCCTAAATAACAGAAGATTTCATATCAATGATTTTAATATATGCATCGAATATTACTAGGATATAAATATAGGATATTATATAAGTGCTATTATAGGATATAAATATAAGTGCAATAATATTATGCTGATCTCGAGGACCAAGCAAGAGTACTTAATGATTAAACGAACTTACCCTTAGGTAGATGAAGCTATCATAATTATTCGAAGAGAATCATCCGAAGATATCAGCAACCCTCCCACCCTTGCACTTTATGCATTATTGTAAAATATATTAATGCATTATAGGAACCTGTCTATATTGTTGATTTTTTTTAAGTCTTCCCAACTATACTCACCACGCTGATTCCGAATCTGCAATAATCTTTATTCGTCCTCAAAAATTCAAGCGTCAAACACATACATTTCTGTAGGTTAAGTTAACTTTTTTGTAATAATGTTTAGTTAGTTTTTTAACAATATTGAAAAAAAAAGTTTTTTTTAAAATGAAAATTAGTTTTTTTTTCTCTTGGAATATTGCATATCCGAGGCTTTTTACATGACTGCCCAACAAAAAAAGGGTGTATTGTGTTCTATATGTACGTTTTCCATTTGTTTATTCCACCATAACTTCTAAACGCTTTAACCGATTTAGAAGTGTGAGGTATTGTTAGAATCGTCATGTCATCCCAAGTGCCATAGGTTACCTAAATCTCCAAATATCAAGTACATAGTTCTATAAAGTCCAAATCTCCAAATGTCAATAATTTTACATAAATATCGACGTGTTTAGAGTCAAATGAAAGGTCTGATTGATTACATTTCGAAAATATACCTCTCGTAACGACAGTCATGTTTTTTATTCCTTTTAATATTATATATTTACTTGTTTTATCACATTTAGCATTGCAATAAGAGAATGTAGTATATATAGTGTTTATTTTTTTCCCGATTTTTGGGAAAGGTTGCTATAATGCGTATATTCCCAAAATATTCAAGCACATGAAAACGTAATTAACTCTAAATTAAGTACACGCGTGATAGTTGTGGAATAGGTAGGTACCTAAAACTTTATTTTATCGCGCAAATAGTTTAGTAATGACGGCATATATGGGTTACTGCAATTACGAAGCACTTCGTATAATTATAATAAATAGAACTTAATGTACCTACAGGTAAGTTCGTTTAATCATTAATTATAATCCATGGCAGATTTTACCAATGCATTCATTATCCTCGTATGTAAATAGGATAATTACCCGAAATTTCACCAACAAAACAATTTTCAGTCATCGTCTATAAGCGGCTAATTTACATGGCGAGAGTCGTTGTGCGGTATATAAAGCGGCAAACGGAAATTGATCCCCATCGTCCATTATTCGATGAATAAATACATCTCATTGAAAATTTCCAATTTTAGAACGAGAATTTATAAATTTGCCGGACGTAATTCGCGTTACGGTGGGGGAATAGCGATACACATTTTCATGCAAAACGGCGCCACTTATTGGTAAACTTTTTACTTGTTTGCAATATTCGCGTGCAGGTTGACGATGAATGACGGTTAACCCTTTGAGGACCTTAAGCTTTGCGGTAGAGTATGGAAAATTTTGATACATAAAACCGTAATTTTAGTATTATGCGCAACTAGGGTTGTCGACTACAGCGGGCGAGCCCGTCACAGAAGTTTTAACGATTAGTCGTTCTATCTCCCTGGAGTGAGCGCAGAAGACTTGAGGACAAAACAGTCCACCGTCTAGCTCCGTCACAAGCCCGTAAGAGGCCAACGCCTTAACCGCGAGATAGCCAGGAGTGTTCAAATCAAATCAAATCAAATTGTTTATTGTCTTAAAAACTAATACATAGTTGTATAGACAGTAGTATTACATTTGGCCGTGATAACATTGAATTCTTTTTTAATGATCAAATTCTTCTACTACTAATCAAAACGTAAAAGGTTACTCGTAAGAATGAAGAAGGTATTATTGTAGAATAAAATCGAGTCTCATCATTTAGTTTACCAGATTAAAAACACAGAGTAAATTATTCTTTAAAATACCGATAAAAATAAGTTTTTTTAGTATAAAATTAATAAATGTAATGTCAAAAATAACAAAAAAAAGTGACGGTTGTCAAAACGTAAAATAAAATGTCTTAGTGATTATATTGTAAATAAAAATAGTCAAGGTATAATTAATATGTGCCTACCTAATAATAAAAAATAGTTAATACGTTTTAGTCAAATTGAAAATCGTTTTAAAACCTATTACAGAAAGAGATATAGTCGAGATGCAGACAGTTTTTAGAGATCGTTAATGTCGTACAATTCTCTTTCAATTAGATATAATTTGAGTTTATTTTTAAATTGGAGCATTTTTCCTTCGCGGCATATATTTTTTATACTAAAGGGTAGCTTATTGTAGCATATAATTCCGACGTAGCTCGGATTCCTTTTAAAAAGTTCTAGATTTGGACGAGGAAGAATCAGATTATTTCTCCCCCTGGTAAAGTGTTTATGGGTATCTGAATGTATCGGCAGCTGAGCTAGGTTTTTTGTGATCAATTTAACGCATTATAAAACGTATAGAGATGGAAGGGTGAGGATTTTAAGCCTTCTGAAATGACCACGGCATGATTCTACATAACCCAGATTACTTAAAATTCGAATGGCCCGTTTTTGCAATGAAAAAATATGTTGCCTTAGATCGATGGTGCATTGCGCCCAGAAGAGAATACCGTAACGGAGAAAAGACTCAAAATAAGCGAAATAAATCGTTTTCGTGTCCTTAGAATTAATCAGTTTTTGTATTTGGCGCAGCAGAAAACAGGCACTAGAAAGTTTGTCACTTAATTGTTCTCCGTGTGCATTACCCGGCGGGCCTACACTCACTCCCTTACTTCCAATTGTGAACAGATTGGTTACGAGTTCGAGGTCGCTTGCGCGGTCCTCTCCCTTACGAAGCCGTAAAACGGTGTTTACCGAATATATCGCGGACCACAGCGTCCTTTGCCCGGCTGTTCACCCAGGATCGGGTAGCCGATGGTCATTTCAAGAGCAGTCGCCGTAAGGTCCGCAACCACCCCCGCTCTATAGGAAAGAGTACTGCTTCCAGACTCCCCCGACTGTTAGTCAGAGTGCACAGTCGATTGGCTTACAGCGCACGGTGCGCAGACCGTCCAGGAGCGCCAGAAGGTTGATTCCCAGGGGAAAATAACCATAAGGCCAGAGTCCTACCCAGGCTCGCACTTCATGCGTGGAGGCCGTCGGATAGGTGTTGACCCGTGAGCGTGGTCAACTCAGCAAGGGCCCATTAACTCCAGTATTATGCGCAGGTTTCAATTGTATATCTTGGATATTGACCACTCACTGCCGAGCGCCCCGCTCAACTGACCAATCGGATGATTTTGCACCTGAAACCCGTCCTTTTTTCGCACAGTGCTACAATGTCACTCGCTACATCTAACAAAATCTATTAAAACTATATAGTAATGTGGCTTTGTGTTACCGGACGTGTAATTGATTTTGAAACACTTTGGAATTCATAAGTCACTTTTGGAAATTTTGACTTTTGAGACTTTGTTCTACCGCATGTGCGATATGTCTGTGAAAATTGATTCAATAGATTTTGTATAAATTGATGAGGCATAAGTGTCATCCATAAAGATGCAAAGTTGCAACTGATCCCAATATTTGAATAATTTATTATTTTACTCAGAAATCATACGTACTAAAAGAAAAAAACAATTTGAAAAAGTCGTCATAAATATTTATTTATGTAAAATCACCATAGTTCATTTGCGATATTTTCATAAAAAAATATACAGTATATTTATAAATCAAATATCTTTTTTTTTTGTTTATAATAACATTGAAAAAATATAATTTATTAATTATTCGTATTCTATAATTTATAAAATCATTTTGAAATTATGGGACACATATATCCTATGGTCCTTAAAGGGTTAAAATATTATCAGTTTCGATTTAATCTAAATGTAATTTCATTTAAATTCTTCTGCTGCTCAGTAGCAAGAATTCGGCACAGACCTTTGTTTCATGCTCTCGCCCGGCAAAGTGAAATATTCCAAGTAGGATTAACTTTACAGTTCCATTCGAGAAAGTGCTCAAAAGAAATTGCCCCATCGACGGGCATTCCTCTCGCGAAAAGTCATTAACATTTTCCATAAAGAAAACACTTTCTCGCACGAATATTTCTTTCACTCATTTTCTCTTCGAGAGCATTATCTTCATGATGT
This sequence comes from Micropterix aruncella, assembly GCA_944548615.1. Classification (NCBI taxonomy): domain Eukaryota; kingdom Metazoa; phylum Arthropoda; class Insecta; order Lepidoptera; family Micropterigidae; genus Micropterix; species Micropterix aruncella. The sequence continues at coordinate 33,580,683 of OX155950.1, forward strand.
CGCCCTCGGAATTACCTAGCACTCAATAAAAAAAAGTTGGCTAGAAGCCTAGAATAGTGTTGTGATTGATTTGTCGTTTGAACATGTCATGATATCCATGAAGTTCATACAATTGATACGAACTGGACAAAACAGGATCTGGGGCTATAAAGGTTCAGAAATTGACGCTGGAAATTGATAATGAATATACTCTTTGAGCAAACAATAACCATCCTGTATTTAGCACAAGATGAGTAGCAAGAAAGCAGATTAAAAAGCGGAATGACATCGAATCGCTTAGGATTTTCATGTATATAACATGTATATGCTTACTGCGCTCATATAGCCCATATCAGCGAATCTGACATCTGAAAGCCCCCAGTGAGTGCGTCGCCGCCCCCGGCGGATATTCCTAGATTTGCTCGCGGTATATTCGCGACATGACGAGCCGCGACAATCAGATTTTGCCCCGCGCACCTGAGACTAGCGCGCCGCGCCCGCCGAACTCTCGCGAGCCACTCTGACAAGTAGATTCCCGACCTAAACTCGCGGCTTATATCGGATTACGCTTGCGTGAATTTCTACCACTAAATCAGATTAGTTCTGTGTCTAGCGGATGTGTCAAGCGTTTTGCAGTGCACCGAGCGCTCCCACGTTCCACTATGTTTATGACGTTGATGAGAGAAATATTGCGCGTGGTTGTGTCTCAAGGAAGCCAGGAGAAAGTTTATTATAGAAACATCCAATTAACCCTTTGAGTAGCAGCATTATTTCATGGCAGACCGCGGCAATTTATTTGAATTTCTTGCACCATCGCCGCGCTCGTCAAAAAGTACTATAACTATGGAACTACTATAGCAATCATAAAAATAATAACTGTGCAATGATCGCATTGAAATTTCGTATATAGAATATTGAAATCTTATTTTGTAAAACAATTAGATAATTGTGCATAAATATGAGAAAGACGAAAAAGTGAAAAAAACTCGGCATTTCTAACTTGTACTTACGGCAAAATACGGAACCCTATTTAGAAATTGTAAATGCTATCGTGATCTTTATTAGATTCTTTATCAAAGTTAATATTTCGTTTGTAATATATAGCCTACGGTGTTCTGTTGTGCAACCAAATTTGGTCGTTATGTAGCCGAAGGGTTAAAGACAAATATATTTGAAGGGTTACGGGAAAACAATCAATGCCAACTGTTATTTTTTTTGAAATACCATTTTTAAAATTTATTAGGTTAAAAAAATATTTTTTTAAAAAAAGATCGAGGAATAAATGTGTTTTGTCTGTAAACCAAACATATTTAGGTTTTTTAAAAAAATACACTTCTTAAAAAAACAAAACTATAATATAATAATAAGAATATGTGAATTTCCTAAAAAAATATACATTTACTTCAGGAGAAAAGCGAAAACGTGGAAAAGTCATTGACCTTGATCAGCATTTCCCATCGCACTTCTCCTCGGCGTCAACCAGAGGATCATCGAGGTACCCCACCTCTGGACCTGACGGGAAAAAACGATCAACATCCACCGTTACCGCGTGGACATTGATCGTTCTTTTCCGTCACACGCTGTTTTTTCTCTTCATTTAAGAGCAGGCCATGATCTTTTTGTCAAAGATCAATTCGTTTGGGAACAAGCCACAAGATGGCATTGGTATCTCAATTTTACAAAAAAAAATGCATTGATCGTTCTTCCCCGTAACTTATTCATTTATTATCGGTGCTTTCCAAAACTTTGTATCGCGTCAGCATCCTGTACCTGATCTGTAATTATGTCATGGTACTAACTGTTTAAGGCAAGCCAAAGCCATATGTTCTTGGATGCGGTTAACGGTGGAAATTGGACGTTGGGTAGTTGGGTAGTTGGAAGTTGGTTTCCACCTTTTTAAAGATCTTGGTCTCTACAGGAAGATAATTAACTCCTTCCTAGAAAAAAATATCTAAAAACTCGATTTCCGCATCACAAATTCTACGGCTTTGAAGGGGGAGTGGATGGTATGGTGGACGCTCATATGTGGCAAGCCAGCTGGCCTAAATCGACCACAGCCGGCCGTTAGTCCAGAGTTCACGACTCCCCTTAAAAGTGTAGTAATGATATTATGATGGGCCCGACTTTGGTCGGTGAATTCCATGGCAGCTCCGTTTGTATATTATCTTTTGTTTATTAAACAATACATCAATATTCTGTGAGAAATTAAACGGTACAATTATAAAATAAGCCCGAACTTCCCCGTTAGGTTACAGAATAGCCCCCTTGCTTCGCTCGGGACAGTTGGGACCGCGAAGAGAGGCACATCTGACATGGGGGACACGTGTGTGCCATTCGGCCGGTCGTCGAACCCCAACCCACTTGCATTAGAACTCACTGGATGGCCGAACTTATCAACTATGAAAATCTCGCCTATTAATTTGGCCGAGCGCTTCGCTTTTTGCGCTTGGACCCTCACTCGGTCGATGATTCATTACCGCTCGCCGCCATCCAACACTTTGCGGATGCTACTTAATCTACTGTAGTGTGCGAAATAATGAGAATACCTAAAATATGGACGAAAAGATTTTTATTCTCGCTTCTCTTCGTAATACTCGGGACCTGCGCCTGTTTTACACAAAGATATACAACTCAAACTATTCCAAGCACTCCCTAATAAACAGAGCTATGACAACGCACAGTAGGCGGTGTCGACTACAACGAACCCGTCACCCCAGGCTGATATAACGATATATACTCGTTCTTTCAGCCGTGGGATGAGTGTAGAAGATTTAGGGACAAGAAAGTCTACTGTCTAGTTCACCAACCCATTAGAGACCGACGCCTTACGGCGAGGCACCGGGAAAGGTAACCAGCGGGCAGCCTCGCCTCCTAACTACTAGTATTGGCAGGATATCTCCGTCTGGAAATTACCTTCAGAATACGTTCGTCCTCCCGACTGGTTACGAGTCCGAAGTCGCTTACACGACCTCTAGCTGTTTTTATACAGCGGTAATTCGATTAGAATTTATCGCGGACCTGGGCGTTCTTTGCCCGTAGTGCCACACGGGATCGAGTGGCCCAAGGTAATTTAAAGAGTGGCATGACAACAGATCACAGTATATTTCCAACAGTATATTTCCATAGTCTCCAGACTCCTTCAGCAATTAGTCAGAATGCACAACCGATTGGCTTCGCCGAACGGCGCGCAAACCGTCCAGTGACGCCGGGATGCAATCCCGCCGGGAGAAACCGGTCCACCAGCTTTGAGGCCTGAGACACGGGAGTCTTACCGGGGTCGCCTTCCACTCGAGGAGGCTTCTGAATAGGAGCTGAAACGTGAGTTGAGCCGATCCGAGAACGAAGTGGATCTTGTTGCCCAAGCTGCGTGAAACCGTTCATCACCCGATACAATGACAACGTACAATGATAGGTTCGGGTACATTGATATTATCGCTTCCATTAAAAGTCACTTAATTGAAACCATTAGAAAATCATTAAGTCCGTGGTCCCTACCTATTTCAGCTGATGTCATTAATACCATAAGCAGATAAGCAGATTTTTATAATATAATGTTCTCAATTTATCATCATATTGCCTGCAGGCAATAAGCTCGCCTTTTCTTAAGAATAAAGAGTTTTATTATTATTATTATTATTATTAATATGTCATTGTGCGACTAGTAAGTATGTGCGGTAAGTATTTACTATGGTAAATAAATTTGCTTCGTACCAAGCGAACGCTGCATGTGTACTAGAATGTAAGTCGCTGCAATGACTTCGTGCAACGACAAAATCTGTTATTACAAGCAATCCATACATATTCGCGTAGCTTTCGTAATGTCATCTGCGGTCGCGCTTACAGCCGCACACTCGATCCTATCTATAATTAGAAAACGAAAATGTTTTCGAGCGTATTTCGCTTGTCATAATTTGTTTCCAGAAATATTACGCACGTCGAGCCACTTAACGATGTGAATAATTAATTATCTTACATCCTTTGCATTCTTGCCGATCCTGAGAGCTGCGCGAAGCGTCTCAGATCATCCGTCTTTGCATATCATTTGTTATCTCGCTAGTGCTATAATGGAAAAAGATTTAAATTAATCTTATTATTCTGCATTTGACGTTTGCTGTTTAAATCTGCCATACGTTATCATATTATCATATCTAAATATTATGAAATCCGGAAATTTCTTAAACATTTCTATTGAAAAATCATTGCCTCATAAAAGATCCAGTAATATCGCTACGACCAATTAAAGTTATTACACCAATTAGAAGCTCCCTATAAAATCCCCACACTAACCTGCTTTATACGCCTTATATATTGGAATAAATTGGGATTTTACGGGGGCGTAATGAATGCGGCTAATACGTAGGGTTGCCACAGAAAACTGTAATAAATTCGGAACACTAACTCTATCGGATAGCTTTCTTTTTTATTTATCATTATTTGGAGGTGATCAATCAAGTTTTTAGCTGTGATTAAACAACGCGACACCGCAAAATCGCGACAAACTGCGGCTTCTTCCTCTTCTTCTTTTTTTGTCTTGCTGTTTTTTACCCACTAATCCTTAAGCGCCAGGTTTTTTTACCCTCTGTCTAAGCTGGAGTTTTTTCGGTCCATTTTGTCGAGAGTCATCTTGGTGGTTGGCGGCTCCTAGGCGCCTTACAGTATTAGAACTGGCGATCATATGTCATTTAGTAATATAACAATATTTATTGGTATTAATTTGTAGCTCCTATTGATACCACCAAGCGGAGAGCCTCTCTAAATCTAGAAAGCCAAAGCAGGATCACAGGGCTCGATATAATGCTTACGTTGGGTGTCATCCACTTTTAAACCGTAATCACAGTGCATTAAGTTAGATTTAATATATGAGGTAAAAATTTCAAACAGATTTGGACCTAGTATGGATCCCTGTGGCAAATTCAAATATAGAGATAAACTACAATACAAAATGACTACCGCATAAGTCATAGTGAATCTGGTTTTCAATTCAAAAATACTGATCCTCCATAAAGTTAAAGTGCCAGAGAAGGTAGCTGTGAAGTGACTCTATTAAAAAAATGTAAGCGTAATGATGTTTGGAGGCAACATGATTGCATACGTATATGGTTCAAGTCGTTTCAAAGTATACGACTTGGGTCTACTGCGCTAACCTGTGTGAAGTATGTGAAGTGCGCTGTGTGTGAAGTGTGTGATGACTATGAGGGTGTGTGTGTGTGTGTGTATGACTGTGTGTGAAGTGCGCTGTGTGAAGTGCTCCATTGTGAGAAGTGCTTTTCCACTGTGTGCTTCCGATGTGTACGTTCTAAAACATCCGCTGTTATTTGACAGTTTAATTTGGGATTCTTATTGCATGGAAATAGGCGATAGTTTTTCCCGGCGTTTTTTTTCAAAGTAACATTTGCCGTCTTCACGGGGACAGAAAGCTTGAAGAGATGCTGCAAGCCGGCACTTTACCTACATTGGGTAGTTCAATTTCTACCTACGCGACGCCAGCTAGCGCAGATCGTTGCGATGAATATTTTGGCACGAATTTTGAAAATCGTATGTGCAGTTTCTAACGGTTTCATGCAGCTCGGGCCAGGTGGAATGTCTATGATTTAGGTCGGCTAAACTCACGGCTCAAATTCCATCCGGTAGCCTACTCGAAGACTAACCTGGGACCTAACCTGGAAAGGCCACTGTGAACTCTACCTGCGGCTGTAACCTACATTCGTAGATCCATTACAATAATAATAATAATAGATAATAAAATATAAAAATAATTATTAAGTTCTTTAATAATTATGAATACCACAGGTCCAGAAGTAATACTTAGGTAACAAAACAAAATTATATTTACAAAAATCGGTTGTCTGTAAAGTCGGTAGTTGAACGTGACAACGTCATAAGATGACTGATGGGATGGTTGCATTTGAAGCAGTTTCATTTAAGATTCTGATATTGTTTATTACAAACACCCAAAAATAGGTATATGCTTTTATACTCACCGATTTGACTACAACATGTAAATGTATTATTGTATAGCAGTATAATTGTATAATTGTTTATTGTTTAAAGTTTATTGTTTTTTTTTAATTTGAAAGTTTGAAATCTCAAACTGTTAAATAACGGTTTGAGAAGCGTATGAGCACGCTGCGCCATCTAGCGGTAGGTAATACGTCGTAAATAAACAATATCAGCGACATTTTACCAACCGCTAGATAGCGCATCGTAATGATAGCTTTTCATACTTTTTTATTTTTTTTTTAATAAAAGTTGCTTACTTCGTTTCACTTTGTTGTACCCACAAGAAAATTGTCCGTTCAGTAATAACATTCCGTATATCAAGAATACATATAAAATTATGTCAAGAATTTAAATCAATCTAGTGATTTTCATTCGCACTATTTTAGACTGAGGTTAGTAAATAATTCTTGTCGCAACCGGTAGATGGCAGCATTTATATTGAATAATAAATATAATAAATGGAACGCCTCAGTGCGAGGTAACGCCGCATGAGTCATGTTTTTTCGTGCGTGCAGCCGCCTCCATCGAATTATAAGAAATTAAAAAAATATATACGAAAAGATATAGAAATAAGCAATATGTTGACGAAATAATCAAATCAATATACATGGCAACCCTGTTATCTCTACGAATCGGTAAAATGAAATAGTCGTGCTAACAAGTCCAAATTAGTCTCACTGACATTCCCGACAGTTGTGTAAACATCACACTTCCACCGGGGCGGTACGAAATTAGAAATTTGTGAGGGGCACCCATAAAGCTGATAACTTAAAAAAACACATTAATTTATCTCTCGGGCGCAGCACGGCGTCCGTTTTGTAATGTGATATTTTTATCAGTAGTGGGGCGGATACAGCGCGGCCGCGCTTCCTACTCACTTTAATAGCGGTTATAAAAATCCTATGATAGTTCGAATACATCTGTCGGCATATTTCGTAAGAGAATCATGCATTTTCACCATGCAAGTTGCAAGTTGTGAAAGAATCATGCATTTTCACGCATATAGTGGACTGCAAGTTTAATATAATTATTTAATAATAACAATATAGTATATCAGCCAGAATTATTCATCAAGAACTCGCCCTCGTATGGATTACACGATGGCATAGTGCCATAATATTATAAGTACTCACTGGAAGTTGTTTAAGAAAGCGACGGAGCTAGACTTAACACTGAAAGAAACACGTGCAACAGTCGCAATGGTGAGACAGAAAATGCCAGAGTAGGACACACTTAAATCTGTATGCTACGCTTCAAATATGTTGCAAAGACAAATATAGTAAATATCTGGATTAGACTTGAAGCAATTAACTAACGGCTGGCAGACAGCTTACTCATAACAATAAAAACGTTGCAACTTCTATGACTGTAGTTGGTAGCGTAGTAACAGATGTCGCGTTCGTCGATTTAAAGCGTAATGTCGATCGATCGAACGCGAACATTAGAGTCATTTTAGTATCGTTGTTTAAATCGTATCACATCCAGAAAGCTAAAGCCAATAGGCCTGGTTCACGTGGGGCTCTACGAAACGGCAGAATACCGAGTGGTAGAAGTCACGGGCCTTATAACAGTGCCTGTCGACCGATTTGTAGCGTCCGTAGCCACGTTGACACCTGTTCACCCCGTTGTTACCGAAGTTAAGCAACGTTGGACGCGGTCAATACTGGGATGGGTGACCGCCTGAGTAGTTGACTGCGTGATGCTATAAATGCCCACCAAGAAGATGTTGCCGATAGGCAACAAGGCGGGTTCCACGAAAAGGTATCAGCATTGCGGGTAAAAAAAAATCGTTACAGAGAGGGTCTGGTCATCTTAGTTGGCTGGTTGTTTCAATGTAGAAGGACTGGAAATGAATGAATCATTTCACGGTGTGCAAGCAGAGTCCGTGTTTTAACACTTTTGCAAAAGCTAGCACTGAAGACATCGTGTGATAAGTCGGAAATATGAACCTGCAAACCGTACTCGTTAAACTAACATATGCACCATTTTAATATGCATACTCTTACGGAATTGAAAAACACTTAAACCACTCCATATCAATACACTTTTGTCAAATTCATCTCAGCTTTACGAGCACTTTCGTGATTCAATTCTATTTCTATGGATGGGCGACCGGAATTGCCGTTTTATGTCTTTTTAATATTCCGGCATTTCAAATGCATTTGCTTCGTTGTAAATGTTACTGTCGCCACTAAAATTCGAGCTGATAAATGAAACGACGTTTTTTGTATTTAAAACCACACGATCGAAAATAGTCTTTATGTAAATTTTAAAAAGTGCACTATCTTTTTCGCGTGGAAAATGGACACTGCACAAGTCATAACCCTCACTTATTATCGCGGTGGCCTGAGGGATTTGTCACTGTTTTTGTGCGCATTTTAAATGAAATAGCAACCGCTTGGCTAACCCTTGAAAACTCCTTGTAGTTTTTCTTTTATACTTTCACATACTCATTAACACAGTGACTCTGCTTCGAAGTTCATATATATATATATATATATATATATATATATATATATATATATATATATATATATATATATATATATATATATATATATATATATATATATATATATATATATATATATATATATATATATATATATATATATATATATATATATATATATATATATATATATATATATATATATATATATATATATATATATATATATATATATATATATATATATATATATATATATATATATATATATATATATATATATATATATATATATTTATATATATATATATATATATATATATATATATATATATATATATATATATATATATATATATATATATATATATATATATATATATATATATATATATATATATATATATATATATATATATATATATATATATATATATATATATTTCATAAGTTTTGTAAAGAAATCCGTTTATAGGATCATGTTTTTATTTAAAATAAAATTAGTAAAAGCTACTTAAAAAGTAGCGAAGGAAATCCCAGGTTGTATATATATATATATATATATATATATATATATATATATATATATATATATATATATATATATATATATATATATATATATATATATATATATATATATATAATTTATTTAAAGAAATGCGCATTTTTTAAAACTATAGTACATTACATATTATCATTAGAGGCTCCGTTATAAATAGTAGCAAAAAAGAGAGTACCGCAGCCCAGTCCATCTTTAGATCAACGCTGCCTAACTAGGCCTAAGCCCGTACTAAGGCAAGCGTACCAAGAAAATAGTGGCTTGTGCATACTTTAAACTACATATGTTAAAAGAGAAAAAATATACAAAAATAGTATCTAATAATATTAGGACTTAACTTAAGGCAATAAACAATGTATGTAGCAATTAATCATTACTCTAAAAACTAGCTCAATGCTATGTCAATGCGTCTGTCAGTCTGCAAATTTTATCCCTTCTCCTTAAGGCTCCGTATAAAGAACACGCATATTTCAAACAATCTAACCATCTATTTCACTGACATAGGCTACGCCGAAATAAAGAGCGTTTAGTCGATGTGCGTGACAGAGACTACTTAGGCTGGTGTTATTAATATCCAAAAAGGAATCAATCCAGAAAATTACAAAAACAATACATTTTCAATATCAATCCTCGTAATTCCTGGTGCTTTATTAAATTAAAGAACCAGGCCACACTAAAGGCCACTATTGACAAGAGAGTATTGATTGAATCCCTTGTCAATTAATATGTGTTTAAAATTAATTTATTTTGAATCATGGAACCAGGGTTGATAGGTTCCTTTTTAACGAACTAATTTACAAAAGTTAGATAGCCAATTCGAAATTTAAATTCTAAGCGTCAACATATATTTTGAAATTTTCTCAACAATAAATAATAATTAAATAATATATTTAGTGAATATAGTGCAATTCGGCGGTTAAGTAACCCGACCAGGTTGCCACAAGCCTAGGAAATGGATATATTTTCCTAAAAGTATGGAGCTCGCCAAGACGTGTGGCCGATGTGGCGAGTATCGGGCTAAATACCTCCAATCATGATGAACAGTACAACCTTATGAGGGAAACGGACGAATGATCCGGATGGAGAGTGATTGGAGAGGCGTATGCCCAACGGTGGGCGAATGCGCGCTGATTAAGAAGAAGAGAAGAAAAAGATAGCCAATCGCGAAAGGAACTCCAACAAAATTACTTATTTTTTGTTGGAAATGCCACGGAATACATATATAGAAATAGCAATGAAAATTAAGTATGTGGTAACATTAAAACATGAAATTTGAGTACATAGGTACATACATACAACCTATCGTGACGTCTTAAAAATTATACTGTATATATTTTTTTAAAAGTATATAAAACACAGGAAACCAATAATTTATTTCAAGTACGTTTTTCTCCGTTTTAGCTTTTTGTAGATTGTTTCCCTTTCTGTATAATGCCAGCCTAATGATGTTGCTTCTACAACTCCACTCCAGCTTCTTAATCTCTTGCTAAGGTATTTTAAATGTAAGTTTGTTTGAAATTTATAGAAGAGAGGAGGATTGAAAGAATCGGAAAACAAAGAAAAATTAATGTGATTTTGTGATTTTTTATCGAGATTTTTTCGCGATTATGTTTCTGTATTGACTAAACCTCGAAAATATAGTTTACTCTCAATATTAGTTTTTTATGTTAGTTTAATCAAATGCTACTATGCGAATTATTGGATTAAAATATGCGCAGCTGACCTTATACGATACCCATCCTCTTTTTGTCCGTTTTCCCAATATTTTACTATAATAAATCACCACTAGCTGGCAGTATTATCATTAGTTTTCAAATTCTTATGGACGTTAATATTTAAAAGCATTTTTTTCTAAACTACTTTTTAATTGCTGTACGAAATGCATCCCTCCATGATTTACTGATTTCGCAGGCTCTAGCCTATCATTGTTCTTTGATTATTACAAATAATAATTAAATTCAATATCTCACGATTGACCCTCGGCACCTGCTAAAGGGTTTACGCCAATAGCGACGGGAATAAGCTAAATGGTCGCATCGTGAAAAATTATCCTTTGCGCCAGAATTTATGTGAAATCGGACGCTTCGCATGCCCTGCGGGATGTTGTGATAACGCCTGGATATATTATTCGGCTTTTTGGACTGCTATCGCAGCCTCGGTTTTTTCCTCCATTTTCTTTTCCTCCCTCTATTGGACCAGGATTGAACTAACTGCCGCAACGTTATTATTTGCTGGAAGTATATTTTTAGTTTGCGGGAAATAGCAGGTCGTTGATTAGTTTCATTGGTAGGCTAATTGACAAGTGAAAATATGGCTTTAGAATTGCGCCTGTGCAAAAATGTACAGATTAGATTTATAAATACTCTATTAAACAATCGATTTCTTTGGGTCTCCTGAAGCATACCATTACAATTTCCAAAATCTAGCATATTTTGTCCTTCGAACCAGATAATATAATAGTACAACTGTTTATGGAGCTACAATACAACAGTGTTTTGGTCGAAAAATGCCACCACGAAACCTAACAGGAGGGGTTTTAACCTAAATACCACATCGCATCATCAACATGGTACAAATATTTTAACTTGCATCTAATACTAACACATTCAAAAAAATCGTATGACTAGTCAAAAAATTCATATGACTATTTAATTACCTTCTATACCTTAGGAGTAATACGCTGAGAAATATCGATCAACACAAGCCAAACAAGAGCTAATGATTGTTATATTCCGATTTTTAAAATAACCTATCCTAATCTCGATTCATTAGTCTATAAATGGATATCCATTAGTCTATAAATGGAATCCCTAATATGAATACTCTAACGGGTTTCAAAAACTTCGAAAATTCATATTTTCTTCGTAACTTTCAGGAAAAATAAGAATGTCGTCAATAACTGTTTCTTTGTCGATGGTTTTTTGTCAAAGTTTCTAATTTGTTTATAGTTTTCTTCCAATGTTTCACTTTAAGATTAACGCTAATATAATCTAATCTTTATATCTATTATATTTTTTACGTATTTCGTCCATGGATTTCTTGGTATATGCGTGGAACCATTAATCTTTAAATGATTGTTTACATCGTACGTCGTAGGTCTATGGTTACCTATGGCTATTTATATATAATTCGTTTGTTTGAAAAACTTATTTTAAGCACAATAGAGTACAACATGGCGGGCCTATTGTTAAGTAATAGTAATATCTTACGACCACACCGGTGATTATGATATTATCATCAGGGTATTGCTTGTTATCATTTGTAGCAGAATCATCTATCATAATGTTAATATCACCCTCGCGGGTTTAGCCTTTCGTCTATTACAAATAAACTTTAAAATTACCTTAGTTATTTGAACGTTAATATATCCAGCGAACCGCATTGGTGCTATTTATAGATACATATATATGTCGGATTCGCTTAGCGAGTTTTCCTCCAAATTCTAACTGAAAGGGGCTACACTTACTGAAACTGTGTATATCAGCGCTAATCCAAATAACTCGAGCTATCAACTTTAATCCGGTTAGCGGTTCAAAGCGAAATGCTAAACGTTCAGCTATAGATACTCGCGCTAGTACTGCCATCGCAGATTAGGAAAGATTGTCACGCCTATTGCATCAGATACGTCACGCCTTTGTAAATGTTTATAATTTTTAAGTGTGAGAGTATAAATCAGCGCAACACAAAAGAATGTAAGACTCTTTACGGAAGAAAAAATCTTTGGATTTGAAGGATTTAACTATTTAAGACTATGGGACATACGTGTCACATAAATTAAAAAATCATTTAATAAATTATCGAATACGAATAACTTATAAATTATATTTTTTCCATAATATTCAGACAGCAAAATCTTAATATTAGCAAAAAAAAAAATATATTTAAAAATATGCCTTATTTTTTTTTAAATATCGCAAATGGGAAAGTTTGGGAAGTTTTAAATAAATGAATAAAATATTTATGGTGACTTTTTCAATTCGTTTTTTTTCTTTTAGTACATTTTTAAGTGCGTATGATGTCTGAGTTAAATAATAACATAATTAAATTTTGGAAAAACTTTGCATCTTTATGAACCACAGGGACACCTATATCCCATCAATTTATACAAAATCTGTGAAACCAATTTTCACAAAACTTAACATACATGTTATTTACATAGCCCTTTAACAGTTTTATGTATCAAAAAAATCCATACTCTACTGCAAAGCTTATGGTATATAAATGGTTAAAGGACAGCTGATCGATTTTTTAAATTGTCATGATTATAAACTAAATATCCTAAATGTATCATTATTAAATTGTGCTCCTTGATTAATCGAATATACAGTATTGGCTGTATTTTTCATTACTTAATACTTAAACTCCGGTTACTGATAACCATAGTTCCGTCACCTATTTTTTTATTAGATAGTACTAGTGCCTATACTTAGTAGCATATAACAGCAATTTATTAAACAGTTCTGAACTACAATGGGCAGGGTTTTTAAGTCTAAATTAATTAGGTCGCCTCTGGCGCCACCTACAAAAGTTTTCGCACACTTCCCCATAGTGCGATTGCAGTTCATGTCATATCTGTTGCGACTACGCTCTATATTTAATCTGTGGAGCGGCGTTGCAGGCGGTTGACAGTAACGCGCAAAGTTGCAGCAGTGGGTGGGCGTGGCCGAGGAGCCCGTAACTGATCCGAAAGTTTCCGAGGGGCCGTCGCGAAGTTGGCCGACGCGCTGCTCGCGATAGTTTGGCATCTCGGAGCCACGCTGAGTGATACGCTTTAATTTACCCGTTTAGCATCATCATAAAAGTTGTCGCGCGTCTCTCTCGGACGCATCGCCGCATCTCTCTCGCACTGTAATCAGGATCGAGCACCGCCCGCGGGGATGGAGCGCCTAGTCTTTCACCGTGATTCCTTGTTAGCATGTTATGTACCGTGTTTTGGTAAATAAGGAACATACCATAACCATGGAATAACTCAATATGCTGCGAAACCCGAATACCTATAACATATGGTGGCAGCGGTGGAATATATACCCTGCTGCTGATTGGGTCGCGGTAAACTATCATACGCACACTTCGCTCATCGCATCACCTTATGCCCGCACTGCACGTTGGCCAATGCTTGGCCGCATCGTTAAGGTGCAATCGAGTCGGCACCACTGTGAAAAATGTATGGTAAAGGGCGAGAGAGATATAGACAGTGGTCAAAGCATCGTCCAGCGTGTAGAGCGGGCATTAAATAAACACTGATCAAATGGTGGCGAGCCAACAACGGAAGAGTGCGAGAGATGGCAGACGATCGGGGCTCAATTCGGGCGAGCGATTGAAGGAAATTGTCGAACGACATAGACTCGGCTTCCATGCGACAACCTGCTGATTTTTAGGAATGGCCGAAAGAAAAAAATCTGCGACAACGACGGATTGAGGCTGACTCACAGAGCGGTCGTTATTTCCGTCGACAGGCCATTTTAAATGCCCGTGACGTCTTCCACTATTCATTCTGTTGGGTGAGGCTTCTCGTGAGCCGGGCCCATTGATCCCACTTTCAGTTAGAGCATCGCGGGGCTGACTCCCTTTGGCAGATATCGCGATGAGGTGCCTGACGGATCTGGCGCCTTGTGGCATTAGGATGAGGGCCGGAGAGCGTACATGGCATCTTCTGTGGCGGTGACTGCTGTGCTGTAGTACCCGCGCTGGTGGTTCGCTAATGTAGCTGATTCCGCGGGTACAGCTTTTGGACTTCTGGCGGCCTGGTGTTTAGCAGAGTGAGCTGACAGATGTGCTCGTGCCGCGAGATTACGGCCCTGTGGTACATAGTGCGCGCGAGGCGTTTCACGTATTTCTCCACGAACTCTGTCTTGCTAAAATCGCGTTCCAGAGTCGAGTTTCCGACATACCGTAAGGCTAATTATTCACAGGACGGCGGATTTGACGTAGAATATATAAGCGCGCAAGCGAGACAGAGTTGGTGTATTTTATCCCGCTCCAACAAAAAATAGCCGTAGGCGACGCGATGCTTCGTCTTTGAATCAATGTTCAACTGGTTTTAAACTATCATTAGTACGGAAAGGAACGCAGTAATAATAATTGATAAATAATATATTATAATATGATTTTAGCATCATATCATACTTTATGAACTGATTTCCATTGATTGCAACAGAACAATTGCTTCTTTTTAACACGCTTTTATTAGGTCGACCTGTATGTAACTATGTAATGGAATCTAAGTTATCTAATTTAACCATCTTCCAAGGATCGTAGCGTTATGAAAATTGGCAGCTGTATGTAGTTCTGATGACAATACAATAATATGGTACTGTCGAACTGATCTGATGATGGAGTCGGAAGATATGAACTGGAACTTCATGATGGAACATCGTATCATAGCTGTATTTGGACTTGTTACAAAAGTCTTGGAATGAACTTTGACCACGATCAGGTTTCAAGGTCTGATGATGAAGCCGGAAGATAGGGACTGGCATTCCATGATGGAATATCGTAGCATAGCCGTGTGTATGTGAATATCGTATCATAGCCCAAAAGCGTGTTTTTAGTGTTTT
This sequence comes from Micropterix aruncella, assembly GCA_944548615.1. Lineage (NCBI taxonomy): Eukaryota > Metazoa > Arthropoda > Insecta > Lepidoptera > Micropterigidae > Micropterix > Micropterix aruncella. The sequence continues at coordinate 33,596,233 of OX155950.1, forward strand.
TTTAAAAAACTATTAATTTACTTACCGCGACTTCTCCATAGAAATATTTTGCAGTAGAGCAGTATACTCGTATACTCCGAAATTGTATAAAGACCTTATACTCTCCACCGCCCAGTAATAATTACTGAAACTGAATAAACTTAATATTGGTTTCAGCAGTGGAAAACTATATAAAATATGTAAGGCTGTTTAATATATAAAGGCACATGGAGGGCAATATTAGGGAAATATTTGCAATTATACCTTTTATTTTGGTTATGCGATGTGTTGATTTGGCATGTGTCGGAATAACAGATATTGCGATAATTCCAGTATTTTAAAAAAGTTATAAAAATACATTTATGAATTCAGTTTATTTTTAATCTCAATAAAAATAACCATATATAAAATGGAATATAATAAAAAATACCTTTTTTTAAGTATGATTTTAATAGATCAAAATTCAAAGTTCAATATTATCAAATACAATACAATACAATACAATCAACTACTCCTGTAGATAGGCATTCCTACACTTGGATGGCTGTAATATTATATTCAATATTACCTACTTACAAATAATGAAATATACTAATGTCATTAAATAGTAAGAGAGAATAATATAGTAAAATAGAAATGAAAATTACATGTAGAATAATCAACGTAAAATAATGTTATTGTCAATCCAGCAATATGCCTTCGTATTTTTTAAACATAAATAGATGTATAATAAATTAAATGAGAATTAGAATGTCAGCTATCATAATAACGTTATGTTTAAAATTTTACAAATTTTACTAATTATCAACATGGAAAATAAACTCGGATTTTTCAAACTCCCTTATACCATAAATTGGGTTTCTTACTATCTTTTTATATTGGTCCTCTCCAAGGCTTTTTATTTGCTCTGGAATCTTATTAGCTTATATCCGTAGCTTCATCAAAATATGTGTAAAGACATTAACTTTCAGAGACTAGTACCTAAGTTTTATATAAAATTGATTTTCACAAAAGTATTTTATTGCAGACATGGATACTTAAAATTAGAAACAATAAAAGTTATTTTTTTATTGTGTACCAATGGGTTTCAGGATCGATATTCAGGATAATAAACGTTTTACTCTACGACATCACGTAAGTTGCCCTGCTCAGAAATATGAAGCGACGTTACAAGAGTATAAAATGCTTAGATTACATTATACAAAAAAAAAAACAAGCAGCTTGTGTATGCTGAGCTTGGGGCTGGCATATTCTCGGGTTTAACAAGCTTAGAGGCGGCGCGCTGCGAGGAGTAAGTAGTTTTTAACTCGCCTCCTCATTCGTTCAAAGCCGTGGCGACCGCAGACGGCGTAATGAGACTTTTACAAGATTGAAGCGGCAGGAGGGAGAACGCCGCTTTGGGGAGGGAAGCGTTGGAGCCGGCGTCGGCGTCGGCGTCAGCGTCGCGGCGCTCCGTCGATCGACACGTGGATCGAGCGCGCTTAATAAAACCTCGATCAGTCAGACCGCCTGGCTCCATCGACACTTGACTCCGTAGGAAAATCTTTACATATCCTACACCACGAGATACTGAAAAATCCGCAAGGACGTAAGACAGGATACAGTGAGTGTTGTGTGCAAGACGGATTTTCGAAATTCGCGCGCTACTAGCCCGGCCCCCCACCACCGTTATAACCTACGCAGTCGCGGCAGCGGTATGCAGCCTACCCGCGGAACAACGGATTGACAGCTTTTTCAGTCTACCCTAGACAACGGCCTCTGCAACGTCACCGAAACGTCGAGTGCTACAAATTTTACGCTGTAAATTCGTTTCTATCATATGAATTATATATTACTTTTCATATATTAAATATTTTTTTATGACTTTTGCTTTATAACTTTCTTTTTGTCTATATTTTAGTATAAACCTGTTTTATTTATCACATTTTATTTAAATATTTTTTTTTGTTCTATTTGATGCCGATTTTATAATGGAATTACGTTTTTTTAAGAACAAACTTTAAGGCAGCTGAGTTTTATGGCCATTTTCTAAAATTTTGACATAATTTATTGTAATATTAGAGCCCTGTCCACCGTAGAACAGGCTAGACCCAGTTGGGTGACAGAATCAATTAAGCATAAGGTTAAGTTTTTGCCATTTCGTTCCTATTATTTTTGTATGCAAAATCAGTGGTTTTCTAGCAATGAAACCTCAAATAAATTCTTAAATATATAAATTAACATATATCTTGAGACTCGTGACGATTGGCTGAAGTTATTCAAAATGTGTCTAAAACGGTAATTTATAAGTTTTACGGTAAATAGTGATTTACAAAGAACTATCGACGACGATGATGATTGCCTGGCTTGAGCTTAATTGCAAGTCCAACATTACACTAAATAGTAGATGGGAAAGACCTTAAAACATCGGTATAAATCGAATAGTTATAAAAACCAAACAGCGTTAGTAAATATTTATTATTCACATCAAACTAGCATTCGCGACAGTGTCTCGCGTAGGACAGGGAGGCTATCGATATGACAGTGTTGTCAGGAAAACGTGGCGCACGACACGACACCGATGTCGACTTCCCCCCGAGCTTCAATAGCGAAAACGATATGCTGCCAATAATATTTATTATAAACTGGAAAAATATTGAGATGGGTCGTTGCAGCATGGTATCCGTGGATTCAGAGTTATTATACCTGTTACTGAACTATTATACCTGTTACTGTCCTTCTTCCGTCTCATAAGAACCGATACATGTATACGCAGGATATAATATAAAATAATATACCATAATATAAAATTTATTGTAAAAAACATAATATTATTTCTTTTCTACATTTAATTTATCTCCTGTAATATATTAAATAATACCCAAAACTAACATAAATTACAATTAAAATAAAGTTAATGCACCTATATTACTTTATAATTTCAGAATCGAAATTTTCACAATCATCTCTAGTAGAGTTCGAGAGCTAATTTGACACCCGTCTCTTGCACTGGTTGTCGCTTCCGCGAGAATATACGTTGATATTTTGTTACTTATTTTGTGAAATTGATATTCATACATGCATGTGATATTTCCAGCGCCCTAACACAGTATACTAGACAGTAACGTCTCTTAGAACAGAATAGAAAACGAAGCGAGCTACGTCACGAGTTCAAGGGCTCTCATATGGCCGCCACATGTCTACTACTCCGCCAACGCAGAAATGCATTCATCGAGACGTACCCCTATGCTCATTTCCCTCGCACCATATCCCCGAAATGCCCTGTCGCTCGAGAGTGCGTCTACTGTTCTCTCGGTATACTGTGGCAAAAATAAAGGACAGGTACCTCGTCGTGGTTGATCATTCGTATGTATATGGGCCTTCTCCTGCCCATCGGGTCGCGTTTAATTGAATATAACGTAGATGCATCCCTCAGTGCCACTATTCGGATTCTTCGAGAAATATCAGTTAAAGAAAAGACGGAGATGGATTCAGAAATAGAAAATAATATTTATTACCATAATACCTATCTGCTAACTTCCTTCGCACCCTATCCCCGCAATACCCTGTCACTCGAGAGTGCGTCTACTACTCTCTCGGTATACTGTGGCCCTAAGGTTACGATATAAACGCGACTAGCATCCTTTGTCAACAATTTACGTATCGTGCTTGACCGCAAAAGAAACTGTATCCGAGCGTCCTGTACGCCGGCGTTAAGATGTCATCCCCGCCTAGATATATTACCGGGACCTTTTAATTTCCCGAAATGCTTTTCCTCCATTTCGGAACGTTGGTCATTCTTTTATCAAGAGCCGAATGGGCGACCCGGTGCTTTATTTATTGCCCTGCCCGGCGAGGAAAGCGTAAATATACCTCGACTTTCTCGGATTTGTTGCGGTTTTCGTTATCGGTAGCTTTCTAGAATTGTACACCTCCAAGGTCTGCCATCGAATGTATGTATTAGTAGTAAAATATAATAGTTAATTAAACCATTTCGTTTTATAAAAATAAAGCGGTTCAGGTCTAAAATCAAGCGAACAACCTTTGCATATTGTACACAATACGAAAGTCTCGTAAATATACTGACAAAAATATTGGATTGATTCTTACATTACCATTTTATTATTACGGTTTTATACAGAATAACGATGTTTCAATCGTAATTTTGTTGAATTAGAAGGAATTTTGTTGAAACTCCATTACTCGATAATATGTATCAACATTTTCCCGGCGGTTAAAACGGAATTAACGGTATACTGTAGTTTCAAAATGATTTATTTGTCCGACTACATCCGAACGTATCCTGAACTACATGCTGTCATGTTCGGGAGCTAATGGGCCCTTGCTGAGTTGGCCATGAAGACCCATTTTGACCCACGTCACACTCACGGGTCAACACCCATCCGGCGGGCTCCACGCTCCTCTGGCCTTAGGGCTAGTTTCCCCTAGGAGTCAACCTTCTGGCGCTCCTGGACGGTTTGCGCACCTTGCGGCGTAAGTCAATCGATTGTACATTCTGACTAACAGTCGGGGGAGTCTGGAAGCAGCACTGTTTCCTATAAAGCGGGGGTGGTTGCTGACCTTACGGCGACTGCTCTTGAAACGACCATCGGCTACCCGATTCCAGGTGAACAGCCGGGCAAAGGATGCCGTGGTCCGCGATAGGTTCGGTTTACACCGTTTTACCGCTTCGTAAGAGAGAGGACCGCGCAAGCGACCTCGAACCCGTAATCAGTCGAGTGACCGGAGTAATCTGGTCGCAACTGGACGTAAGGGTGTGAGTGTAAGCCCGCTGGGTAACATTATACCTGGTTATCTCGCGGATAAGGCGTTGGCCTCTTACGGGCATGTGGCGGAGCTTGACGGTGGACTGTTTTATCCTAAGTCTTCTGCGTTCACTTCACGGGAGATAGAACGTACATTTCGTTAAAACTTCCTAAGGTAACGGGTTCGCCCGTTCTAGTTTACAACTCTAGTTGTCATTTTAGAAGCGAGATCCCAAGGTTGCGACGTAATGAAATTCCATTATGTTTTACCATAACGGTACGCCAACACCATTACGTGTCATATTAATTCATACGTATAGACCACAATTCGAGTTATATAGGTACGTAATCGTTGTTGAAACATGCGTATTTCCGTGTATTACATCGTTATTTTTTTTAATGTACCTCAATTAAAACCGCTCAACATCCTAACCTAACATCGGTCGAACAACCTAACATCGGTCGGTAAGTTCAATTTATCAATGTCAATTTATGACATTGTATGTACATTCATTTTGTTCTATTTCTCAGATTCCTCATGCTAGTGTAGAGACTTCGTCAAATGCTACATCTCATTTGCTCCGCCAGAAATCAATTCAAATTTACCGCACGAGTATTGCCACCGCGCGTGGTATTGCCATGAAGTCAGATATAAATGTCAAGTAACTTTTTCGAACGCACATCGCGTAAACGCCGTACGGGCTTAAACACACCGATCGACTGACAGTCGCAATATAATCATAAATCAAACAACTCGTACACTTTGCTCCTCCTTCGCGCGCCTCCGGTGGAAACGGCCATTGCCACGCACCGTGAACGGTAGTTGTCAACGGTCTACGCCGAATACCCGGACCACAGAGTCGCGGTAAAAGGGTAACTCAAATACCTCTAAGGTGATACTTTTACTACCTTGGTATTTTTATTTTAAGTTTAATCGAGCAGACGATCAATGCTATCTCAACATTTACATGCATCAATACTCTCAAGTTTTTTTATAAAACTTTAATTGATATCATAATTCTTTGACTTCTGATACATCGAAACTTTTTGAATCATTTAAAGTTTTTTCAACCATTTGATTCATCATAATCAGTTTCGCTCTTTTAATCTGTGAATCTACTATGCTTAATGCTATATTTATTTCACGTTCTGTAATTCAAATTGTTAAGTTTTAATTTTGAAAACCTAATTAAATCGAAGTTGGGTAACGCGAATTAAGCATTCAATAATTTCGTACACGGATGGTTGCATTATCCGTATGTGGCGCAGTATGCAATAAGCGCAAATAGAGGCGCGGAATCCGCGACTGATATCAATTTAATAATGTAATGATCAATCAAATCCCTTAGCGCTCGAGTAAATCAATTGCAATACTGTTTACATCAATTACTGACGCGAAGCCCTCACAAAGCAAAATGACGCCCTGTCAGATGCGTTGGACTGCAACAGATGGCAGTTTGACGGTCGCTCATATACAATTCTCTGCGGTATTACAGTTTCGTGCCACTCATATCATGACAATTTAGTTAGAATGTGGTATCTGCTTACTAACAATTTATAGGACATGGCTGCTCTCAAAAAAATCGGTTGCATTACCCCAAAACATTACCACCGATCGGATGGACCAATTATGTCTTCTAAACTGGGTCAGTTGATCTGAGAACTTCACCATTTGAAGGTTTGCAAATTCATTGAGGTCTTTATCGTTATCCTTTGACATGAACTTAATGAGTTGACCGCAGTATCGTCGCCAGCCGACTTCGTGCAGGCGTCGAATAATAGGAAAACGAATAATAGAACTTTAGGATAATGGCAAGATGCTCATCACACTCGTGCTCGAGTGGAATGATTGTGGTGGATCCAGGATCAGTTCATCAGTGAGTGGAGGTATTGATGTCGCTACTCAGACCGGCCACTTTTAGTACATATTTGGCCACTGAAGGTCCCCTTCGCTGAAACATGTTTAGCATAAATCGCGGATACTCTGGAGAGCAATGGGAAACGTGATGACGAGCAGGGATATTGAAGCAGTAGCACAACCATTTTGAATTATCTGTAGGTGCCGCTTAGTCTTCCTATACAGGCAAGGCCTGTACAGTGTACAGTCAGTCCATAATAGATAAATAAGAATTTTGACTTTGATGCTAAGATACTTTAAAACTCTGTAACACTGCCTTCCAGTTCTCTCTAGGAAATGTCTATAGTGACACTTTTCTGTGAGTCATCTTTTCGCCTCAGTTTAAACTGTCTCACCACTGTGGCAGTTGATGGTCTTCGTGCAGTTTGGCCATTATTATCTACTCGTTATCTTTGATCGGCTAAACTCACGGCTCTGCTCCTATCCAGTAGCACCCGGAAAAGACTCTATTTCCCATGCCTCGGCAGGTGGATCAGTAGGGATGGCCTTTGGGCGCTGCTGGGCGGTTCTCTCAAATCGTCTGTGTACTCCAGCAAATAACTAGGGGAGTCTGGAAACGATCTTATACGTTCCATAAGCAGCAGGGATGTCGACCCGATGTCACCCACTCTTGAAACGACTCGTTGGCTTCCCGATCCCAAGTGAACAGACGGTCAAAGGACTCGACAGATCAATTCGGACTGATTTACCCTTGTTATAATAAATATATAAATAGAATCGAGCGCATTCAAATGAAGTTCGTGAAATATCTCTGCTTCCGTCTGAAAATCCCATACAGCTCATCTAAATATTTAAATGTATGCAAGAAATTTCATATCCTCCACTTGATTAAGCGGCGTGAAACAGCGGACTTAACCTTTTTGCTAAAAATCACCTCCAATAACATTAACTGTCCTGACTTACAAAATAAAATTAATCTCCGTGTTCCTTCCAAACTCAATAGATTTAACCCTGCTCTTCATGTTCCTCATGCTGGTACCAACTATAGGCAAAATGCATTGCTGTGGCGAACAAGTGATAATTTCAATGTCTTGATTAAACGCTTTGACTTTGATCTATTCTGTACGAGTATTAACTCAGCTAGGCAGTGGCTGAACAATAAATTCTTTAGCATTAATTGTTAAATAATTTTTGATGCATTTTTAATCAATAGCTTTAATTGAAAGATCACATAATAATATGTTTCTACAGCGTTACTTAAACGTGAAAACCTTTAATTGCCTCTTTGTTATCTTACTCCGTCTTTTTGTTAAATTATAATTAGCTGTTGGTTTTCATAAAATAAATAAATAAATAAATAAATATGAGGAAGAGGCCGGGCAAACGACCTCGAATACAAGACCAGACTGGATAACGGAGTAATCTGGCCAAATCTGGTAGTGGGGTCCTGAAGTAGGGCGTTGGTCTCTAACGGGCATTTTGACGTAATTTGGCGATGATCTCTGCGTTCACCCCACGGTTGAAAGAATGATTTTATATACTTATACCTCCCAAGGGCGGCAGGCTCACTCGTAGTAGCTGTTTCCGCACTGGATATAAAATTTCAGCGATTTTATATTCTGTGCTTATTTTTATTTTGGACAGCGGAACTGTCCGTGAACCGAATGCCGATGCAGCGAACGTCGAGCGGTCAAAACGCATCCTGTCAGCTGTCAGTCGCGGTCCCGGCGCGGCCGCGACTCTCAACCACTCGGGTTTATTGATCGGCCGCCGGCGCCGCGCTCTCGGCAATCTTCGGCTGTCCCCGCGGGCGGCGTCCCCAACTCCCCCGCCCGCCCGTCGCTTCCGCCCCTTCCGCCCGCGCCCTAGACCCTGAAACTGAATTTCGGCACAGCCACTGTTTACAAATATGCACACATGTGTAGTTACAATACTTACGCGTACTCTATTCTGTTATGTGGGATCGTGGACATTAACCGAAGCTGGAGTTGCATTTGAGATATGGCTTGTATGTGGCTTTCTGCGATGATTGCGCAACAGGCACACAGTGGCTTATATAGTGTTATTGCACGAAACATCGATTTCTGGGCACTTATAACGAGAGTCCCTCGTCTCTTCTACACTAAGAAAAATATTGGATTGAATCTTACATTACCATTTTATTATTACCGTTTTATGCAGAACAACTATGTTTTAATCGGAATTTTGCAGAATTACAACGAATTTTGTTGAAAGGATTACCGATTCGATTATATGTATCAACATTTTACGTACGGTTAATACGGAAATAACAGTATACTGTAGTTTCAACATGATTCATGTATCCGGCTATAACCGTACGTACCTATACTACTACATGCTGTCAGAAGCGAGATTCCAAGGTCGCAACGTCATGAAATAACATTACGTTTTATTTTTGCGGCACGGTAACTACCGTCATGCCACCACCGTTACCCGTCATGTTAATTATATATATATGCACCACAGTCGAGTTATATACGTAATCCTTATTGAAACATGCGTATTTCCGTGTATTAAATCGCTCTATTTTTCTCAGTGTGCTATTGCACGAAACATCGATTTCTGTGCACTTATAACGAGAAATCCTCATCTCTGCTACTTACCCAGGCGTAAGACCATCTGGGAAGGGAATCAGTCATTAACCAAATCTTAGGAGTACACACGTATAATAGCAAATACTACAATACCGTCGTCTTTCATGAACAAGGTTGAACAAGGTTGACTTTCATGAATAAGGTGGGTGACCGCCTGAATTTACTAGAGTGATGTTACAGTGTGGCCTCCTGGTATAGGTTACCACTGGGTAACAACGTGATCTATTTATTGCAGAAAGTGCTCATTTAGCAAGTGTTCATTTAGCATAGTGCTCATTTGAAAGTGCTAATTTAGCAAATCTGTAAAGCACGGAACCCTCTGGGCGCCAGTGAAACTCACTTGACCGATTTTTTTATGTAATTTTCCTGCAAACTCTCACCTCTTCCCCGTAAAATATCTCGCTTCATCTCACGGAATATATTCATGCCAATTTTGTGTAATCTTTATCTCTCCCCTTGGGCGGGCGTCTTTCGCCCTCCGCCTCACCCGCCCCGGCCCTACTCTCTGAAAGAGGATTTTGGGATTTTTTCGATTTCACTCTACGCGACTCTCTCTCTCTCTCTCTCCTCGCCCTGTGACGTAATGAATTTTCGCACGAGGAATTGACTCCGTCGGGGATTACGATCGCGGGAGGCGGATTTGTCCCGCGATGCGATTCAAATTCGATCACGAACGATTCGAGGAAGCTCTTCAAGGATGTAATGAAAACCACTGATATTGATATCAAAAATAGGTGATGCGCAATGAATTTTAATACCTATAGAAATTAATTGCTCAGAATCAGAATCGTAAATGATTGTGAGGAACAAGAAACTTGTCACATTTATTAATTAGGCTGTACTTGAATCGATGCCCTGTTTTTAAGGTATAATTTTGAATTAATAATAAATATTATTTATTTTGGTTTTAGTTTTTAGGTAAAAAACAGACAAATCCTCATCTGCTCTGACAGCAGAGCAGCACTGGACGCTCTGGCTAAAGCCACCACAGAATCTTCTGTGGTCTGGGACTGCATGCAGGAGCTCAACAAATTGGGAAAATCCAACAAAATCACCCTAATATGGATACCGGGTCACCAAGGCATACCCGGAAACGAAGAGGTCGACAGACTGGCAAAACTGGGCACACTGGATTGCCCAGTGGAGCCAGCTGTAGGGGTCCCCTTCGCTACAGGTAAGAAAATCATCAGGGACTGCTTGGAGCAGGAACATCGGGCTTCCTGGAAACAGAGTCAGGGATGTCGCCAGGCAAAAGCCATGATGGAGCAACCACTACAGAAGAAAACCAAGGCCCTACTTGACATGAGCAAGAAGAACCTTAGAACCACTATCGGTCTCCTCACCGGACACACGACCCTTAGAGCTCATCTATTCAACCTTGGCTTGACTGAGAGTAAGGATTGCCGAATATGTGGCGAGGAACCTGAAGACAGCATACACATTGTTGGTCGCTGTCCAGGGCTCGCCGCCAAAAGACACAGTTTACTGGGACGAGCCTTTCTCGAACCCAGCGATCTGCCCAACTTGAAGGTCAGTGACCTACTTGGACTGGTAAGAAGTACCGGGCTACTAGCTGACCATTGACCTAACCACACAGTGGGTAGTTACAAAAGACCTTACAGATCTAGGTGACATCAAGGGCTGGAAACAAGCCCCCCACTCCATCTACTACTACTACTACTACTACTAGTTTTTAATTGTTTTCATAAAATTACTTTAAACCCCTACCTTATTTCACTTTCTTTGATTGTTAAATAATAGATAAATATTTCGTAATTAAATTACGAAATATTAATAATTATGTAAAAAAGATATAGTTTGAATGAATTATTTTTTATTTATTGTCTACTCGATTAGCTAATTTCTAAACAATCATTTTTTTAATTAAATTGTGTATATCTTAAAGGCAAGCTGTCCCGAACTGAATAATTGTAAAATTCTACGCCACTACACCACAATCACAATAAAATTAATAAAATTGTATTGAAATTAATAGCGCATCTGTAATTTAGGAGTCTGCTAATTATGCGAATGAGTTACTACGTCATATTCAAAGAAATATTTAGGATTTCTATTTTATCATCCCTCTGCCGAATTTGGGCAATCTTTAGGTTAATTTATTCGTACTACTGCGCATATTAGATTCACATTTTTTATGATTTCTCTGGAACCGAACAGTATTGCATGGAATATGTGTTATATCGGTTTCATATCTTATATCCGGTCACCATCCATTGCACCTTGCTCACCGATGCCAGTAGACTTGTATGAATCAGTCCTATTTACTACTGAATCTTTGAACGGTTCTACAGGTGCCGTCCTCGTCAGATTTCCGCAATTCTGCTCAAAATATACTTGTTTACTATTGTTTTAGTTATTTTTTTCTGAGGGCGTAACTCGTCACAATAATAAAAATCCTCATTTCTAGCGTTTATTGTTTTGTAATAGTTTTGGGATATTTCTCTGTTCATTAACCTCTAGGTTTAAATGGCTTGACTTATTGACTTTAAAACATTTGATTTTAAAACATATACTTCTAAGGGTATATAATTAAGTAAGATACAAGTAAAGCGGTATGATTAAAAAATATTTTTTTTCAAAAGATTTACTGTTAAAAAGTACAAACGACATACGAATATCAAAAATAAATTATTAATATGTGCCCTGTGGGCACGGGCTATACCCTAAAATTTGAAACATTAACTCTTGAGTTGTCAATAAACGGTGTGATTAAAAAAAACATATCATTTTTATCAAAATATTTTCTGTTAAAAAAATACAAACAACAAACGAATATCAAAACTATTATATTGATCGCAGGTGCAAAAATTTAAAATTTGAAACATAGACTTTTAAGTGGTCAAATAGGCGGTGTAATTTATAAAAAGTAAAAAAAAAACTAAAAAAAAACAGTTAAAAAAAAGTACAAACGAAAACCAAAACTATTATATGTGCCCTGCGGATATGAGCTAAACCTTGAAATTTGAAACATATACTCCTGAGGGGTCAGATAAGCGATGTAATTCAGAAAAAGTAAAAAAAAAATAAAAACATTTTCAGTTCAAAAAAAGGTACAAACGAATCTGAACTATTCTACTGAAATGTACCCTGCGGGCATGGACTAAACCGTATATGAGTATACCCACTATTATTTCCTTTCCACTCGTTCGTGGCAGATATATATTCCTTCCAATATTCGCTATTCGATTCCTGGCACCTGTATCGACGAGCGACATAAACGGAGGTGGGCGCAATTCAATTTCTTCCGATTTGGACGAAGTTTCGTCGCCGAAATCAAGCAACAGTCGGCATGGAATAAAAATCCAGCAGGAAGTGAAACGGCTGTCAGCCGTATTGCGGAAGTGTAGGTTCGGGATAATAGAGCCAGGAGGACTAGACTAGAGACAGGCGAGTATTGCACATTCAATGCAGCCGTAATAGAAAAAGTTCTAAACGCTGTCGTCGGCTGTAAAGCGGCCACCGCCGCAATTCCACTCACCCAGACGAGATACCCTTACGAACCCTACACATCGTCATTAAACCATCCGACACTAAAATATATAAGATTCAGGCTGTTAGCCGTATTGCGGAAGTGTAGGTTCGGGATAATAAAGCCAGGAGGACTAGACTAGAGACAGGCGAGCATTGCACATTCAATGCAGCCGTAATAGAAAAAGTTCTTAACGCTGTCGTCGGCTGTAAAGCATCCCCCCCCCCCCCGCAATTCCACTTACCCAGACGAGATACCCTTTTGAACCCTACACATCTTCATTAAACCATCCGACACTAAACTTTATTAGATTCAGGAATAACATATCGATGTGAAATATTTTCAATAAACGCTTTAGTCCTAAGAAAAGGTGAGCTTATTTCTTACAAGCAATGTTCTAGAGCTAACCTGTACTGATTTTCAAACATTGTTTGCTGATAGACAAACTTAACCAATATAATGTTTGAAAAAATATTAAACTCCTCGTTGGCGCAGAATGTGCCCCTCAAAATAAACTAAGGCGTATAAGGACGCAAAGGTTTAAAAGGATAAGAATTTGAAAGGAAAGGGATTTTATATGAAAGATTTCAAATGTTCTCTGAGTCTGTTTTTAAAACATGTTATACTCGGCACGCTTCTCAAATTTTTGGCAAAGCATTCTAAAGACGGGCTCCATGCACGGTGAAAGGGAATAAGAAGAAGTCACTGCTGTGACCAGGGATAGAGAGTAGCACATCAAATAATAAACGTTTTACTGTTGAAGGGTTATTAACAACTGAGTAAGTCAAAGTTAAAGATACCCAGGAGACATAATAATGTTTAGGAACCTTGATTTAAAATACGTAAAGTAAGAACCAGGATATGAAGCAGGGTGAACGCTTACCAACTCCTTCGTTTATTTACATGACGTAACGTCAACCAATATGAATATAGAAAACATGGTGGAGATGAACGGTAACAAGAAATAGGAACACGAAGTCATCATAATCATCATAATCAGCCGGTAAACGTTCGCTGTTGGATATTGACCAAATGATGCCTGCAAGCTAAATTTCAGCTCAATCAGATGAAGCGTTTTGGCGCTATCGTAGAGGAATACACACAAACAGACAGACAAAGAGACAGATAGACTTCGGACTGAAAATGGTCTTATTCGTCTCGAAAGGGGGGGGGGGGTGAAAATGTATATCTTCATCATCACCTCAGAGAAAAAAAAAATGCGCGTTCACAATACTTGTCCTCATCGTCGGTTGGTAGGCCGGTAAAGTAAAATGAACCCTGATAATCCCAAGAAAGTCGTACGGTTCGTAATATTACACGTTCCCCAGCCCCCAATTTGCGATTCTATCCCAAGGTGAATGTCTGTAGGCGGCACCTTTCGTTGTCTCTCTTCCAATTTCAGCAAAGTCCGAATTACCATCGGCTGCCGGAGACAACGTCAGGTCTGCGATATCGTCGCAGGATTCGGGAAATGCGTCGATTTCCAGACGATCGAGACAGCAACGTACTAAAAATAAAGTTCGATGTCGCCATTCTAAGGTTACAATTCTTGATTAAATTCGGTGAATCGAGTTGCAATTTTACGTTTTTTTTCTTTGTTGCAGGTGAGCATCTATGCGGGACCTACCATCAGTTATCAGTAGTAAGTAGTTGTACATTTTACTTAGAGGACATTAGATCTTTTTACTGGAATCAATTTCATTTCATTATTTTTTGCATACTAATTGCGTCAGTTTGGGTGACTACTAATATAATGTATACCACAGCAAAGCCAGATACAAATCTTCTAGGTCTAGTTGGTGGTGTGATTTCGCCTCACTTATATTTTTCGCTATATCAATGTTTCAGCATGTACAACAGTATGCATGACCCGGTACATATTTCTTGTACATTACTTTATAAAATAAAATAATTTCCTTGTTTGATCCATCATAATGCTTAGAATATCGACTACATCCCAAATGCTCCATGTTTTGCTAAGGCACTCTTTCCAGCAGATTAGATAATAATTGTATATACATTGATTGATTTTCAAAAAATAATACCGTTCACTAAAGGTTTGTTGTTATTACAGCGACCAGAAATCGGTTATGTCAGACAACAGACACAAGACTATCCCGAAAGTAGACAAGAAGTTATGAATGGATTTTGAGCGTGATGTCCCTTCGGGAAGGAAGTTGACCTGATTGAAAGGGATAGTCGGCGACGAGCGCGGATAGTGAGAATGTAACGCATTAAGCACCTTAAATTCAATCGTTAACGCAAATATACTGACCGGCGAAACGTGATTTCGGCTTGACAAGGCATCTGTGTACCAAATTTCAAGTCTATAAGTCCAGTATTTCGAGATTGAAATAGGGCTAGAGCGCCCCCTGGTAAACCGATTTTAACCTTGCCATGACCAAATGATGCCTGCATACCAAATTTCAGCTCAACCGGATTAAGCGATTGGGCGCTATCGTGGGGAATACACACAGATACACAAAGCATACTTCCATCTGGGAATGATCTTATTCTTCTCAGGGCGGCTCAAAATAGATATTTCGGTCTTCATCTCGTTCACAATACTTTCCCTCGTTGTTGGATGGTGTCGGGGATTGCAAAAAATCACAGCTTTACATGCCGCCCAATTTATTTGCTTCATTGTCAAAATTGGTCTCTGCGCTTCCATATTAGGCGCGCGTTCGCCAGTGTTTTTGATTCTAAGAACTTAAACTTATCTAAACTACTATAAAACGGCTACTTACACTTCATCATATTACTTATACTAAAAATATTTCTTAAACTATTATTTATATATTGACAAAATATTTATTTTTACGTGGGAATATGTGGACAGATTTTGAGCCACTCCTTTAATAACCTCTGTGATCGACCCCATTTATCCTACCATTTATACAATTACCCTATTTAACCACCATTGTGACATTTGGGGCTGGAGATGATGAAGAAAGGTGCGCAGCCCATGATTATTTAATATAATATACACGAACGTATATTTAAGAACGTGACACTCATAACTACTACAATATATACACACTTCCTAGCGCTTGTACACCAAAGGATAAAAATCAAAGACTCGTCGTTTCTTTACTTACTAGGCATATTCTATATGCTTAAGTCATTGCTCTATCGTATTATAACCTTTGATGCTAATCTTGCTACTGTGTTTGAAGCAGTTAGGACGTTGAACTCTAAAGTTGCCAAAATAGTAAGCTACGTACACTTCATCATATTATTTATCCTAAAAATATTTCTTGTTAGAATACCTAACGTTTCATATTGATTGGCAAAATATTTATTTTTAGCCACTTCTTTAATAACTGCCATGATCGACCCTATTTATCCTACCGCTACCGGCATTTTAACGACACTCATAGCGATACTTATAACCACTACAATACGTACACACTTCCTCGCGCCTGTATACCAAAGGCACAAATCAAAGACTCATCGTTTATTTACTTACTAGGCATAGTCGATATGCTTACTAGGAAACTGTCGAGGTCATTATTTTATCGTATTATAAACTTTGATGCCAATCTTGCTACTGTGTTTGAGGCAGTTAGGACGTTGAACTATAAAGTTGTCAAAATAGTAGAGGTAAAGTGAAATCCACTCTACGGATCATAAAAAGAAGAACTGTAAAATGATCGCATTGAATATGATTTTTTTAACTGTCCATTAGACATTTTGCCGTAGGTAGGCGATCGTCCCGAGCGGGACGTTACACATTGGAGGGGTAGGTAAGGTCATTGTTCTATCGTATTATAAACTTTGATGCCAATCTTGCTACTGTGTTTGAGGCAGTTAGGACGTTGAACTATAAAGTTGTCAAAATAGTAGAGGTAAAGTGAAATCCACTGTACGGATCATAAAAAGAAGAACTGTAAAATGATCGCATTGAATATGATTTTTTTAACTGTCCATTAGACATTTTGCCGTAGGTAGGCGATCATCCCGAGCGGGACGTTACACATTGGAGGGGTAGGTAAGGTCATTGTTCTATCGTATTATAAACTTTGATGCCAATCTTGCTACTGTGTTTAAGGCAGTTAGGACGTTGAACTATAAAGTTGTCAAAATAGTAGAGGTAAAGTGAAATCCACTGTACGGATCATAAAAAGAAGAACTGTAAAATGATCGCATCGAATATGAATATTTTTAACTGTCCATTAGACATTTTGCCGTAGGTAGGCGATCGTCCCGAGCGGGACGTTACACATTGGAGGGGTAGGTAAGGTCATTGTTCTATCGTATTATAAACTTTGATGCCAATCTTGCTACTGTGTTTAAGGCAGTTAGGACGTTGAACTATAAAGTTGTCAAAATAGTAGAGGTAAAGTGAAATCCACTGTACGGATCATAAAAAGAAGAACTGTAAAATGATCGCATTGAATATGATTTTTTTAACTGTCCATTAGACATTTTGCCGTAGGTAGGCGATCGTCCCGAGCGGGACGTTACACATTGGAGGGGTAGGTAAGGTCATTGTTCTTTCGTATTATAAACTTTGATGCCAATCTTGCTACTGTGTTTGAGGCAGTTAGGACGTTGAACTATAAAGTTGTCAAAATAGTAGAGGTAAAGTGAAATCCACTGTACGGATCATAAAAAGAAGAACTGTAAAATGATCGCATTGAATATGATTTTTTTAACTGTCCATTAGACATTTTGCCGTAGGTAGGCGATCGTCCCGAGCGGGACGTTACACATTGGAGGGGTAGGTAAGGTCATTGTTCTATCGTATTATAAACTTTGATGCCAATCTTGCTACTGTGTTTGAGGCAGTTAGGACGTTGAACTATAAAGTTGTCAAAATAGTAGAGGTGAAATGAAATCCGCAGCAGTGTGGCCGAGTTAATGCAGCGCGGGTCGTATTGATTTCCAGCCCACGGGCGGCGAGCGTCCGCAGTAAATCTGTTTTAATGGTGGCTGCCTCTCTTTGGCGAATGTGAGGGTCCGGTGGACCGCGCACAGAGGTGTAAGTAGAAGCCAAAGTATCAAAACTGCTGGAAAACCGTGTTACATTCCTTATTGGACACTTCTTTTTTTGAAGTGGTGGTAACTCTATCAACATAGTGTCGCAAGTTCGTTAAGGCGATGAACACCATACGCAAGCGGTGGAGGCAACTTCATCAACATAGTGGTCACAAGTTCGTTTAGGTTAAGAACACGATACGCAAGCATCAACCAGATTAATCGCAATCAACTCTCAAAAAAATAGGATGCAGAATAAGCCAGAAATAATATAATGTTATCAATCTCTAAGACCACCTAGCTAGGCAAACGATCGTACTATGTTGGACTTGCCATTTAACTTAAAAAATAACTAAAAAGTGCTAGTAAAATATACAGTAGCTTAATAATAACATAATATTAATAACTAAATAAAAATTCAATATTTGCAGATATTCATCATTTTTTTAAATAATATTAATAGGGGCTTATTTATTTGGAACGGATGTAGGTAGAGTCTAATGCTATAAATATTAATAATATTATAATCATAATAAATAGAAATTATTAAAGCCCAATAATTATCTACATACCTAATAAATATTAAAATCTATTAATTATCAATAGATACGATTGCGTTGCTCTTGAACTAAAATCAGAAATTAGTTCGTATGAACGAGACAGAACAGTACGTCAGAGCGGAATGTGAAATGAACGGTTTTCACTTTTTCGGATTAAAACTACCCACCGAAGATAAAACAGATAAATCTAACACCGCACGAAATGTGTTCAAACTTATTCGGGCGTCTATAAGTTCGACAGGTAGTTTTGGTGCAGGAAAATCCACGACAGTTGATTTTATATTCCGTTCTAACGTATTGCTCTGTTTCGTTCGGTTGAACTAATTTAATTGGGCCCATTATATAGTCAAAATAATCAAATTACAAAAATAAAGGCGAATAAATAAATAGAATTATCAAATGAAATGTTTAACATAATCAGATGTTATAGACAAAACAAATTATATCTAAGAAAGTGCTTACATATAATCTGTGCTATAGTTGAGCAGACTCTTATATACTTCCTTTCCTAGTTCAATCATCGTTCTCTGTGTTTCAATCATATTGATAGTGTCTAACCTCAGAACTGCGCGCTGATACTCTGTAACCGCGCATGTGCGCTACGAGTACCTATACGCGTATAGTTATTTATATCAATAATTTTGGTATATCTGTGTCGTATGTCAAGAACCCGAAACTCTTTGAAAACTCGTTGCTAGGGAATCGGAATGGTTCCTTGTTTATAACCCTAATAATGGATTTCTGGGCTTCTATCAATGGAAATTACATCCTCCTGTCTCACTCCTTTCTTCAATCGCGTTGGTCTTGTGGTCTTGTACTTAGACGATCAACTTTGGGGCTTTATATAGAGATCTCAAGAATTTGATGTAGCGACAATCTACTTGATAATGCTGTAGGGAATCGAAAACTGCCCAGGTTTCGACTGAGTCGAAGGCCTTCTCGTAATCGACAAATGCCATACAGGGCGGTTTGATGTACGCTTCTTCATTGGCTGCAGAGCCGGTGAGTGGTTGGATTGAAGCGTACAGCTGTGCGTAAAATCTTTCTACCTCTCTCGACACTTTCTCTTTAGCGGAGATGATTCTTCCAGCATCACCCGTCAACTTTGTCAGTTGACTTTGCCCGATCGTTAGGTGTTCGGCACTTTATTGCATCTTAGAGCATATTCTATCACATAGGGTATATGCTGCAGCCGTCTATCGTCTTTTTAATATATTATGTATTGAAAAAGTGAGCATCGTGCCTTATTGCTTATTTGGTTAACAGATCGAGCTCTTTATTACTATTATTTCTTTTTTTGTGTATTGATTCAGTATTTCTTTTCGAAAAAAATACATGTTCATCTATATGATAACCACATATAACAGTCGATTCGAAGATATCGACATTTTTTACTTGAATCAACCTTAATTCAGCGAGGCTGTCCTTAGCTCACTAGGCGTCTAGGAAGTGATTATATAGTGAGTATACAAATTGTTTCAAAACACTCAGAGCGAAAATGAGAATAGCAAACAGTATAATTTGAATACCTATATCCTATCCTACATACATCCCATCCCGCTCCTTTCCTATCCTTGCAATAGTTCGATTGCAATTTAATTTAATTTAATTTAGTGCAATGCAACTTTTGATTTACCGTATAAGAAAATAATGTAGGAAACAATTAATCGGCCAGCGAAACACTGTATTAGAATAATTAGTAATAATTAATGAAGCGCTGTATGTTTGCCGAAAATAAAATAAATAAATATACAATTTTGGATAAATAAGTGACTATCGACTATGTATTGACTTATTTATTTATTTATTTATTTAAGAATTAATTACTATGAAACATTGATTAGCTTATAAAAATAACAGGAACCGAATGGCAAAACCGTAACCTTTTGCTTATTTGTTTCTGTCACCCAACTGGGACTAGCCCGTTCTAGGGTGGACAGGACTCCAATATTACAATCAAGTTTGCTTGATTGCTTGGTTGCTTACAAATATACAAGTTTACTATTTACTATTTGTCTACTTTGGCTTACCACTGTGCGAGCCGCCTAGCCGCTAGCCGCGGCTGCACCTAAACGTCCGCGGACGCGATCTTTTCGGATAAACACCCGACATATAAAATGCTGGGACGCGCCAAATTTATAACGCCATAAAAACCATACGCGCAGCTGGTGTACAACCCCGCCCGCGCCTATCTTATTGCGGTTTTGTCAAAATTCGGGGTTTTCTTTCGCCGCCGTAAATAATAATTATGGGTATGTATTACAGCAAGCTCTTGTCGTTTTTATTTTTATTTTTATATTCTTTATTGGACAAAGAAAATTAAAAAAAACATTATTTTTTAACAATAACATGTTTAATATAAAATCGAAGACTATCGCGGTTGTTTGACATTATAAATAGGATAGAAAACGAATTTACCGCGTGAAATTTGTAGCACCCGACGTTTCGGTGACGTTGCAGCCGCCGTTGTCCAGGGTAGACTGAAGAGCTGTCAATCCGTTGTTTTGCGGGTAGGCCGCGTACCGCTTCCGCCACTGCGTAGGTTATAACGGTGGTGGGGGGCCGGGCTCGGAGCGCGGGAATTTTGAAAATCCGTCCTGCACACAACACTCACTGTATCCTGTTTTACGTCTTTGCGTCACCGAAACTTCGGGTGCTACAAATTTCACGCGGTAAATTCGTTTTCTATCCTATTTATAATGTCATAACATATTTGTTTACAAATGACGAAATAAATGGGTCTAAACATTTTCAGCTATATTATTAGGGAATGATAGGGAAGAAATCAAGAGTAAAGATGATGGAATATGAGGGTATGTATGTGCGTGCGTGTATTAGGGTGCGTGCGCGTATTAATGCATATTGTGACAGTGCATGTAACTGGTATATAAAGAAATGTTAAGATTTAATTGGGTGCTATGGAATGGAAGGTTCAATTTAATTGGGTGCTATGGAATCGCCTCAGAGAGTGCCTTGCATATGGATGTCATAAAAACAGTTTGCAAGGTAGAATACGTCGATATTATTGTTTTAACCCAATAAAATTAGTCCAAAAATCGACGCCAGTCTAAATAATTTACGTAATTTTGGAAAATCGGTACAGTTATTCATCAATATAAGTCCCAGAGGGTAGGGGATTAGTTACTAATTGTACAATAGACGCATGTACGAGACAGTATTTGTATCATATTGAAAGGGGGGGCACTTGTTTGTAACTTGCAAGGTATACCAATATCTCAAAAAAATAACAAAATCTGAGCGCGCACGCAGTGTTAACGTTACAATCTCTGCGCAATAAGCCAGCCAGCGAGCTGGTACTAGCTAGCACCGCTCCGGAATTCATTCATGGAAAATCTGAAGAAATTTAATGAAAACTATTGTATTCTGATTGTCAGTAAAAGAGCAACCATGCCTGTTGGGATCACAAGTGCGTATTCAAGGAAACACCTCAGACGGAACTGTGGGATTTAAGTACCATTCTTCAATCCGGCGAATAACCAGAGGGGTCTGGAGATGTATGTTTCCAATGACAGCGAGGGTAATTATTGACCTGACATCACCTATCCTTAGAAACGTTCCGTTGGCCAACCGATCCCGGTTGAGCTGCGCCTCGGATCCATGATAAATTCGATGTATGAATTACCGCTAGCGTCAGGTAGAGGCCGCGCAAGCGACCTTAAATCTGTGACCAGACTGGAGGACTGAGAAATTCGTCCAAATCTGGGTGGCAGTTGCCAGACCTCGCATCAAGACGTTGATTTCTTACAGAGTGTTGACGTTGTTTGATTGTGGATTGTGCATCGATATATAAGGCCCTAGATAGGCCTTTCGCGCGCGAAAATGACCACTTCAATACCAATACGGATCGCCGTCAGTAGTAGTTCTGCCAGTACTTACCGGTGTGAGCGATCCCGGGAGTAATATTGCGGTGCTATTCTCTCGTATACTGTTTAATGTATTGCTCTCTGTCTGTCACATGTTTGCGCAACGGATATGACCCAACTCATTTGTACCTGAGGGCATATCTAAGCCTTATATATTGATTGTAGATTGTGGGATTGTGTTGTCTACAAAATCTTTGCGTTCACTCCATGTCAACTTTGAATATGGAATGTGTTGTCCACAATGTCTTTGTGTTCAATTTAGGATTCATAATGGCATGATGTGTAATAACTCCCTGGGCTAGTGGGCTCGTATATAGCAAACAACACCTCTCAATATCAGTAAAAGTCTAGATACCTTTTGGACCCTAAATAACGTACCTGAAATCTATACAATTATATTAAGGAGTTGAAATAGCTTCATTGAGCACCGAAAGTAGTTAAAGGGAAGGATGTTTATGCCGACTTTGTTTACCACTAGCTCATGCTGCAACTTTTCTAACCTGGTATTTTCTATGAAACCGAAGACTACCGCGGTAGTTTGACTTTATAAAATGGTTTAAAAAGAAATTACCGGGTGAATTTTGTGGCAACCGATGTTTCGAATTTGTCCAGGATAGACCAACCGCCATTGTCTACCCTGGACAACGGCGGTTGCAACATCGCGAAACGTCTGCTGCCACTTCTTGTTTTTTCTCTTCTCTTCTAAGATAAAATGCATGGCTAGGTCACCCTTACCCGTCGCCCAAAGAAACCTCGCCTTACATCTCTAATTTAGTTGAAACGAGCGCCGTAGGATCCGTCCGACCAAAGGAGAGATCGTGGGCGGCGTCCCGCCCCGGCGTCCGCCGCCCGCCGCCGCGCGCCGCCGCGCGCCGCCGCCGCTTTCGCGCCGATTGATTGAAAGGGAAACCTGAGAAAATGGTTTCGTTCGCAGGGTTCGTTAGGTATGTAATTCAAGGGGTGGGCGACGCCTCGAAACGAATTCTTATTGCGACACACCGACATCGATCGCGCTCCTATTATTTATTATTGATGCCGCCTCGCTGAGGCGACGTAATACCCTGATTGGGGTAATGACGCTCGGTCATTTATATGTGTCGTGTTGTAGTAAGAAATACAAGCAGACGAGCAGCACATCGCAGCATGCAACCACTCAGGACCACGCCAGGCAATCTGATCTAACTGTGTTAGGATAATCAGCCAAATCAGCGAAATGAGCCATTTCCAACGATATCCAACTCGACTAAATAAGAAAACGACCGCTATTTTCGATCTCATTTGGTGCTTCTTCGTAAATAAGGATAAAAAGTTTTATTTTCATAATTTTCTAAATATCGGAAATTATGCCTAAATTTCGTATTAACTAAAACTTTCTTAGAGATAAAACCAGCAGTTACACATAATTAAGGAAATTTTAAATATTATGAAATAAGATTATTATAAAATGCATTTTTTATAACAAGCTTTTATTAAAATTCTCCGAAAAGAAGATAGAACGGGCTATCATAATTGAATGCGTATACAAAATGTTGTGTCTGTGTTGTTGACCGTTGAGGAGTCCCCTCTTCGGGAGCCAACCCTGGTTGCAATAGCCATATTATGGTGGATCTTAGAACAGGCTATCATTACTGAATTCTGTTCGAAATTCCGTGAATGCTGTTCCGAAATTGTGTGCAGCAGCCCTGTCGCGGTGAAACTTAGAACGGACTATCATAACTGAATTCGTATACCAAATTTCGTTTCTGTGCTGTTAACCGTTGAGGAGGCCCCTTGTCGAGAGCCAACCCTGGGTGCAGCAGCCATGTCATGGTGAAATTTAGAACGGGCTATCATAATTGAATGCGTATACAAAAAATCGTGTCTATGCTGTTGACCTTGGAGAAGTAGCCTCGGCAGGATCCTGGGTGTAGTAGAATTAGGTCATGCTTACCATAAAAATGAACTGTCATCAGAACTGAATCCACATGTAAAATTTAAACATAATAGGTAAGAGGAAGTGGTTTTAATTCAGCTTGTAAGATTTGACCTAAACAAACTCACAAACATCGCAAGGTAAATAAAAGCTTTTAAAAATAAAATTTTATCCCTATTTTTTTCATGCTATCAATTAATAATTATGTTGTATAATATTTAAATATTATTTATTTTGAGTGATTTTAGAGTTAAAGCGCTTGGTTTATTCAATGTAAAAAAGATTATAAAATGTTAATCATTGTGACGTTTCAATTAAAAAAATAAAAGATTTTTGGAACAAAATGACCAGCGAAAATGATATTGTGAAGAAGAAAATGTGAATCAAATTTGTGCTGTAATTTTTTTATGATCTCTAAAAAGTTGTCCATATTTTCGTTCACGAACTCAGCTTCCAGATTACTGAAAGAAAAAAGCTAAGTTTGAAGCCCATTTACTTATTCAAACATTCCAAACTACTTAAAGGTTAAAAACATCCTAAATAGGTATTACTCATATTGCCTATTATCGCACACAATGTATTTTTCCTGTTTACTACATTTTCACTGTTTACTAAAAAAAATTTTTGCATCTCATCAAAAACCCGTTAAGCATATTTTAAAAAAAACTGAAGCCTTAAGGCTGGCTAGAGGATATAGATATTTTCGTAGCGATCCAAATTTCTATCCTGGTATACGTATTTTTCGGTCTGATTTTAAGGACATTTCACGTCAATAATCCCCTTGAAATGGAGTCGGTATTTATAAACTCACCTGTGCCTATATCGTTTACGAAAGCGTCAAAGTAAGCCCAATCAGTGATTTTATCGAATCTCGCTGCAGCGTATTTATTCACCCGATCGCCGGTCGTGGCCCTCTAACAGATATTTGTCACGCGCCGCGGATAGTGTGGCTGATTTGGATTTTTGTTACCACGGTGGTATTTTGCGACCTAAAAAATTTGGACAGTTGTATTTTTTTTATATGTAGCATTATAGTAAATATAGTACATATTGTAAATGTAGTTTTTTTGGTATTTTTTGTAAATGTAGGTTTAAAAATCTGGTACAAAAAATTAGGAAATAATTTTTTTTTTAAATGTCTGGTGGTTTATTTATACTATAGTATTTTTGACCATTCCAAATGGTATTTTTCTTACTAAACTGGTTAAGCTGTAGCTTACACCGGACACTTCGAGGCCGCGACACGCTACCGGCTACGACCGTCGCCGCGTGTCGCCACAAATGGCCGGAATAGAATCAAACGGCATCGGCATCGCAGCTCCCCGTTTTCGCGCGGTCGATTTTTGTGTCCGTTTGAGACTTTGCCGGGTCGCTTCCCGCCCGCCTTGCCGCGTTTAATTAAACGCAAAACGTACGCTGCAAGCGGACGGATTAAATTTCGCTCGAAATTTCGCCCCCGTCGAATAAACGCTCCTGAACCTTCGAAATGTTCCCGTCACGGTCGCTTCACACGATCCCCGGATTAAACTCGGCGAAATGCAACGCCCGCAAAGCCCAGCTCGTATTTAATTTCAGTGCAATACGTAAACCGCGGAATTAATGAGATACGTATACGTTTAATGCCCCATACCTAATTATCATAATACAATGTGGCGTATTCCCGAGGCAGCGATACACACGAAGAAACGCAATACACCTGCGAAGTGACTCATTTTGACGTCATCCCTGAGGGGAACGACTTTCTTATTTGAAGGGCTACGGGGAAAACGATTAATATAATATTTTTGTGAAATATACATCATACTAATGCAACCTAGTGGGCTTGTTCCCGAACAAATCAAAGCATGAATCGATTTTCGAAAGATAGATCCATAGTCTGCCCTTAACCATTTAAGGACCATGGGACATAGGTACATGTATGTATCCCATAACTTCAAAAATAATTTTATAAATTATCGAATACGAATAATTTATAAATTATATTAATTTCCATGTTACTGAGACATCAGAATATTTATATTTACAAAATAAAATGAATTATTGTAAAAATATACCGTTTTTTTTTTAAATAACGCAAATGACCAAAATTCTCTCTGGTGGTTTAAACATATATAAATTAAATATTTATGGCAACTTTTTCAATTCGATTTTTTCTTATACTTCGTTTTATAGTACCTACGTATGATTACTGAGTTAAATAATAACATAATAGAATATTGGAAATAGTTGTATATTTGCATCTTTATGGACCACAGGGATACTTAAATACCATCAATTTTTTAAAATCTATTGAACCGATTTTTACAAACCTTGACTTACATATTATTTACATTGCCCTTTACCAGTTTCATGTATCAAAAATGTCCATACTCTGCGGCAAAGCTTATGGTCCTCAAAGGGTTAAACGAAGGGAAAAGAAAACGTGTGACAGAAAAGAACAATCAAGGCCCACGCGGTGACGGTCATTCTTTCCCATCAGGTCTAGGAGTGGGGATGACCCTCCGGTTAAACTTTATTACATAACATAACTTTATTTAATAGAACTTTAGTGATATGAAACTTTAGAGCTTTATCTAACCGTTCGGGTTGTTGAAATATTTGCAATTATATTTTGCAAATATATCAAGTTTTGTGAAAATTCATTCAATAGATTTTGAATAAAAGATGGAACATAAGTGTCCGTGTGGTCCATAAAGATGCAAAGTTACAAGTTTTTCCAAAATGTTATTATTTTATTATTTGACTTAGAAATCATACGTACCTACAAAAAAAACGAATTAAAACGTCGCCGTAAATATCGTATGTATTTATTTAAAATCACCAGAGTTCGTTGGTCATTCGCGATCATTAAAAAATATATATTGAAGTTATGGACACACATGTCCCATGGTCTTAAAGGGTTAAAGATCAACTAATATAAAACAATTACGTCCTAGCATACTCTGTATGATTCCTAATGAATGGCAGATTTGCAGTTAATATTACATTACGCTGTTTCTGCTTAATCAATCTCGATCAGCGGTGAATTCAGAACAGGCGAAGACGTGATCTATTAACCCTTTATAAGCAACATAAGTAACGCGCGTAAACCGTGTTAATTATTTCACGCTTCACTTGTACATATCTCGAAATACACACAGCAAAGCGCGGGCGGTCAGAAGCTAGCTAGTGGACGACGGCCGGGCGGCCGCCTGGCAATTTAACGGTCTAGCGGGCGGGCGGCATCAATCGCCGTGGACCCCACGCGCCACGCGGATGTTTTTCCTCGTCCGCAAGGGCGCGAAATTGTGCGCCGCAGCATTTTTGCGGCACCTCCGCGCCAATTTGCGCATTTATTGTGCTGTTTGCGCTTTTTTTATGTCGCGCTGGTATAATGCTGTAACTTAATTAATTAGTTGCTGCTAAGATACGATAAAATAGGATTTAATATTTTTGTCACATAGCAGAGAGGCAAATAAAGCCGGGCAAGTTCGAGTTTAACTCACGCTTGCCCGGTGGCTCACTCACGATGGCTCCGTACCTTATTAACCCTCTGTGTACTAGGTGGGGTATAACACACCCCAGCAGTTAAAAACTGGTAATAATCCTTAAACAATAAAGACGCGCGAGTTCGTTTTCTCAGTAGCTGCAAATGCGACGTTGCCGTTCCGATCGGTGCAATTCATTCAGCCAGGCATCAGCATCAGAGCGCGCGACACGTGAGTAAGGTGCGCTCAGGTATCACACACCCGACCTTGTATGGCGTCTTTGTATGAGTTCTTAATAAAATACTTTATAGATTATAAGTTGAAGAAAAAGTTGAGTTTTCTTTAATACAAGTCTATTAAAATGTGTAAATAACTATGTGTTTTACTTAAACCTATTCATTATTAGTTATTACAATAAATTTCCTATTAATAACTGTCTATAAAGTATTAATTTGTTGATTTTATTTCATTTTATTTTCTGGGTATGTTAAACCCCACCTAGTATGGCATGTGAGAGATAGAGCGGCATTTAGTCACCATAGTCAGTGTTAAGAAGGATAGTCACTTGCTTCGAAACATTTTCACATACATTGAACTAATAAAGAAGCTTTTTGCTATTTTTTAATTTCTGAAAATGCTTTAACAAATTCCTTTTACTTTGTATTTTTTTAGTTAACGTTTCTTGAAACTCCAACTTGATAGACAAATGATGACAATGTGTCTAATAATTGTATATATTTTTTCCAAAAATATTTAACAAGAATAATACAATAATAATAATATTAATAAAAAACTCTTTATTTCAAAATAAAAAAAGGCGAGCTTATTGCCTTGCGGCAATGTCTATCAGCTAACCTATAGCTTAAGTTTATAATATAATTTGTTACGTTGGCTACGCAAAAGAATACTAAAAATTAAAGTGATTAGAAAAAAAAGAAACAGACAGAAAACGAAAAAGAAAAAGTTATAAAAAATAAGGAAAACAATATATGCATCGTATAATCATCGCTCTTTTTAATATAAAGATTTTTTTTAAATCTAAAACTATATTAGTCGCTGTCTTATTTATTTTATATAAAAAAATCGACTTTGGTCAGTATATTACGTTATGGTTATGTTTGTCTCCAAAGAAGAGAGAATGGCAATCAGACAGTATGAATGTTAGTTGAAAGAATAAGACGATTATTTAAATGCGTGCGAAAAAATATACCTATTGTTATAGTCTGTTTGCGTGATTATAATATTTTTTTGTATTTCAAACACCCCTAAATTTTGTCACCTCTTTAATGCTTGATTACATTTATCTGGAAATATAGGCAGCTTCAAACGAGCAGCAAAGTGCGGCGGCGGTCAGCCTCGCTGAGCACGGCAGCAGCTAGCTACACGACGCAATTTAACGGTCTGCCGGGCAGCGGAATCAATCGCTGCCGCACAACCCCCTTGACACGTAAGCGTCGCAGACGCGCAATTTTTTCACGGCGCGAAATTACGCGCCGTACCTTTTTTAGCGCCACGGCATCAATTTACGCCGCAACGCTGAACATAGCGATGTATTACTGTCTAATGACGCCTCCACACGTTGGCGAATGTTCGTGTCCAAGTGGGTGTAAACAACTATTAGGAAACATATATGGAAAACTCTTATGGCAGATATTCCAACGTCACCGTACCACAAAATATGAGCTGTGGTTGTCAGCCTGCAAGCCGCGCTTGCGCAGTACTGCGCACTCTTCGCACCTTTTCTATTTATGACGTGATTTTAACAGCTCCGAGCTACCAGCTGGCTGTCTTTTTCTTTGAAAAACCGCATCTTATATGTTACCTAATCTGTAACACGAACATCCGCCAGCGTGTGCATGCGGCATAAGACGGGGGTGGATGTGGATGCGGCAGTTCAGTCTGGCATCAGTTCAGTCCGTGACCTTGGTCAGACTGACGGGAGACTGATCGTTTATCGCGTTGACTGATGGACTGAAGTGATATTTTTTTAAAGATTTTAATCATTTCTATCATCCAATCAGTCGGATCAAGGTCGCGGACTGAACTGATGCCAGACTGAACCCCCCCCCCCCCCCATATGCCGTACGTGCATAAACATAACGAAGCCATGGATGTAAATACGGAGCTAACGCCTCTTTGCGTCAGTTTTTACACAACTACCCGACAAAAAAGGAGTGTAATATGGTCAGGGTTTACCTATATATGTTTTCCGTTTCTCTATTCTACCATAACTTCTACACGCTTGAACCGATATATAAGGCTGTGGTATTGTAACCTTAAATATCCAAATATCAAGTAAGTATTTGTCTAAACGTCTAAATGTCCAAATGTCAATAAATTAACATAAATATATCGGCTTTAGTGTCAAATTAGTCGAATTGAGTACATTCTGGAAATATTCATGTATTAATATAGATAAATACATACACCACAAATATTTTATAAAAAAACCGTAATAAAAATATCTATAAATACAATAGTTCACTTTCTGTAATTTTCTCCGTATTTTTTATTATTTGTTGTTAAATATATTTTCTTGTTATATTCCAAAAGGTTTATCAAACCCTCTAGGGATTCGAGCATAATCGATTTTTGGTACATATTGAGTTGTCAACCACAACGGGCGAACCCGTCACCGCAGGACGTTTTAACGATTGTTCGTTCTATCGACCGTGCAGTGAGCGTAGAAGACTTGGGACATAACAATCCACCGTCAAGCTACGCCACAACCCGTTAGAGTCCAACGCCTTACCGCGAGTAGCCAGGTATGTTACCTGGCGGGCGGCACTCGCGCCCTAACTACCAATTTTGACCAGATTTCTCCGGTCTCTCGATTGGTTCCGAGTTCGAGGTCGCTTGCGCGGTCCTCTCCCTTACGAAGCGGAGAAACGGAGTGAACCGAATCTATCGCGGACCAAGGCGTCCTTTGCCCGACTCTGAACCGGGATCGGATGGCCAATGGTCATTTCAAGAGCAGTCGCCGTAAGGTAGACAACTACCCCCGCTCTATAGGAAACAATACAGTTCCCAGACTCCCCCGATTGTTAGTCGGAGAGCACAATCGATTGGCTTGCGCCGCTCGGTGCGCAGACCGTCCAGGAGCGCCAGAGGATTGATTCCCAGGGGAGACTGGATTGACCCAGTGTCCTACCCAGGCTCCGCACCCCATGCGTGGAGGCCATCGGATGGGTGTTGACCCGTGAGTGTGACCGACCCTGAAACAGAATGGGTCTTCGTGGCCAACTCAGCAAGGGCCCATTAGCTCCCAAAATTTTTTTGGTACAATCTGAAGTAAACCTCAGATCAAATCATGGCCGCTCCGTTGTCTGTCCGTTAGTGATTTGAGGAATTTTCATTTAGAGGCTAGCGGCCCCTTCGTTTCGCCAAAGATACATCGGAAAGTAACGCGAAAGAGGGTCGGCATTCCGAGGGCAGGGAATCACTACATTCTATGTAACTTTCTGTTTGCTTTAGAGGGGATTAGTTACTCTAATTTCATGTTGGAAGGGAGCGATTTAAACTTTGAAAGTCTCTTAGCATATTTTCAGGTTTTTCGTTTATTATTTGGACAGTTTTATACGCAGATATTTTTCTTCTTTATTTTCCTATCCTTATTTGAATTGGACACATGCTGTTATAGTGTATACAAACTAATTGGTAGAATTTCTCAACTAATAGCGACGTCTTCTATGCGTAAAATGATTTCACGAGAGAAGACCCCTAGATATTCACAAAACATTCACAAAAAGACATTCATTAAATCTCATCAATTGAAATTCCATTATCGACTCAGTCCTTCCTTATATTAGGACACGTCAGCAGTCCTTACTTATATTAGTGTATCCTCCATCCTCCATCCGTCCATCCATCTCAGTCCATCCCTGGTGGCATAGTGATTAGGTCGCCTGATCTTACTTGGTAGGGTCCCGGGTTCGATTCCCGGCTGGGTTACCATTTGCCGTTGGGATAATATTAACGTAATTGCATTTCAATTTTGTCGGTCAAATGCAATAACAAAACACACACTTGCACGTATATTTCACGCACACATACATATCAACACTTCATAGTAGGATTGGTTGTAAGAGATTGTGGTATGACAATAAACCCGTCCATTGTGAAATATCACATTAAAGAGTATAAGCAAAATAGTAAACAACAAGACATAATTTTATGGAAAATGCTGAAGTAGACCAGTCGCGCCGTTTCGACGTCAATCAGCTGCCTGATTTTCCTAACAGCAAATGCTGCAGAGCTAAAGCAACCAGCTAACTGTTTTAGTTTTTTCACATGTATAGTTTTAGTTTTTACTAACAGTTCATAGTTTTTATACATTTTGTTGTTTTAGAATTCAGTACAAGATAATTTGTGGTAAAATGATTTAATATGAGAGAGAGGATTGTATTTGATTGGTGTAAATTTTCTTTATGATGGTCGATTTATAATATTAGAGATGTGTCGTCCGCAAATAAAACTATGTCTGATATGTTTTGTACCGTATGAGACATGTCATGAATGTATATACAAAATATAAATGGGTTTAATATTATTTCATGTGGAACACCAATTTTTAACAAAAGGTCCTGATGAGTGTTCCCAATTAATATCAAATTTTTGAAACCTATCTTTTAAATTAATAAACAATTAGTTCAACAACGTTCTGTAAGCCTTTCCGACTAATACTATCATACGTAATATCTAAAATTATTATCAGTCTCTCATTAGGATTCTATATTTTGTTGAATTTTAAACTTTCATTTCGAAAGTTTAATTTCGAAGTCTGTTATTATGTGAATATGGTGCCAAGCTCCCTTTTTGTTTATTTTTTATAGCTTTCTTTATAAAAATATGTGCTTCATTCAGCATACGAGAAATCTCTCTTTAGCAGTTTGATTTATTTAATTGATTTTCTTATTTTTACCGAATTTCCAAACGTTCTTTTTGCGATATCTCCGAAACACGTTTTCATGACTTAGCTCCCTTTACCCATTCACCGCAGATATATTCGTCTCGGTAAATTCTCATCAAGAATCTCCAGCAGTATCACGTTCATACCATTCTCGTGGGCTGTCGGCTCACGAGCTCCTTGCATAATGTAAGAGAATACAGCGCCTCGAGCTAACAACGCTATCCGGCGGCCGAACACATGAATAATGCCGTACAACGCCGGCCAACATACCCTCCGCCGAGGATTTAGACACCTACGATACTGGGATCGAGGAACAGAGAAACCGCGAAAGCAATGTTATTACGCATTTTAATAGATGATTTTCAGAAGCACTGCACCGTCATTCTTAGCAAAACCACTCACATGACACTCGAAATAAAAGTAAGCTAGCTCACCAACTAGTGGAAACTACATTTGGACAGGGGCATTACGCGTTTCTGGCACCGCATATTTATGATTTCTTCTTATTTTTCTTGGCGGAGGCTAAAGTGCAGAGTTCAATCAGCAGATTGACTCTGAAAATATACATTACCAATTATATAGCGGTTTCAATATTTTTTTCATATTCTCTTGACATTATTAACTAAAATTTATTATAGGCAATCTCGACTATTTTAAATCACGACTATTTTAAACATGACTGTTTTAATAACGATTATTTTCTTTTTTTTAATATATACTTTTTTATATAGGTATGTATTTTTTAAAATCTCGACTATAATTTATCTCACGTGTATCCTAGGTCTTGTAATTGTATATTGTATTACATTTAATGTATATAGTTTTCTATGTGTATGTTTATATCTATATAATTATCCAATATTTATCCTATACCTAATATATAATATACAATATTTATTATTTTTAAATAAATTAACTATCTAATGCAGTCTAATGTCCGCTCTAGCACAAGCATAGCTTAGTGGAGCGACATGAGACAATTTTAAATACACACCTCTGGTTATGGTTATTGTCTGCGATGTTTGTATAGTGTATTTTAAGCTTAAGTTTTCATTGTTAATTTCCTGAATAAAAAAAAATAATAAATAAAAGTCTCATGACGAAAAGTAGAAGTCAGTTCGAAAGAATGGTGACTGACATCCAGACGTAGGCTATGATATTTGCTATATTTGATACTT
Source organism: Micropterix aruncella (assembly GCA_944548615.1). Classification (NCBI taxonomy): domain Eukaryota; kingdom Metazoa; phylum Arthropoda; class Insecta; order Lepidoptera; family Micropterigidae; genus Micropterix; species Micropterix aruncella. Next base: position 33,629,810 of record OX155950.1, read on the forward strand.
CATACTATATATATTTACTTGTTTATATTTAAAACAAATTTATATTATTATACTACAAAGTAAAATTTATAATTTTATATATGTTTTCCGTTTCTTTATTCCACCCCATCTTCTAAACGTTTGAACCGATTGAGAAGTGTTTGCTATTGTTAGAATCAATATGTTATCCCGAGTGTCATAGCGTACCTTAACTGTCCAAATATCAGGTAAGTAGTTGTCTAAATGTCCAAATGTCAATAAATTTACATAAATATATCGTATTTGGCGGCAAATGAAAAGTCTGATTAAGTACATTCCGAAAATATACATTTATCTATATGGGTAAATACATAAACCACAAATATTTCATAAAAAACCGTATTGAAAATAATTATAATTACAATAGTTCCTTTCTGTAACGGCAGTCGTGTTTTTATATTCTTTTTAATATATTAACCTGTTTACATACGTAATTTGTTGGTCAATTTATTTATTTATAGATTTATTTATTTACCTATTTAAATATTTAATATTTGTTACTTATTTTGTATTTAACTTTTAATTTTTAAGATAAAATGAGCATTCTGAAGGAATGCAGGCAAAAATATAAAATAAAGTTACTATATTTTAATTACTATCACCCCATAACAGATATACAATTTAGTGGGTTGATAAAATCCACACATTAATGTCATCTTACCTGCTTTGCAAAAAAAAAGTTGTAAGAAATAGTATTATTCATACGTCTTTTACTATTTGCCCAGATCTATTTTTAAAAACAAAAATCAATGTGTTGACGACACATAGTTTTGCTGATGCCGTACAACGGCAAACACCTTCTACTCGCTAGCTTTATTGGTGGCGGACAAAGTTAAAATACGCCGGTCGTATTTGTGTACGTTTTCAGCCAATAGCTTTCTTTGGCGTTACTTCGCCCGATTGATATAATAAAATAAATAGATGGAATGATTCCGTGAGTCAATATATATGAGGGTCTTTTAACTCGCACCCCTCCCAGAAGTTTATCGACCCCCGCTCACATTGAATCGTCGATAATTTACGGGTCTCCCGCCCGAATTCATTGCCATGGCACTCCTTTCAAACGCTTTCGGCTTTAACGGCCGGTGACTGGCGTAGAATACTTAAGCCCTAGCCATCCTATAAGGATACCATTACACTCTTCTGGTAAACGGTATCAGAGAGCCGACCCTACCAGCCGGATTACCATGTTAAGCTGGGATCGCCTAAACGCTGTAATTATTTTAATTTTCCGTGCTCTGGGGCGAACCAACAATTTTCTCATTTTTACCGCAGGGAATTATGCCTTGTCAAAAGTACAGTATACCAGACAGTTCTTTAGAACTTCTTTTAGAACAAAAGTGAAATCGAAGCGAATACTTCACGAGTCGTAAGGGCTCGGATATGGTCGCCAGATGTCCAGCTACTCGGCTCACGCAGATATCCAAACGTTCGAAAACGTTACCAGCCCCTACCTGGGTGTACTTTAACCAAAGGCGTTTGTCGGGACCTACCCTTTTGCCCACATTGCTCGCACCCTCTTCTCGCAATGTCCTGTAGCTCGAGAGTAAAGCTACTGGTTTGTATGCTATGTCAAAAGGCAATGCCTCTTAATAGATTTCCAAAATAGTTTCAGAGACAGCAAAATTTAACGATTTTGCAATTGAATTCTAACGTTTCTCTGTAGATTACATATATTCGAGTACCACATCAGTGTATAATAAAAAAGGCATTATCGTTTAAAAATCCAATAAACACTTTAAGGTTGTGCATTTCAGATAGTTTGAAGCTGCCGCATCTGAAGTGGAAATAGCTACGATTATTGCAAAACTATGAACCAAAGAAGGAAAAGGTTGATAGTATCCCATAAATAATAATAATAATAAATAGTTTAAAAAAATAATTTACCATGTGAAGTTTGTAACACCCGACGCTTCGGCGATGTTGCAACCGCCGTTGTCCAGGGTAGACATAAAATCCGTAAAGTAGTAAGTTGCTCAATATTATGTTTGTTCAATATTGAGTCGTAACTTTTGATGTATGTAAATAAATTAGGCGTGGGGCGTCGCTGCGTGCGCGACTTACATCAAAGTATACCAGATAGCTTCTCTTAGAATAAAATTTAAATCAAAGCGAATACGTCACGAGTCGTAAGGGCTCGGATATGGTCGCCAGATTTCCTGCTACTCGGCTCACGCAGATAGCTAAACGCTCGAAAATGTCACCAAAGCGTAATGCTAACGGTTCGCGTTCGTCGGGAGGTACCCCTCTGCCCACATTCCTCGCATCCTCTTCCCGCAATGCCCTGTAGCTCGAGAGTAAAGCTACTGGTTGGTATACTGTGCTTACGTAGATGTTCGGAGCGGTCGCCTAACATAGTATGCTTATTGGTTCGGCCATGTTTGCCGAATGAACGATAATCGCTTGCCACGTAAACTTCTTTGGCGAGACCGTCCGATAGAATGGAGAATTCGGCGATCGGCACCGAAGAAAACCTGGTTAAAAAACATCAAAGATGACCTTAAGAATCAACGATTATCGGCTATCGATGCTCGAGACGTGGCCAAAAATCGTCAAGAATGCAAGCGAATCTAGAATGGAGTACGAGATCCAGCGGCACCGACAGCAGCGTATTGGCTGAGAGGGCGACTCCCTCCCCAGTCGCCGGCTACGGAATAAATAATAATAATAATAATAATTGGACCGAGGCAGGCGGTGCGAAGGCATGGGAAAAAAGAGTCGTGGTGGTCACGTATGCAATAGTGATGTGCAATGTCTATTTGCTATAGGCTGATCCGCCACAATAGTAACAACGATATGCGATGAACATAAATAATCAAGTGAAATATATGCTAACTTTTGGGATCTAATGTGTACAGTCATTCACAAACCATCGAGGTAAATTAATCGTATCCAATAAAAAAATATAAAATAGGGAAACGGCGGCGCGCCAGGAAAAGCCGAAACTGCCGATCAAGTAGGGTGCTACTCGCCCCCGGAGCGATTGGCTACGCGCGGGACGCTATAAATCTGCCGCAAACGTGACAGCGATATGTTTTTACGGCCATCCGATGTACGACCGGTGCGGGAGTACCCCTTTCAAACGAATCGTGTTATTTATAAAGCAATTAAAAGTGCCACCCTGGCACTGGGTTGCGACCGCGACGCGCCGCTCCGCATCCATCTTGTGCGCCTTCGCCGTTAGCATGCGATTACAGGGGGATTCGTACGATTGTTGGAAGATGCGATATTTTCCTCCTCAATTAACCGTTATTCAATATTTTTGATGTATCGCGAAGTCTCCATTGAAGACATTTTGTATATCAGTAAAGAGATTGGCTATATTGGGCTTGGTGAAGGATGAGTATTCTTACAAACTATTATATATACGAATAAAAACTATTCCACTAAAACTAAAACCATTAGAAATATATATTTTCCGCTATGTCTTTTTCAAGATATTCAAAAAGTAATGTATTAAAAAAGTACGAATTACGCTCAAGCTGCATAACATGGAATATTTCTCCTTCATTTCCTTCTAATGTAGATTTTTAATCTTTATCCTATAAAAGGGGCAGAGATTCAAGATTCAAGTTCCAATGATTCCAATATTTCTCCGGTTCTAATGATTCTAATGAGGAGGTGTCGTGACAGGGTGAATTGCGCAGCTGGAAGAGTGGGATATGACAGAACTGTCTCAGGTCTGACTGACGCCAAACTGATAAGAATATAGCTACACGTTCAATCTGGCATCATTTCAGTCAATACCGATAGAAATAATCAATATAATAAAAAATGCACCAGTTCAGTCCATCAGTCAATGCAATAAACGATCAGTTTCCCGTCAGTCTGACCAACGTCACGGACTGAACTGATGCCAGATTTAACGTTTAACACCCGTATTACTCTTGTATACGGTAAACAGTTTACCCTGGACAACGGCGGCTGCAACGTCACCGAAACGTCGGGTGCTACAAATTTCACGCGGTAAATTCGTTTTCTATCCTATTTATAATGTCAAACAACCGCGATAGTCTTCGATTTTATATTCTGCCATTCTTATTTTTAAATCAATATTTCATATATCTTTTGTAAAGGCTCCTCATGCTACGACAATCCATTGATGCTTTTATTTTAAATAGGTACTTGCTTACTTACTAGTACTTTTTTATGTTAATTTTATTTCTAGATTTTTGTATGCTTTCTTGACTTATTTATTTTTCTTAACACTTAAACCGATAATGTAAAAAGAATTTCATAACAAAATTTTAAAATTGGTATTGTGGTTATTCTACCGCATGTTGGCGTGTACGAGGTCTCACACATAGAGCGACGATATAGTTTAAATCACCGTTCTCGTAGCTTAAAAAAAATCTAGCCTAATAAAATAAAGTACGGTATGCCAAAATTCAGCTACACCATCCCTAATCGTGCGACGGTTTTACGTGCGCCCTCTACCTTTGGATTCGCGCCGCCGGAAATCTCCGCGGCGGTTTCCGGTATAAATAAGACGCGGCTGGTGACTGTTTTTAATTGTGCCGCAGGGAGGAGGCGTGCGCGCCACAAACGACGCAATCCCGCGATTTAAATGCCCTCCGGTCAGCGGTGGCGCTTTAAGTGTTTCTAACGCAGCCATTACTCACGGCTTATTTCGCTCCCCCATGAGCAGTTACCTCCACTCGAACGCATACACCATCGCCCTGACGTCACATTACTTGCACACCAGATACCCCCTTAACGGACCTCTCTAAACCAACTAGCTGCATCATAAAGAAAACGAGGCATGGAGAGATCTGAATATTTTTACGTCAAGGGTGATATCGCCGATTTTCCATCAAATCATATCATACTCAGATGAAGTACCTCTATCACTTTTATTTTATTTCACTATTACCGACCTCTGATATAAGGCTCTTATATGATATTGTTTATACTGATGTGGGCAAACCTGAGATACTTAATAATTTAACCCTTTAAGGGATATGAATTCGTTACCTCTAAACTTGACGCTTTAAAACCGTTTATAATATTTTTTAAAACTTGAGGAACAGTTTCTGGGGCCGAAAGGGATTTCTGCCATTTTTACTTAAAACTTCGTTTATACAAAATATACGCATTTTAAAATTTATACAAAAAAAAATAGGTTTATTAATGAAGAGTGATTTCATGATCAGTGATTGTCGTTGTGTCAGAAAAAGTATTGATAGATTGAAATAAGAATTTAAAATTTAGCCAAAGCATAGAAGTTTTTTCAAAAATAATTAATTGGTGTCTAGGAATAAGAAATCATTGATAAGCGTTTATACTTTTGATTATTTTGTCTCTATAAGTCTCTAGAATGTCTAAAACTTTAAGCCATTCTAACGAAAATAGGCTTCATAAAAACAAAGTAATTATAAAATATGGTATGCAACTTTAATGGATTTCGTATTTTTTGATATCAAGGAATAATTTTTGCAAAAACTTGCCAAATTTTTAATTCTCCTTAAAAGTGTAAACGAAACTTAAAGAAAATGTAATAGAAACCTCAATTTGGTCCTAGAAACTGTTCTTTAGCACTTAACTTGTCATTCGAAAACATTCGATCAGGACAGAATCCAAACTAATCGTCATCTTATGATTACTAATATTAGTACTTTCCAGAACCTCGATATTTTTTCACTAATTATGAGTGAATTTGTAAATCATACCCCAATTTAGTCTATTTTAGAATTGTACCATGAATAATACCCTTTTCCCACGCAACATATACATAAAGGCTTTTCCACACACCTAAACCTTACCACATACACCACACCCACTCACACACTCTCACCCTTACTAAACATTCACACTAACACGCTGAGCGATTATAAAATATATCGTCTGGCCATTTATTGTTCCGCATCTGTTTAACTCTGAAGGAAAAAATATCGTTTTAGAGAAGTGCTACTTCGCTAAAACCACCATTAAATTTCCGAAATTACTTATTAATCCTCACTATAATATTAACCGCCGGCGGGACCCCACTCCCGAAATTATTTATAAACGCGTCCCGCCCAAATATTTGACAAACCGTATTTTCCGATCTGGGGCGGGTCTCGGTCTGCCCGCGCGCCCGCCCGCCCACACAAACGGCTCGCCCCCGACAGCCTTATAATTCACTTAGCAGATTAAATTCTTTGATTTATTCGGCGATTAAATATCTACCGAGCGGCTCTGTGGGGTATTCCACGCGGAGGCGCGGAGCTCTGCGCTCTCAAATGAACTAAATTGACGAATGTGATGGCCCGAGCGGCCCAATCGATATGTTTTAGCGAGGGGTGTTATAGTGAAGTAGTAAATCGACTACTAAACAAAACACTTTCAGTCAAATATGAAGAACACTGTTGTTATCAAAATATACGAAAAATGTAAACGATAAAAGGACTATTAAACAACATACTAAACTTGTATGTCGCAAAAAAAAACTGGAAAACAAAAAACTCGGTTTCTGAATCGCGCCACTGGCAAAGAGCGAGAGTAGAATAAAAGTATTTTTTTTTAATTTAATTTTTGTTAAATACATACAGCATATGTAATCATAACGATGATATGATCGAAGATTGACACGAATTGTAGAAAAATAGTGTGATGAATGAAGCCGTAACTCAGTCTGGGTCGTCTTTCTTCTTCTTTATGTCCTGGAGGCAGCGGTTCATGGTATAGCCACCGCCTGATGGCTCTGGCGTCTGTGGATCTGCATTGTGCCGTGGTGCGGGATGCTCGCGGTGGTGCCATGTTCTTTCAGACTTTAATAAAAAACAAATTGTTGTGTGGGGCTTTTCTAAGGTCTTTATGAGCCTTGTAACATTGCTGATGTATTGTGTTCGCCACTATAATTATGCGCTAAGCCTCGTGTCATTTAAGAACCGCAACAGGCTTTTGGCGCCAGATTGTTTTACCTCCTCAGATTGGAGGTAATGACCTCCCAAGTGGGTATATCTTTTACGTATCAGCGGGCGACACTCGTACATGAGGTGTAGGGGAGTTTCCTCTGCCCTTGGCAGAACCCTTATCGTTATTATTAGACTATAATTCAGGTCCTTCTAATATGAAAGAGTTACTTCCAAAGGCATTTCCAATTAGTACAAGTACATACAATCTAGAAAAACACTCTAGTTCTTATTAATTCGCACACAACTATATCTCCACCCCATATCCAGAATTCTTCTTCTTCTTTGAGTTCCACTCCTATCAGAGGGTTGGACAACATTATAGCTATCTTCACTTTAGAGGCTGGTGCTATGAACAGCGAGGTGGTACTGCAGCCAAACCAGTCCTTAGCCACGAATGCCGCCTCCTGCCATCGCTTCTCTTCCCAGCGATCTTGCATTGGATAATGAGGTGAAGCAATTTGTATTTGTCATTCCTCATGACGGGACCGAAGTACGACATCTTCCTGTGTTTGATGGTGTTCAGAAGTTCCATCTTCTTCTCAAGTCGGCTCAGTTCTTTAATATTAGTGACTCTGTCACGCAATGAGATTTTCAAGATACGGCGGTATATCCATATTTCGAAAGCCTCTAACCTTTTCGTTGTGTTTTGTGTGAGAGTACATGCTTCTACACCATACAGTAGAACAGAGAAAACGTAACAGCAGGTTATACGTATATAGCATTAGGTCGAGACTCTCTATCACACAAACTTTGCTCATTTTGAAAAAAGTTGAGTGAGCCATTTCAATGCGAACGTTTATTCCTTGAGCATGGTCCCTGTTCTCATTTATCCAACTTCCCAAATACTTAAACGTACTGAGCATATCCAGAAAATTCATTTTAAATATATCGCAGCCCCTATTTTGAAAAAAGTTAAGCGAGCCATTTCAATGCGGAAGATTATTTCTTGAGCACGGTCCCTGTTGTCATTTATCCAACTTCCCAAATACTTAAACTTACTGAGCATATCCAGAAAATTCATTTTAAATATATCGCAGCCCCTACAAAAATGCTAAACTGCCCAAGCAAACACGTGTAACCGTACACAAATACGGTGCGGCTTAAGTGGGTCAGAGCGGTCGTCGATCTCCTTATCGGCAGGAGACGGAGATTTAGGGGACAGTTAGGAAATGAAATACATCAAACCACTACAGGGTGGTGTGTAGGCTCTGCTACGCCTGCCTCATCGTTCGAGCGTCATTGTGAGAAAATTGATCGTGTGAATTCCATTACAGGCTCTAGTCAGCTGCGTGAGTTACTGCCTCAATTACCTGTGGTTTCGGCCATCCGATTTTCCCATGCTATTTCTGCTAACGCTGACGATTATAGTATTGTAGTGCTATTGGATCAGAAATGGTTGGTCGGCAAACATATAGCTGCTATGGTGCTAAAGACTTACTGAGTCTTACGATTAACGATATGTATATTAACCAAATTTACTATTAATGACATTACCATTTACCGAGTTACTTTGCGTACGTTCGTAGCCTTACTGAATTCGCTATCATTGTTAAAGGTTGTCAATTGCTGCGGGCGACCCTGCCATCTCAGTATGTTATGTTACAACGATCTTTGTCATCTTGTTACCCTCAAGTCAGTTGTTTGGGGATGAAACAATTTACTGATTCAGTTCCGCCACGGCCTAGGTCAAAGAGTGAGGCCACTGCCAAGCTATCGGAAATATCTTCGATTCAATTCAAACATGCAGATTTGAAGTCGCTCGATCTATTCGTACCCTCAGTTCCATGTTTATTTAAAAAACTATCAAAGAAAAATTATTAAAAAGAAGAAAAAAACATGCCTACCGTTAACAAATTGATCTATTGTATTTATAATTATTTTTATTACGTTTTTTTATCAAAAATATTTGTGGTTTATTTTATTACACACACATATATATATATATATATATATATATATATATATATATATATATATATATATATATATATATATATATATATATATATATATATATATATATATATATATATATATATATATATATATATATATATATATATATATATATATATATATATATATATATATATATATATATATATATATATATTATATCTCATCCCTTTTTTAGATGCTGAGTTGACATGTGTGTTATTATTTCTGTCCTTTTTTCATTATTATATTTATTACTGTAAGTGTACTTCATCATGACCACTAATTCACTAAAATCACACTTTTTATATATTAGTTTGCTTACATAAACACTAAGTCACTATAACCCTGATGGTATGGTCGTAAGATATTGCCACTTGGCAATAGGACCACCATGTTGTTTTATATTTTGTGTACAGTTCTTCTAACAAACAAACAAACAAAGAGAGCTTACGAGCATGCTCTAAAGATCTGCGTAAGAATATGCTAAACTGCATGGGTATTTAGACGATGCGTGAGAAATGGACAGTAGAAGACTCTTTCAGAATTGTAAGTTGGTACGCGGAGGAAATTATTTTGTACCGTTTAATATATAATATTCCCCACCGCTTTAGCTCTATCCATTTCTTTCGATGCTCTATAATGCTCTCTCTCATCTCTCTCTTACTCGTACATTCTGGGCTAACTTTAGTCATCGCATTCGGTGCGATCTGAAGATAACAGCAGCGGCGCGGGCAGTCCCCAACCCTTCGTCGTAATTCAGAGGTTGGGATTTATCTCCGGGGAAAGAAATAAAACATTTCATTCGGTCCATATCGCCGGAGAACAAAGTGAGAGTGTACAGTGACGTCTAAGTTCAATAAAAACTTCAGAGGCGAAATGCGCACTTAAGAACTCGATCAAGCACGGAGACGCAAACTCGAGTATGAGTGCGAGAGAGGGAGAGAATGAGGGAAATTTCGACTGCTCCGCTGAAGAGTGGAAAGATAAGGGTTTGAGCTTTGTAGATTCTTTAATTCAGGATTCACTCTGTCCTCAGGCGATTCGCCTTTTTCGTCCTAGAATGGATATATTTTATAACTAGTCACATGAAGGTAACCTTAACTTACAAACTTGTAACTCTATAGGTTATTAGTGAGTGTATATGAAGGATTGTAATACTTGTTTTGAATTTATTGTAAGTAGCACTGTAACGTTCAATTGACAGCATCATTGAAATGTTGAATTACACGAATCGTTAACCCTTTAATTAAATGTACGCGTTTTAATACCATTTCAATATACTCATTCATTTCAAATGTGCCATTTCTATAAAAAATAACATTAAATTATTAAACTAAACTTAACATTGACACGTTTAATTAAATGAAATATTGAAAAGTTATATTAAACGTAGTTTAAAAACGTTTAATTAAATGTACCGTTGAAATGTATTATTAAACATACCTAATTAAACGAATTACTAAAATCGAAAACACTTCTGTTAAATGTAATAATGAAAGCTTGTAATATTTAATAGAACGCAACCATTAAAACGTTTCATTAAATGTTAAATTGAAGTTTTAATAAATTGCTTAATTGCTTAGAGGATGTTGTGTGTTACGTAAAAGTGTATCCAGTGTTTTTTTTAAATTCTGATGTATCCTCTTGGCAAATAAATTCTTACACTTCTCCGAAGGTAGGCTGTAAGAGATGTTTTTTAGGCAATAAGTCCGCCTTTTGTATGTTTTTGTTTCTTAAAATGTGCAATAAAGATTCTCTATCTATCTATCTATCTATCTATTATATATTTAATATTAAATAAGCCAGTTGGTAGGAATCTCGACTCTTGGAATTGTCGATTGATGGTACGTGATTTGCTTTTTTATTTTGATATATTAGTATAATTCATTCGTGTAGTGTATAATTCATTCGTGTAATATTTTTTTAAATTCTAAAACCATCAATGTTTAAATTTAAAATAAAAAAAAAAGTATTTTCACGATAATTGAAACTGCTAAAATACCTCAGAAAGTATAAATAAAAAATACAGTTAAACGAAATATAAAAACGAACAGTCAGTTTTAGAATAGTCAAATTTTTAAATATTACAACAATAAATATGGGGCAATAGAAACAGTAAAGACAAATTTTAATATAATAGTCTAATTCTAAATTGTTCGAAAATTTCACTAAATAATAACTGGAATGCAATAACGTCAGTCCCTCGTTGAAATACCTGCTTTATGTCTCAACTTCAATGCAATTCAATGCTTAACCGATTGCCATGTACGTATAATGATAAATTTACAGGGATTGACATTTATAGTAGAAACAAAATTAGCTTCAAATCGGCAGTACGTAACGCCCTTGAAGCTGCAGCGACAACTGCCAGTAATTATTGATTTGTAATATGTAGGTATGTATAAATATAATATAACTTATATATGTATTCCCATGTATTTATTTTGAATTTATGTTGTATAAGTATGATTTATATGTTTGCGGTTAACTAAATATTTACGGATGTATTGTATTTTTGGTTTCATAATTTAGTTTGTAAAATATTTTTGAAATAATTTCAAACGGCGTAAGTTATAATCGGCATAAGAACATGTTTTTTTCAAGAATTATGTATCTAATTATAGTTACTTACCTAAATAAATAAAATAAAAATAAGAAATAAAAAACTTCAAATATCATCGATAAGTACGATTGAAGATGCTATTACGAGCCTGGGATCAACTTTTCAGTCTGGGGCGAAGCCGAGCCGTACGTATTTCAGCGGCGCGGTTGCGTCGCTTTCAAAAGGCTTCCTCCTTTACATAATATCTCTCCTATCCAATCCATTCACGGCTACGCGACGGGATGATTACAAGAAGGACGCCGCCCTCGGCCCGCCGCCGCCGCCGCTGTCGCTGCCGTGCCGCCCGCACTTCGTTATTTTTGTGAATGCAGGCGAATATAATGCGCCGCATTGCTACTCACTCGCTCGCAACGGAAGAAATCGGCCTCTCGCTCTTTGTCTGGCGCGCGGGCGACGCTTTGAACCGGCCGCCATTTGATTACACGCTGTCGTGGTTAGGACGGCGCGTCTATAGCGGACGCCGACGTCAAAACTGAATGTGGCTTCCATTAACTAATTAATTATTCACGGATGGTGAATGTAGAGCGAACCGTGGAGATGCGAATCGATAGCATATCTAGGAAGCTTTAGATTGATCGATCTCATTTATTAGAGTCATCGGGGGAAGAGACACATTTACCCTCGAAAGATAACCATGACACAGTCACAGTAGACCAATTAGTAGGTTTACTCTTGAGCTACAGGGCATGCGGAAAGAGGGTGCGAGGAATGTGGGCAGAGGAATACGACTCGACGAACGCTTTTGGTTAGCGTTACGCGCAGCTAAAGCCTGGCGACTTTTTCGAACGTTTGCATATCCGCGTGGGCCGAGTAGCGGGACATCTGGCGGCCATCTCCGAGCCCTTACGACTCGTAACGTATTCGCTTAGATTTCAATTTTGTTCTAAGAGAAGCTCCTGTCTGGTATACCGTGACACAGTATACGAGACATCAGCGTCTCTTAGAACAACATTGAAAACGAAGCGAGTTACGTCACGAGTCCAAAAGCTCGCATATGGCCGCCACATGTATACTACTCCGCCAACGCAAATATTCAAAGGTTTTGAGAAATTCGCCATCCTTCGCACGCGCGTAACGCTAAACAATGGCGTTCGTCAAGACGTACCCCTTTGCTCACTTCCCTCGCACCCAATCCCCGCCAGCCCTTGTCGCTTGAAAGCGCGTCTACTGTTTTCTCGGTATACTGTGACCATGATGTGAAGTACATAAAAGATAATCGAACGTAAAATTGACGCATGATTTTCATTAACTTCATTTTAAGTGTTTATTTATTATTAATGAAAAAAATCCTATGTTTTTTATTATTATACAGGATAATTTTAAAAAAAACGGCACCCTTAAAATGTGTGAATCAGTATGAGCAAATAAACAACTTTTGATATTTATCCGGTAAAAAACAAAAATAAAAACACTAAAAATGGTAAAACCTATTTTTTTGGAAAAAAGTTTGAGAATAATATTTTGTCTCGATATTTTGACTACCGCTAGTTAGCGTAACACGCTCAACTTTTCTCAAACTGTTTTCAAAATATTATCTTTTTTATATTTTCAAAAATATATATGTGTATTTTTTGTTTTATGTTTATTTGCTCGTGCTAGGTAATTCACGCACTTTAGGGTAATTACTGGTTAACTAATACTGTATATAAATGAAACTGCATATGTTATGCAGAATATGCATTACCTATTATTATTAATTATATAAAAAGGAAAATAAAACTAGAAACTGAACTAAATATACAAACCTTGTACAGTTATCACAAAGGAAATACGTAAATGATAAATTTGATGTTTTAACATAAGTATTTATTTTATAAGACACTATTTATTATATTGGAATCAGTTAAATTCTTTTTAATCAGTCTAAAACAGCTTTGGCATATGTCCATATTATGCTTTCTACATGAAAGCTTTCTTATTATGCTTTCTACATAATATGGACATATGCCAATATTTAAAAAAGGCAATTACCACAGCGACACGCACGTTCACCTAGATCAGTGATTCCCAAAGTGGTCTATATGGACCCCCAGGGGTCGATTTCGATTCGCAGGGGGTCTATGTCAGCGAAATATAAAATCGGGGTGCACGAGATGTAAATGGGGGTCCACGTTAGTGGACTCCATCTAGGCAGGTCACCATAAGCATTTAGGCGATCCGTTAATGTCGTATCACTTCTTAAACAGATTTTGTATTCAGCATAGTATTTTAAAATTATAATAATAGCAATAAACAAACGCGCGCGTCACAATTATCACGGAATGAAATCAACACTCAACTCAAATTGCATCACTAGTCGATTGAAGAGGCCAGCGCACATGACTAACGAGGGAAGGTGCGAATGAGATATGTGAAAAAAATGCGCTTCAATGGGTATCCGTGCGAACGAGTAGGATAAACGCGCCACACGAATGAGCAAGCGAGATAGTGCTACATCTGCACTTATGTGCGGTTTTCCCAAATGCTTCGTACTTCAGGGTCGTGGACGCTTAGAAATGAACAAATAATAACTGTACATATTTAAAAAAATTACAACTGTCCACATCACCTGTGTAGGCGATCAGTACTGTTCCAGGTGTTAAAAAACTTTTAATGTTAGTAAGTTAAGGAAAATTCAGGTAGGGGTCTACGGAAAACATCAAGGGTTCTATGGGTCAAGAAAGTATGGGTACCTCTGACCTAGATGTATGGTGGGTCTGAGTAACGATTGCGATTTCTGAAATGAACGGCTCCTGAAATAGCCATATCTGGAAGGAGAGAGAGCGATATATTTCTCAGGATTGCGCCAGTTTTACGCAATCTTTCTAGGATAATTCCAAATGATTATAGATTCCCTCATCAAAATACACGAAGAAACTGACGTTTTACTTTTCTTTCATTTCAGGTGAGTCACCTGAGAATGACGACGATTGCAGTTACAGTTATATAAGTAAGTTTTTTCATTTTCGTTTTATTTATATTATTTTTATTATTATTCTTTATTAATTCGCTTCAAATCAAATAAAATCATATAATTTTTAATTGTCCTTAAAACGAATACATAGTTAGACAACATGAAATAATAGTTCGCTATTTCGAAATAACATTAATTACATATGTTTACAATAATTGTGATATGTTTAAATTCTCAATCAAAAAAAGAATGCTTATCCTTAAGAAAATATCTAAAGTACGTAGGTAGTTTTGTAGATCTAGTTGCGTATATATTTTTTCTACTTTTTATTTTTAGTTTTAATTTATGTAATAAATACCTTGTTAGACTTAGTCCTTCGTTAGATTTCAAAAATCTTTGAAAATTTCAATCAAATGCGTCAGTTTGCGCGTCAACACACAAAGTATAACACAGCACAGCCAGATACAGACCTTCTAGGTCTAGTTGGTTGTGCGATTTCGCTTCTTTCAGATATGCTAGCTTATTTATATGCATAGAGCTATGTTTTTTCGCTATACTAATGTTTATTTTTAACGATTCTGCATGTATGTACATATGTTCATACATGCTTAACATATATGTCCATATATGAATAACAATATGTATGTCCATGTTTTTTTTGTACATTTCTCTATAAAATAAATAAATAAAATAAATAGATTATTTGTAGAATCAAATCGAGTCTCACCATTGAGTTAGATATTATTTAATTTAAATAATAATTGTTGTTGTCAGATGTATAAAATACATGTACATACGAGTATACTCGAAAGCAGGATATGTATGTAAAACTAAAGTCATTAAGTTGTGATTCTATTACAAAAAATAAAATAAAAACCGTAATGAAAATAATAAACGAAGAATATTTTTATCAAAATAATATATGAATTCATTACAATGATCATAAAATGAGAATACAAAAAATATGATAAATGTAGTGTTAAAAATAGCAAAAAAATATCTTTAAAAAGTAAACAAAAATGTATCATGCAGTGTCCCAATAAAAATGTCCCAATAAAAATAGTCAATATGTTATTTAATAAGTACCTAGTAATAGAAATACATCATCATTCGCCCCGATCGGAGTCGGGTTCGTTGGACACACCGATCCCGTTGTAAAAAGGAGAACAGGCACGGCGATAATTGAAATGTTTCTCTGTCCAATGAATCGCCAATGAGCTGTCGTCTGCTTCGAGGGCAGAAATATGAACCGACAGGGATAAAGGATTTCGTCTCAATTTGTCGTCGGGACAATTTGCCCGCTTTCGCCTCTTTATTTTCTTGTTTTTTGTCTTTCTCTTGTACTCGCTCTCTCTCTCCCTCTCTCTCTTTCTCTTATCCTTTTATGCAGGGCGGTTTTCACGGGAACTGCTGCACTGGAGATCCTCTAGCGGGATTAGTCACCATTAAAGGTGCATCAAAGGATTTTGACTTTAACCCTTAAGTGGCAATGATGGGGTGAAATGACTCGCTTTTGAAACCATCACGTGAAAATAAGTACTTATTTGTAAGTCTCAGTACCTATCAATGCTTTTTAAGTTACCTACTAGTCAGACCAGCAGGATTTTTTATACGGGAGTAGCAAGTTATTATTTTTTTGATGGAAGCGTAATTGCAGAAATAAAGATACTTATATCATAGAATAACAAAATCAAAAGAAAACTGAAATTGTTATATATTGAATACATAGCATAGAGACACGTTACAGTAGGCTTTAAACGGACTTAATCTAAGTTCCAAAATATAACTTTGAAATTAAAGCTGATTAGTAAAAAATAATAAATTTAAACGAAATATACCTACAATACCTATTCAGAAACTAAAATGAATTCTTCAAAAGCATAGAAAATAGTCAGTGAAATAAAAATCAAAGGAAAAACGACGCAACAAAAATAATCAAAAGAAAATATTTAAAAAATAATAAATAAATATTTGGAAATAATAATTTCAAAAAATTAATAATTTAAAAGTTATCTGTAATGGTAAGTCGTCGATATCATACATATGACGCCTTTTTAGGTAGCAGATTCTTGAGAGTGATTTTAAAACATTTATTGCCTAAATATTTACTGTCTGTTCTTCGAAGGACGTCAAAGTCAACAAAGTTAAACTTCAATCTGTAGGACCGCGTGTGAATACGATTTACAATCTTAACATGTATTTTTTTTAAAGATTTGTTTCCTCTTTGTTTTTTATTTAAAGGTCCTTCTTTTTGTACTCGTACTGTAAAATTTAGGCAATCTTATACCTAGTTATTTTTAAAGACAATTTAAGGAAGTTTGTACTATTGATGTTTTTTTAGACATTACTGCAGATAGGTTTATTTTGTGGAAAAAATATCGCCTCCCGCCATACTATTCTCGTATTTATTTTGCCATACCGCTCAAAGGTTAAACATAAAACTTTTACTTTAAAAATGTGGTCACTTTTTAACTTCATTGACAGGGATAATATTCTCTTTGAAATTGAGTGAAAATACTCCAAGTTTGTTAAATCAATTTAACAGGTTTTCAACTGCCTCTCTGCTCTTGACTCTGTATTGGTATGGTAAATTGTGTAAATACTGGCCAAGATACAAACTTGTGTGTCCTTAAGTAAAACTTTCCACTAACCGTTCGGAAAATTTAATTATCTCGGGTAATTGAAAGACCGCTTCTCGCTTCTGGAGTCCTTCACTGCCGATGAATTCAATTTAGTCTGTATGTTTTAAATGCTTGGCTTAGCTTTGTGCAAGAGAGGTGGAACAGTTCACAATTGTATGAAAATAGCGGTGTAGTGGCGCCGAAGCCTCGATACCGTCGCGTCCGTTCGATCGGCGAATTTGCCATTCCATTCGCGTCCGCTGTCCGCATTGCACCCGCAGTCAGTGTGACCGACCCCGCGGGCCGCCGCCCCGGCCGGCTGCACCCCTCTCCCTTCCGCCAATAAACGCGTCCCGCTCCGGCGGAGTCGTCGATTGCTGAAAAGTGGCGGAACAGCGGAATGAAATCGCTGATAGTGACCAATGTCGCAGGTTGAAGAAAACAAAGAAGGAAGAATGAGGATTGACGTATGGATTTTTAAAGTTTGTGATAATAGCGACCGCGATAACGCGAAGTGGCTATACTTGCTATACACCTTAGCGCAGCGACTATCCCTCAATCAAATTGATTATTTCTGCTCTTCCTAGGTGGAGACTGAAGTTCAGAATTCAATCAGCAGAGTGACTGAAAAAATACATTAACTAGTAGAAATAACTGCGAGGAAGTGGTAACCCACATTCTGACGACAGATTATGATATTTGGTATATTTGATACTTGATAAAATTATAGGTTGCTATTGGTAATGAAAATTTTAAGGAACCATTTCAGCAAAATTTCATTTATTGGTCACCCCTCCCTCCCCCCTCAACCGCTCGATAACGTACTAACGACTTGCGTGTTGGTGTACTTACACCAACACGCAAGTCGAATACGCCTAGCAACGGTTTTTTTTAAATGTATACGCAACTTTGCGTCGAAACTCTTGGATCATGATAATATATTAAAATATATGTGGTCAACAAAAGCGTTTTATAGTATCATTTCAGCGTTTCGCTGCGGGACCTCAGTATGGGAGTCTTTTTAAATACGTTTTCATGCCAATAAAGTTTATATGAGGTTTACAATGGTTCTTGAGGCTGCAACTTATATTATATCAACAAACTTATTTTTTCATACTGAAATACCCACAGAAGCTCATGTATTCCTGAAACCAGATGCAGTCCATAATATTACCAATGACATTTTAATCGTCAAGGACCGAAAATATACGATATTGACTGCATTGGAAAGGTTGTAACATTGTCAGACTAAAACGATTAAATAACATCTGATAGGAATCCTATGTCAACCTTGGCACATACTGAATCCATCCATTAGCACGTTTTACTTGCAATGTAGAATATTTTCATCTCCATTGTAGCGAAGAGTCGATGAGTTTTTGCAGACAAAAACCTAGAAACCTTTTGTTATTTTAAGAAAATCGAGATTGGCTTGACTCAAAAGGTAAATGGTTGCGATTTTATTTCACATTGTAAAGTCGCTTCATGCTGTAAGGATATTGTTTGTTTGTTGATTTTCTACTCTTTATTCTAAAATTTCACAATGGGTGGGTTTATTAAAATACGACAACCTCTTACAACGTGTGCCCTTAACAGTCTCTTAATATGTGTGTGTCTTGTTATTGCATTCGATCGACAGAATTAAAATGTGATTACGTCAATTTCTTCCTAACTGAAAATGGTGACCTAACCGGAAATCGAACCCGGGACCTTACAATGTAAGATCATGCGACCTACACTGAAAATAATTTTGGATTTATTCCTGCGCTTCCTTGATATTACGATTTTATACAGAATAATGATGATTCAATCGTCAGTTTGTTGAATTGCAAGGAATTTTGTTGATACTCCATTACTCGATTATATGTTTCACCATGCTCCGTAATACGGAATACGGAAATAACGATATAATGTAGCTTCAACATGATTCTTTTAACTGACTATAACTTTACGTATGTAGTAATATGCTGTCATGGTAAAATTAAGATCTGGTTGTGCGCCGTAATGAATGTGCGGTGTAATTACTATGCCCGCTACATAGTAACATAGTACACCGTTACGCGTCATGTTGATACGTATGTATAGATCGCTTGTCATGTTATATACGTAATCTCATTTGAAACATGCGTATTTCCGTGTATTACAGCGTTATATTTTTCTCAGTGTAACCACTATGGCACGGTTCCGTGTCTTTCTCCGCATGTGTTTCATGATCTACCGCAAGCATTCGCTGCTTATGCTTCGACAACTGATTAAGCATTAATCGCACTCCTTGAGTAATTAATAGTAGCAACGAGTAATTAAAAGTGCCGTTTATATTTGCTACGTAATAGGCAAGATCTTCTTATGGTGTTCGCCCCGTGTTAAAGTCGCAGATCATTTACAACTCCGTTGCTCCTCGCCGTTTAATCAGCCCTCGCAGGGCGATTCGGCGCCGTCAAGAGTTCGCATCGCTCATAATTCACGGGCTGTTGACCCCGTCGACTTCCTAATTCAATCGCGTCGTCAAAAACGCGAAAGTTTGAGTCGAGTGCGCGCGGCGTCTCAATGCCCCGGTAATATCATAAAGAGCGCCGCGCGGCGTCTCGGGCGCGGGGCACCCGCACGTCGTAAAACAAGCCACGCTGAATTTACTAACGGCCGTAAAACTAGTCGCATTATATCTCTCGCACCTAGGAAAGAGCTAACCGCTTCGCCGCCTTGCCGAGTTGCCGGACCATTACTCCGCGCTGGGCTCCAGGGCGGCTCGGATGGTGCTCGGTGCGCTCTAATTCTATGCTTTGTGGTTACTGTATCCACGTTAATGTTGTCGGCCTATGCTAATTACACACATACCTTATTAAGCTTAAGTTACGTTACAGTCTTTGGATGAGAAAAAAATAAATTCGGTAACCACACTGCAGCGTCAAGGGAGCTAATGGGCTCTGTTGCAGTTTGGCCACTAAGATCCAGTTGTATAGGGTCGGTCAAACGCACGGGTCAACACTCATCCGGCGGCCTCCACGCAGATGTGCGAGCCAGGTAGCAACGCGAGCAACGCTGACCTGCGGGCCAGTCTCCCCTAGGAGTCAACTTTCGGGTGCTTCTGGGCGGTTTGCGCACCGTTCGGCGACGCCAATCGGTTGTGCACTACTACTTTCTGGAGGAGTCTGGGGACTGTGCAAATATACTGTCACCTAAGCAGCGGGGGTGAAAGTTGACCTGTTGTCATCTCGTTCTTGAAACAACCTATCGGTCACCCGATCCCGAGTAGTATAACAGGCAAAGGATGCCCAGGTCCGCAATAAAGTCTTATTGAAACAACAGGTAAAGGCCGCGTAAGCGACTTCGGTTCCGTCACTTAAATTGCTTTCGATTTCAGCAGTCAGTATGGCACCGTCCACTTTGATGGGTCTTCGATTTCCAGGGCTATTTTTCACATCAACATGTTCTGATCTAAATTCCTTGAACCATCTTTAACACTTACAAACATCCAAATAATCATATTTGGAAGCACCAAGTAGGTAACAGCACAAAAGTTTTTAGTGGCAGATGTTGCAGTCTTTTCTTTTCAAATAAGTTAATAGTAAAAACACATCTTTAAAAACAAGCTTTTATTAAAATGCGCCCGAGTCAACCCTTGGTGCATAGTGAAATTTAGACTGGATACCATAATTGAATGTGTATGAAAAATTGAGTGTCTCTGCTGTTGACCATCCTAATTCCATCCAGAATCAGGTCATGGTCATGAAAATGCATTGTCATCGAAACTGAACCAACGTGTAAAATTTCAACTTCATAGGGTAAGTGGTTCGAATTCAGCTTGCAAGATTTGACCTAAATAAACATTCTAAAATACATTGCAAGATAAATAAAATCTTGTTAAAGTGATAAAGCATCAAATTTTGAATAAATTCTTCACTTAATTAAAAATGATCCATTGTATATCGAGGCACAAAATTGTAATTTCTAACCGATGCCGTCGCGCGACGCAGCCGCTGAGTACATGTAGAGGGCGTTTACAAATTGCCGACGCGGCCGGTGGTTTATAGCCGTGCGGTGCTGCGCGGCGGCCTCACCTTGGCTTTGCCACCGGCCAGTACGTTTTTACGTTGATGTTTCAATCGGCACTAACGCGAGAGAGCTCCCCTGAATAAGTAAAGCGACGGACGTGAGACGGACGTATGCGCTGCCTCCGCGACTCGCGGTGCGTGCTCCGATCGCGTGGATTTATTACGGATTAATGACAAAGAAGGCAAAGGAAAGAAGGATAATGCGACTGAAGATAGGTCTACCAGAAATTATTTATAATGCAAGTAAGTCAACTAGGAGTATTCCCCTGGAAAAAAACAGTGTAACGGCTCAAATAAACTTTGAAAACTATATTAAATCTGTAAATAGCAACATTATTTTTAAGAAACAAATCCATACTTGGCTTCTTAATATGGGTAGAGATGGGGTTGAAACGCTATTTTTCCATCTTTAATTTTAAAGTATTAGAAGTGACTTAAACACTTACATTTTTTACAATTTTAATTTTTTATTTTCATTGTTTATTTTTTATTTTTTTATATGTTTTATTTGACTATCTGACTATCTGACTATCTAGTAATTTAATAATTTTGAATACCTATTGAGCCATATATCCATTTATATTATGAATTTATACTATTTAATTTCTTTTAATATAATTATTTCTACGGCTGCTATTATAAAATGTAAGTATGTATCTAACTTTAGTTTAATTTTGTAACTGTATAACTTTTATTATTTAAAAAGTGTTAGTAGTACGCTGTTAAAAAACCGCTTGCTGCGAACCCCTGAATCACTAGTCAATCAGTTCAGTTGCGTTCAATACGAAACTATCTGCCTACCTGCATTATGGATAGCAATATTTACCGGGAAACGAGCGGAACTCATATACGATGCGAACTCGGAATACGATGCGACAATCACCTCTATATTGCAAAATAGGGGATTCGCGCTTGTGGATTCTATTTTGCGGTTAAAAAAACTAGAAAAATAACAAAATAATAAAATAAAAAATAATAATAATAATAATAATGATTATAAATTAAAATAGAAATCATTAAAAATATATATATTTTAGATCTTTCCTGACACAACCTGACACAACCGTGGCACTCTAGTGTGACTCCCGAAGTGAGCTCACCTTAACACAGGGGTGCCTAGCAAGGCGGGCTCGGCTGCTCTTTGCTTAGCATAATAGAAATATTACCATTTGCGTTTAACGTATGCCCTATGTAACCTAGGCTCAGACAGATGTATAATGCGTATATAACTTTAAAAGCATACGACGGCATTGTATAAATTGACATGTTATTTTCTGTTGTGCTCATGAATTTGAATGTATATGTATATGTAAATAAATAAATAAATAAAAAAATTGAGTTTCGTATTAAATAGAGACCCTTGATCAGAATGACGATGCTATACGCTTAACATGAACGTATATGATCACGACACATGTAGCAAAGCCAACATAGCCCTCCCCGAAGTCCGTTTGACTATAAACCAAAACTATTTAATGTGTATTTAGCCTTTAACCCCTCGAGTACCAGACGGCCCGAAACGTCCAGAATTGATATTTACCGTCGAACCCCAGACGGCCCGAAATGGCCAGGCGAGGCCGAATAGGAACATAAAACAGGTCTTTTTTAGACGATCGGTGTGACAGTTTCGGAGTAATCGTTTTTTTTCTGAAACGCCATCTTTTTTTTGAGACTCGCGAATTTCTTACGGGCCGTAAGGCACACATTAAAATAAAACCGCGGGCCTCGAGGGGTTAAACTGTATAAGACAGTCATTGCCGTTCACGCGATATCGCGTGTGGCGTTCACTCGCCAAACAAACGTAACGAGATATCGCGTCGTCGTCGCTATAGAGTTTCTATGCGGGATAAATAACTTTGGACCCCGCATGAAATTCAAATTTTCAGTTTGGCATTGGAAGTGTAAAAACCTTCCAAAGTCAGTACGAGATTTAGAACCAAAAAAAAATGAAAATAGAGTTAAACACTGGCTCTTCACACATGCTAATTATAATGTAGAAGATTTTGAAAGAAATATTACAATATGTTTAATATACACTGATTATGGACAATAATACAATCCCTCTAAGATATCCTTATTATTCTTCTGTTATACCATTGATTTTATATAAAATCAATGGTTATACTATACGAGCAACATCGTAGGAATAATGTTTGATTATTCAATATAATTATTGTCGTTTACATATGTTACTACTAGTATTACTTTTATTGATAATTAATTGGTTTGCATTAGTTTTAGGCTACTGATTTCTTTTATATATATTTTTTTGATTATTTGTTTCATTTATATTTTGATTATTTGTGTTTTAAGCAATTATTATTTTGACATACGAGTATCAAACCGTATTTGCAAGTTCGATGAACAAATGACCGTTGACTATTGAATATTGATCCCGTTTTCCGATTCTATACCGAAATGTAAACATTGTTCATACTTACTTCGCTTTTACGACCATCTCTCTTCGCAGGGTGGCCCCCGTCCAACTCGACGCTTCGCCCCTCTCGGCTGTCAGCCTACAGACAATGACAATGCTATTCAAATATACGCCAAATTCAAATATATAATAAATTAACTTTTATACATGATTTTGTTCGGCGCCAATAAAGCACGTTACCACTGCTGTGCAGGTAGGCCTTTTTTCTGCTGAAAGATATGTTTTATCGCCTATAATATATCTTCAGTGGATATCGGTAATGCCATACAGCGGAACCGGCACATAGAAAATCCTCGTCGAGTCTCAAATTGGAGTTATATTGGATCGGAATCGAATTTTCTCGTTACAAAATAATATGACATTCGATGGGATCTCCTTTGATATTTCATTCTTTATTGTTGTCCCCTGCGTAAGACTTTTTTTACATTATAGTCGCAAGACAATTGCTTCTTTGAGATATGTGGCATTACATATGACGACATACTTAACATATGCACAAAGTATCCCACATATACGAGACAAATTGTCGGCGAGTAACATGTTGGGCTATTGAACTGTCATAAAAACGCAATGGTCGTAAATCTCGCAATCAATCGATGGTGGAATCCACGAAGGGGTAGACCGAGAGATAAAATAGCAAATGGCCAGATAAAGTGACGTTTGCGCATCGAGCGACCGGCGACTCGCCAGGCAGCGAAATGAAGACATTAAGATAAGTGGTGAGTGTTGGGGATCCTCTCCCGATCGACATTAACTGGTTCGGAAGATACTGATGCGGATTTCTCGTTAGAAAGAGCACGAATCTTTGAAAAGAAATGTATATATATATATATATATATATATATATATATATATATATATATATATATATATATATATATATATATATATATATATATATATATATATATATATATATATATATATATATATATATATATATATATATATATATATATATATATATATATATATATATATATATATATATATATATATATATATATATATGTATACATTTCTATATATATATAATATATATATATATATATATATATATATATATATATATATATATATATATATATATATATATATATATATATATATATATATATATATATATATATATATATATATATATATATATCGTGACGAAGGATTCCCTTGATCGGATTCGGGAATGCTTTAGGTGTTAACGAGAATGATGAATGTCTCTCACTTGCGGAAAGAGAAGTAGGTTTAAGCTGGGCCCATTTTACAACTAGTAACGCTCACCCTTCATCCAATTATCTCAAAAATTAAGCTACAATCCTTCTTTATACGTAAACTCACTCAATTTCCTATTATTTCGAGGGAAATAACAAGACAAGACGAGCTACTTGACAGATGGAAGAATTTAAAATTTCGAATTTCGTTTCTTTATTTTCTAAAGGTGCGATATAAAGAAGCTGCGATCAATATTCAGCTGAAAACTTAAAACTAAAAGCGTGACATGCCCTCACATCAGTGAAAGGAAGCAGTCAGCTCTTTCCTATTAGTTGGAAAGATTACCTTTAACATTTAGGTTAAAGGTAATCTTTCCAAATGTACCAAATGTATTACTTGTATGTACCAAATGTATCGTTTGTACAATCAATGCTGCCATTAAACTTCAGTATGCGCCTTTTAATCGACACTGTATAACTTCAAAAAAGCTAATTGAGAAGTTTTTCATACCCATTGGGATTGGGAGATATGAGACATGCGCCCTGTGGTCCATAACGATGCAAAGCTATGTACAACTTTTTCTGAAATTTTATCATACGTAGGTACTAAAAACGTATTAAAAGAAAAAAAGAGAAATTGAAAAAGTCGCTACAGATATTTTATTAATGTATTAATATCACCAGAGTTCCTTAGTCATTTGCGATATTTTGAAAGAAAAATTACGGTGTATTTTTAAACACCTTTCAATTTATTGCTAATATTAGGATTCTGATGTCTTAATAACATGGGGAAAAAAATATTTTTTTCGATAATTTGTAAAATGGTTATTGAAGTTATAGGACACATATGTACTCGTACCATGGTCCTTAAAGGGTTATTATGAAAAAATATTTAAAAATCAAAAACTTGTTGGCCTAAGCCACCCTACATAGTAATACATTAAGGCGACATGAGACCTCAGAAAAATATACGAAATGGGCGTACCCGCGAAAAAATAGGCGGGGTCAATTTTGTAGGGTTTGACCAATAAAAATCCAGCGTTGAAGCGTCAAGCGCAGATTCTACGCCAGCTCGCACCGGCTACTTGGCGCATACTAAATGCGCTAGCACAGAATAACCATCTTTACTCTGTGGTGGTATAAGGGTGTTAATGGCAAAGCATATTTAGCGTAACTCATAGAGCACCCTCACGTTTTAATTAATTGTAATTAATTTAGGGCCTTAATAAAAAATCTGGCTAAGTGCTGCCCTAGAAAATTAACCAGTCAATATTATGAAATTATATTAAAACACACTCACCGCTTACATTGCAGGAGTAAACCCGCCTGAAAGTTTTCGAAGTCAGTTTAAAGCCTTAATGTCCAAGGCAATGAGCAACTTTTTTGAGTCCAAATTTTAGATTGGTTCCTTTTCGAGGGATTCACTTAGACAGTTTTTTTTGAATTAATGCTTACAGTTTTCAAAAAACTCATAAAAATAAAATTCTTCAGATATGGTCGTTCCCAGGTATCATATCGCCTTAAACAGGCTCGAGTTAAAATAATTGGCCTGTTCGTTTGTATGCCAATTTATGGAGCTGGTTCGTTCTGTAATATATTTCACCATTGATTTTGGGGTTACGCATCGCGGCAGACTTGTCTGTTCTCTATGATGTTAGCAGGCGAAGCGACGCGTTACGAGACTAGGGGCTCCCGAATGATGGCCAATCGCGCCGCTCCCAGGGGCGACATCACGTCAAACAGCGCGCCACCCGGCCGATGAGCGCCATATGCGCCGTGGCTCACTCCCTGAAGCCCTATCTTAGCATTCCGCCGTTGTAAATTGCACACCTCCCTCCCCAACACCCATCCCGCTCCCCTCTTTTAGTAAATCTGCTACGTGCATCAATGTCTCGTATAATGGTATGTGTGTAGTTTTTCAAGAATCTGAGGTAGAACCATGAAATTTACACATACAGTGAATTTAGCGAAACATGCGGTAGAGGCCCTCAACTTCCAGCGAGAGGATAAGAAATATTCTTACTTCAGATCATTTTATTTGAGAATTGGACGGGGCACTATCTCGTTTCACTATTTGTCAATATGCTCATCATGGAATTCGCATGGAAACGAATGCAGCTACTTGGAATCCGCATGAAGATGCCTATACCGTTATGCTGGAAAAGGTACAGTACTGATATTATTCAATTTTGTATCCGTGTCTCGCAGTGCTGTCCAGGTGCCATATACACAAGACAACTTCACTTATCCAATTTAAGCGCGCAAACTACTACGCCTACAAAATCTGACAACTGCCTGACGCATAAATAAATTATTGTTTTTTTTATTTAAATGTTTAAAGTCATCTAAACTGATTAAACTTCACACAACAGAAATGATTTAATCTTCAGAGTCTCGTTTCGAGTCCCGAGCATCAGAGTCTCATCTCGCGAGTGTCGAGAAGAGACTCATCCTCACTCTCGAGACTAGTCTTATTTCGTGCACATCACTAAACCAGATAACGCTGGGAAATCTAAAACTCTGTACAGTTGTTCTTGATTTTTATTTTTCACAGCTGAAAGGGCGAGTCTATAAAGCTCACTCTAACTCAAATTACTAAAAAGCGAAGACCAGTGTAAATGCAGTCTCCTAAATGGTCACGTTTCTGTGATAGCGCCACCCCCACCTGTCCGGGGGATGGAGGGTCAAAATGACCGGCGGGCCCACCTCTCGCCCGGAATGACCGGACAAAAATCATAAAAGACTCTGCCTCGGAGTGGCTGCGGGAGGCGATGCAGTATACGGCGGAGGGAGATGGGCCGGGTCTCGCGACTCTCACACGACCGCGCATTTACTTTCGCGCGCCGTTCGCGACGTGATCGCAATCACAACCGCCGCGCCGACGCGACGCTCAGGGCCGCATCCTCTGGGAAGCCGTTGCGCCAGGAAAATAGACCCTTCGCAGTTTCGCACACTCTGACAGCCCAAACTAAGAAATAGGTCTCCGAATATCTGATATATTGGATATTTCAAAAGTATACCAATTTGCCAACGATACAGCAAGAGTGGCGGAGCATGATGACGTTAATTCTGCAAATGTAAATATAATGCAATAATCCTGAAGACTAAAATTTCGAGCGTACGTCGCGCGATATCAAAATGCTGCGTAAATTTAAATATAATATTTGATTCCCCCATACATTTGTATGGCAGAAATCAAAAATTATTTGTTTCGTACATGAGATTCAACCAAAATTTCACAAAGTGATTTTGGCCCTTCAAGGCACCTGTGTAGTCTTCAAGTCTCAAGTCTCCAAGTCCAATATTTCGAGATTGAAGTATGACTAGCCTGCTCTTTGGTGGACCGATTTCGGGAGTTAATGGGCCCTTGCTGAGTTGGCCACGAAGACCCATTCTGTTCAGGGTTGGTCACACTCACGGGTCAACACCTATCCGACGGCTTCCCCGCATGAAGTGCGAGCCTAGGTAGGACTCTGGCCTTATGGTTAGTTTCCCCTGAGAATCAATCTTCTGGCGCTCCTGGACGGTCTGCGCACCGTGCGGCATAAGCCTATCGATTGCGCACTCTGACTAACAGTCGGGGGAGTCTGGAAGCAGTACTGTTTCCTATAGAGCGGGGGTGGTCGCGGACCTTACGGCGACTGCTCTTGAAACGACCATCAGCTATCCGATCCTGGGTGAACAGCCGGGCAAAGGACGCTGTGGTCCGCGATAGATTCGGTACACACCATTTCACCGCTTCGTAAGGGAGAGGACCGCGCAAGCGACCTCGAACTCGTAACCAATCGAGAGACTGGAGTAA
This sequence comes from Micropterix aruncella, assembly GCA_944548615.1. Classification (NCBI taxonomy): domain Eukaryota; kingdom Metazoa; phylum Arthropoda; class Insecta; order Lepidoptera; family Micropterigidae; genus Micropterix; species Micropterix aruncella. The sequence continues at coordinate 33,658,298 of OX155950.1, forward strand.
TCTGGTAGCAATTGGAAGTAAGGGCGTGAGTGTAAACCCGCCGGGTAACACTCCTGGCTATCTCGGGGTAAGGCGTTGGCCTCTTACCGGTTTGTGGCGGAGCTAGACGGTGGACTGTTTTGTCCAAGTCTTCTGCGCTCACTCCAGGGAGATAGAACGACTAATCGTTAAAGCTTCCTGAGGTGACGGGCTCGCCCGCTGTAGTCGAAAACCCTAGGTAGTCCGATTTCAACCACAATTCTACTCTTGCCATGATCAAATGATGCCTGTATGCAATATTTCAGCTCAATCGGATAAAGCGTTTGAGCGATGTCGTGGTGGAATACACACATACAGACAGACAGACACGCAGATAGACTTTAGTCTGGAAATGGTTTTAATTGTCACGGGGGGGGTTAAAATATATATATCCGTCTGCATCTCGAAAAACTTTTTTAGCATACTACTTTACCTCCTCGTCGGTTGGTAGGTCGGTAAATTAAAAATGGGGGATATAACTATTAAAGATTTACTCATATACATGAATTCATGATAGCGTATCTTTCCAAAACTGCTTTTGCAGTGTCATAGATATTGTACCTACATATGCTTAGAAAATACGCAATTGTGCGTTTTTTAAATTAATTTAACAATTTATTTACAATGCATAGGTCTCACTAACAATCATATCAATAAAAAAATATATTATTAAAATTAAAATTAAAATTGAACACGACCGATTAGCAGGTATGTACTGTTGCTGCCCAACTAAGTGCCAGGACTTGTTCCAGGGCAGCGAGCTCTCTAGTTTTTACTTCACATATATTCGGCGATTTAAAAAAAAAAAATAAAATAAAAAGGAAAAGATATATATACATATATATAACACCGTTACCGTTACAAATTATAACTAATAATCACTAAATAATGATAACAATAGGAAATATTTAAAATAAAACACAGAAAATAAATAATCGTGTTAATAAAATAAAAATAAAATAAAATAAATTGTCAAATAATATCAAACAATAGTCACCAAAATTAATGAATAAATAATAGTAATAAAAAAAAGTCAGCGAAAATAATAATAAGAATTGTCAAGAATAGGATTTAATGATGGGAACTGTCTCAGTATATTAATTTGTGAATATTTTGCCGGGTGTCATGTTTTAGCCAGGAATCAATCTTGGCTTTAAAAGAAGAAGACTTAGGCACATACATTTTTGAATCTTCGTCTAGCATATTAAAGATCCTCGGGGCTATGTACACAAAATGCCTCTGCCCAAAAGTGGTCTGCATTCGAGGGACGTCGAACTGTATAGTTCGAGATTGCCGCGTGCAGATTGTTTGCTGAGTTCTTATTGCGGACTCTAAGTTTCGGACTCTATGTAAAAAGCGACTTTCTGAATACTGCAGAAGCAGCAAAATCAGTTTAGGTATGATACCTAAACTATTTTTTGCAGTATCTTAGATGTTGTAAGTACGCATATATTAATACCTAGGTATTAAACACTTAAATTATGAATATGTTATATACATATATATTGTATAGAAAACTCAGGTATTTTCTAGAGCTCCATTCATTTAAACATTGAATTAACATATAACATAAAGACACTTTATGTTAATTTATTATCATCGGTAAAAATTATACATTAGGATACGGCATCCAGGTGTGGGGAATTATTTTTCCCATATTATGTTTGGTATGTAGAAATTCTTCAACTTCGTATTTTGAAGCATATGCATCAACAATCTATTTATACTCATCGTATGACATGAGATCCTGCTTGACAACAGCAATGACAATTTGCTACAAATACAATCCGATCATGTACATCGAACTCGGCTGCATGAAAGGGAAGGGGGGAATATTCAATATATAACAAGCAAAATTAGTACTACGGGGAGAGAATAATTTGATTATATTGTTCCAAGAGTACTAAATCACTTTTCGGTAAAATTAGACAAATTAAATCACTTTTCGGTAACATCAGTAGGTATGTGTTTTGTGGTATGTAAGTAAAGGAAACTAGGTAATTCAATATACATAAAATATTGTTAGTTATCCATTAAAAATTCAATAGCCTTAGTGAGGAACTCTATTGTATGCTGATCAATAAAGAAAATATTGAAAAAAAAAACACTTTACAATTACCATCTTGGAAAACCGGTTGTGATATGCGCGATTTGAATCAGAAATCGCACACGTTTTGTAACTTTTACCATTTTTTCCGCTCTTTGTTTTTTAATACCTGGCGACCGATTCGTCCCTGCCCTGGAAAACGCGATGATTTCGCATCGTCGGCGTTTTCGCGAATTATTCGCGGTACCGCCGCCGCGACTGTCGTCGTCGCTGACGCAGCGGAAGACGGGAAACCGGGAAAAGGTAGGATTCCCCGCACTTCCCAGCTTAGAAATACACAGTGCTGTGCAAATTTTCAGATTCGTATCTGGCGAAGCGAACGAACGAACCTCAAATTAGAGTAAATAAGTACGGTATATTAAGTAATTATAATAAGGAAGTAAGTGCATATTATATTATTTGTAAATCAAGGTAGTTAATATGGGTAAAAATATATAAAAAATGTTTTTAGTTACCCATTGAAAATGGACCAGCCTTATTGGGAATCTGTGATATATAATTCGTAGGTTTTATGAATATATACATTAATAGTAATAATATGGAATGCAGTCCTGAATTCACACGAGTGCGTTTATATAGTTTGATGTTTTTACGTTGAAACGTATATTCTGACAGTTTTTCTCATGTACTTAACTAGATACTACATAATAATAATGACAAAATTTATTCGTAGTTCATAATTACATAAAAGATATATAAATTCCAAAAAAAAAATATCAAGCCCATCATGAAACAATATAAAGAAAAGTTCAATATTTAATATTTAAAAAAACATAAGCTGCACGATCTCACTACAAACACTGCAAATAAGGTGAATCTCTAGACAAAAAACATGATATTAAATCAAATCAAATCAATTAAATAAAGAAAAAGAGTCAACAATAATATAAAAATACACAAATAAATAGATGCTTGAAGGAAGAATGAGGTAATACATCGATTGTTTGAAAACGTCATGTCGGCGAGGTAGGTGGATTGAAGGAATATTTAATCAAAAGCAACTGAACAGTTCAGGATAATTTAGCTTGGGAGTGAACAGCGACCTTACGACTCCCAGACCAATTACTATGCGTCTTTCCTCCAATGAATGGCAGCTGAAGAAATCCAATGTGACAGAAAATTTTTCGAGTGAAATTCCTCTTTGAAATTTGTGTGCACCCATCTTAGGATCGTTCTTTCAACGAATTCAATTTCAGCGACCTGACTCTCATAACCAGGATTTTATATCACGCTTTTGTACTCCAGTCTACTTCTAACTAAATAAGTAAATAGAGGCACGATATTGCGGTAATCTTTATGCGGTTTCCATAAATTTGGTATTTCCGGGATAACGATGGCTGAAAATGTATCGACTGATGATATGTAGCTTAAAAAAAAAAAAAAAGAGTTATGTCACCCCAAGATTTTCCGGGCGATTTATTTCATAAATAAAATCGATGGGCTCCTCTCTCGGCCGGCGGATGAACCCGATTGGGTTCTGTTACAAAACCGCCTCCGATGGCGGGGTTTGTCTCTTGGCAGCATGGCGTTAATATTTGGTTCAAAATGTATGGCGGAATTGAAATATTATTAATGTAGCTTGTGTATGAGATATTCTAACTATAATTTTGCATTGTGATTTTGGCCCAACAAGGGATATGTGTACTAAATTTTAAGTCTCTTCCAACATTTCGAGATTGAAATATGGCTAGTGCGTCTCCTGGTGGACCGATTTCGACCACAGCCTTTTTAGCTCCTACCGTCACCAAATGATGAATGCTTGCTAAATTTCTGCTTAATCGCACGAATGATTTTGGCGCTATCGTGGAGGAATACTCGTTCATGCACACAGACATACAGAGAGACAGTATGTCCCACAGACAGACTTCAATATATGAATGGTCCTAATTGTCTCAGGGCGGCTTAAACTGGACATTTCCGTCTTCATCTCTAAAAAAACATTCTGCGCGTTCACATTACTTTCCCTTCTGGTCTGTTGATAGACTGTGTAGTAACCTTACTATGTATTTTCAATTGAGTTTTTTTTTACGAAAATGTATCTATTGGCTAGCTTGTTTATTATTACAATTCCTATTCCGATAGGATCATAAGCTTTCCTAATAGCCATGTAGCTAGCTCGTCTTTTCATTTTTAGTCTAACAGGCAGCGACAAAAAAATGAAATATTTTTGTAAAAGCTGACGCTTTCAGATCAGACAGTATTTTAACCATAGAATGCCGGGGTAAAGTCAGCAGGCCAGATTCCGGGACACCTGGCGCTGGCTTACTAGGAAAGGTGTAATTTTAATTAGACTCTCAAAGTGTTTTACAAAAACTGAAAATTTATCAGTAGACAGTGGATGCAGTCAGACTGCTGAACAATAGAATGTTTACGGCGATAGAACTCTTGAATTCATTGTTCCAAAATTACTCAATCACTTTTCAATAAAATTAGACAACTCAATCAGCAAATACTTACTAAAGAAAACATTGAAACTTATACTACTAAGCAACCTAAATAATGACTTACCCAGGCGAGCTAATTGAAATAATTTAAATATTATGTAATATAAATACTATAACAGAGAAATTAAAAACTATATTAGTGTAAATTAGCATAAATATGTAAAAGCAGTAGCATAACTGTAACAAGTAAAAATTCTATTAGACTAAATTAGCATTAACATCAAGTAGAATAATTATGGTAAACCAAGCTAATTAAGATAAGTTAGGTTAGGTTAGGGCATAAGTATAGATATCTAGTATGAATCATTTTATTAGTGTAATCATTTGTTATTGTAATTGTAAACAAAGTAAGTATACCAGTATAATTAGTATAGGTTAGGTTAGATTAGTAAGTAGGCATATTAATTTAGTGGAAAAGCATATTTATAAGTGTATATTCAGCTAGTTATGATAGGAGATATAGGTTAGATTAGGTTAGGTTAGGAAGTCAATGCATCTACTTAACGTAGAAAGTTATAATAGTTAATAAAAGTAAAATGGGTAATAGATAATATAAGTCAGATATAAACACAATATTGTTAGTTACCCACTGAAAAGGCACTAGCCTTTGTGGGGAACTGTGACATGTAATTTGTATCTTTTTTTATGAATAAAGACTACTACAAAAAAAAAAAAATGCGTCGCGTCAGCATTATACCATACATTAAGTTAAATTAGAGCAAAATTCGGTCCATTATATTGCGCGGTACATTATTTATTTATTTATTCAACAGGGAAAATATACAGCGCTACAAAAATATTACAATTACATTAAATACAATATTTCTGGCCGATGACAATACGCACAGTGCATACTGTGGGGGTTGGGAGAGGAATAGGAATGGAAAAGGAAGTAATGGGTGTCAATAGATTTTAAGTAGTAATGTGCAGTACAAAAAATAAGAAAATTTATTGCATTATAATATAAACCTTTTTTAATTTATTAAAAATAAGGTAAAGAACAAAGAATGAAAAATCCAAATAGTCCCTAAGACATACATAAGTATCCCGTCAAAGTCGCATTTTCGATTAATTTTAAGTATATGCTCTGCTTACATTTATTCTCTTTCATGTTAAATAGTTCGATATTCTGGAAATGATTATCGTAAGTTGACATTAAGCGGTACATAATGGAATTCTGGGCATACATAGTACAGACGCACAGGACTTCGAAGGTACGGGGAAAGCGAGCCACGCGTGGTGGTACGTGAAAAGATAGATTCTGTGTGAAATACGGGTTGTCCACGTTGTTGTGGATAATTTTATGTAATAATACCATGTCTGCCGTAGTACGGCGGTTCTCCAATGAAGCAATATTGAAGTGATTCAGTCTCATTAGACCGATGCGTAATAGTTACCGACAAATACGTACCGGCGTCATTGTAGGGACTTTATTTCGTGACGTGAATGGAGTAATGCTGACGCCACGCGTTATATTGTTAAGCATTCTGACCATTTGTTTCGAGTTGTGTACTGCATCCACTGTCTACTGATGAATGTTCAGCTTTTCCAAAACACTTTGACGGTACTAAATAAAATTACACCTTTTCTATTATGCCAGCGCCAGGTGTCCAGGAGTCTGGCCTGCTGACTCTACCCCGGCATTCTATTGTCAAAATACTGTATGATCTGAAAGTATCAGCTTTTGTAAAAGTCTTGCACTTTTTTGTCGCTGCCTCTTATACTCTTTCCCAAGCGTAACAATATTTGAGCAAGGCAATTCTCCGATCGCAAGCAAATGGAAAGGCAGCGCCAAAGTATCGCGTCCGCCGAGGCGGCGCTAAGTGATTTGTGCCGATGTCTTCGGGCGAATCACGGCAGTAACAGTTCTGCTGATGCCGCAATATGAACGGTAATTTGAGCATTTGCCGATGCGAAACGCAAAGTTTCCCTTGTACACCCCCCCCCCCCCCCGCTCCTCTACGCCGCGCGCCCTTCCCTGCTTCCTTCGCGACTCATTTTTATTATACACCCTGCTTAAGTGCTGTCAACCGTGATGTTTGACCGACTTCCTGTAATATTGAGAATGGTTGTATTTGGAAGTACCTTTGAAGAGTAATTTTCATCCGGATAAAATATACGGAGGCCTACGTATACAGACAAAGATGCGTATACGGACATGAACACATGCAACGTAGGCCTCTGATATCCGGCTAATAACTAAGTTTCTCTCGTATTTGGTGTTTCACCTGGGTATTTGGAAGAGAGATGAGGAACTCTCGTGCGCAGTGAGTGCACCCATTGGAGAAGGATATGCGTTACAAGTGCAAGGGAATCGACAATATCATTCAATATCCCGTGCATGGGTGCCATATCCGCCACAGTGTGCGCCTGTCTCGATGGCTGACCAAGTTATAATGCAGCAGTCTCTCCTCGTAGGTCTCCAGTCCTATGTGTTCACGTTTATCCAGCCGTCTAACGAATCGTTCCGTTATAACTAGTGTAATAAGAGTCAAAAGCCACCACCAGTGCAGGATTTACTACACAAGCTATAGCTTAGGGCACCAACTTTGGGGGGAGGGGGGAGGGGGGCGAAAAAATGTCCGAGTGAGCAAGTGTGGGCCCCATACCTAACAAAGGGCCCCATATCTCAAGTAGCTTAGGGCCCTATCAAGTCTTAATGCGGCCCTCGCCACAACTCATCCTCCGCACTGAAAACCCGTCGCCGAAAAGGCTAGTAAGGCCTTCGTCTCAAATCCCATCGCCTCGTAATGCGTCGCCTGTATCTCTCAGCCCAGCGATATGACACGTGAGCGAGGGCGATTTCGTCCTAAGCAAATATTTTACTTCGACATATTTTGATACTGAATAAAATTAGGTTTCAATTTCGCAAGAACCAGGCCCTCTTTTGAAAGGATTAGTGGATGAGGAAAGGCAGATTTTCAACAAAGGAAAGCTCTCGTTAGTCCATTAGTCTCAAAGCGGCTGCAATTATTGATAAATAGAAACATAGATTGGCCCTTCCAAATCTCACTAATTTATCGGGACGTTGTCAACTAAAGAATTCAAAATTTATGATTCCATATATAAAGTGCACTTCTTTATCTCAATTTGTAGTCAGGGTAGTCACTATGGTTTCTATATAATTTGAGTTCAAACACCGACACATCGAAGAAATCATTAAGATAAATGCTGTTCAGTATACTCTTGACAAAGCATAGGTCATATAACGTGCGCCGATTGTGCAAGCTGTCCATTTCATTCAGTTTCAACCTGACTTAATTATTCTCATATTTGACGCCCCGATAGAGTCCGTAGCAGACAATTCTCCGAAGAGTTTAAGTATTGATATTGCCTAACAATGATATCAGAGATTTGTCTTCAAGCCTACTTCTGATTATTACATTCAAAATAGTTTTCGAGGCGAATGGCTCTGGTAATTGCCTTGTTATATGGAATAGAAATCAGAGGAGCTTATTATATTTGTGGGTTAAGTCTACAATATGGTTATCAATCAAGGCCCAGTGCCATAGTTGTTTTGTCGCCTGATGACATTGTAAAGTTCCGGGTTCGATTCCCGGCTAATTAACCGTTTTCTGTTGGGATAAAATAAACGAAATTTTATTTGAATTCTGCCGATCGAATGCAATAACAAGACTATACGTACACTTACACATGTAACAAGCACACATACATAAACACATTTCATAGTAACATTGGTTATTAGAAATTGTGGTATGATAAAGCAAACTACATTTTATAATAGAAAAATGGGTTAAAATCCAGTAATCCCTTTGCTTACCTACTGGATATAGGGTTACTTTCAGCGTAACTCGTATGGTTATATTGGCCATATCATTATAAAATATGAATCCATTCATTGGTTAAGATTGTCCGGCACAGAAAGTCACTCTCTTATTTACTTGTTCTTCGTGAAACATACAGCGTAGTAATATGTATAAATACAAGTAATCTTGATAAAATGATTTTCCGGCAGATTAATTGTTTCCTCCAATAGTATCATACAGTATTTCTTTAAACGGTAAATTATCAAAATTTAATTGATTTAAATTAAACTATTACCGAATTATATTATTTTTAGTCGCAAATTCAGTCATTGCAATCAAGAATAATAGGGATAAATAGAGTTGTCAACTCCCATGAAGTGAACGCAGAAAACTTAGGACAAAAACAGTCCACCGTCATGCTCCGCCACATGCCCGTAAGAGGCCAACGCCTTATCCGAGAGATAACCAGGTATATTACCCAGCGGGCTTACACTCACGCCCTTACTTCCCATTGCGACCAGATTACTCCAGTCTCTCGACTGGTTACGAGTTCGAGGTCGCCTGCGCGGTCTTCTCCCTTACGAAGAGGTGAAACGGTGTAAACCGAATCTATCGCGGACCACGACGTCCTTTGCCCGGCTCTTCACCCAGGATCGGGTAGCCGATGGTCGTTTCAAGAGCAGTCACCGTAAGGTCAGCAACCACCCCCGCTCTATAGGAAACAGTACTGCTTCCAGACTCCCCCGACTGTTATACAGAATGCACAATCGATTGGATTACGCCGCACGGTGCGCAGACCGTCCAGGAGCGCCAGAAGGTTGACTCCTAGGGTAACTAGCCCTACGGCCAGAGTCCTACCCGGGCTCGCACTTCATGCGTGGAGGCCGCCGGATGGCTGTTGACCCGTGAGTGTGACCAACCCTGAACAAAATGAGTATTCGTGGCCACCTCAGTAGAGGCCCATTAGCTCCCAATATAGCTCCCAGTAATAGGGATAGGATAGGAAAGGATAGGGATGTTATATAGGTATTTATATTATATATTATGTTATGTTCTTTTTTCCCTTTTTGGTTTACATTATTCGCAAAGTGTCATGTGAATAGCATCGCTGAAATTAGATTGGCTCATGGCTACTTTCAATAAAATTTGGAAAAGTAATGAGCTAGACTTGATATTGCAAAATGCTCAATCATACGTATAGGTACCGCATACCTGAGTCGGGTGTATGCAACAGTCACATCTTTTGTTTCTCTCGGTAATGCGATGCGAGCATCAGATATTCCGGTCGTAGCGGTGCTCGGTGCGGCGGAGGCCTTGGGGAAGAAGCTGGAAATTTAGTCGGTGACTGATGACAGGCGTGCGTGCTGGCGCCGTCTTCCCGCCCACTCACTCGCCGGTTGGCACACTTCCTTTGTTCGCCACAACCACCGGGGGACTTTCGCCGAATGCGAAGTCAACCATTTCGACGCGCCGCGGCCGTGCACTGACTGCCTATGAAGGCGGCAAATCTGTCACTGTAACACTACGCAAATTATACGGAATGTACCAGCAGTGATCGATAACAACAACATTGACGTAATAAATAATATAAAATCAAGTTAACCGCGTAAAGTTTGTAGCACACGATATTGGGTTAAGGGGGGGGGGGGTTGTGGTGCATAGCGTTGGGGTGGTGTGTTGGGTTTACGGTTGGGGGCTGGGGGTTGAGGATTTAGCGCGGGGGGGGGGGGGGTTGTCTGTCTGCCGGGAAAGTCCTGAGTTGACCGTTTTTTTTTCAACTTGTCGATACTGTTAATAAGTGTTGTCGTCGATGCTGGCTTGTTGGCAACAGCCGATAAAATACTTTGACATACGAATTGGAGGGAAAACATAGTATGGCAAACGAAAAAATACTGAAATTTGGTCTTGCCAGCATGATTTGGTATTATATAATTGCCCGAATTGGTGAAATATTAAAAAAAATAATAAATAAAATAAAAAAGTAACGCAGGATCCAAGTTGCAATGTCATTCGATTGGACTATCCTGCTGTAAACTCGCAGCAAACAGAGCGCACCTGGCTAGCATTCGTAATTCGCATAGCAGCGCGCTTCGAAAAACGATCCGCAAAAGTTTCCCTTTGATTACTGTTGCGCGTAGAGCAAACGTCAGCCGGGCCGCGGCTGTTTTGCTCGCGTTCAATTTATAATGCAAATGGGTCACTTGGCAAGCCTCACTCCCGCAAAAATCGCTAAATGTCGCACTTTATAATATTGTCCCCGGCTAGCAGCTTTGCCGGCCGCCGCCCGCTACATTCAGCATTAATATTTACCCTTCCACTGGAGTGATTCAGCGCGCAAGTTAAATCGCCGGTCTTTGCTCTAAAAATTAAACTTCTTGTTTACTCGCCCCTTTTGGGCGTTTACCGTATCACAATTAATTATAAAGAGGTCGTATATTTGAAATATACAGTGAAACGTGTTCGTTTTGAAATCTTCGCGCCTTCCAACAACAAGTATTGAAATCATAATAGCAACAGGTGAAGTTGGAGATAGGCAGATTCAAAATAAACAAATTCTTGTTTAATCAGATAGCAGATCATTACGGCACCAGCACTAAAACACAGGATAGAGATATTCAGGGAAATAAGAAATCAGATGAACTAGCGGGATTGGATTCAGAGGGAACCTCAAATCTAGCTGCAGGACCCGTAGATAAAAAAATATAAGGAGTCACGTCCAGATGATCTAGGCGGAGGGCCAAATGCGAGTGTCAGATCAGTGATAACAAACCACAAACTAAATCATCATCATACTTTACAGTGTTTCACTACAGTGTTTCACTAGTTAAAACACCGATCTTTGTTCTATAATTGAAATATATTTATACTGTGGCGAGATCACGCTAACTTCCTTCTACTACCCGTTGTGTAGAGATCAACATTTTTTTAATTTCCAAAAAAAATACATCATGAACACGAAGTTTGTAAATTTGGAAATTGGAATCATGTTTCAAGCAAAAATTTAGAGCGAGTTTGTACCGGATATCCACGTTTTTATGTTCCTGAGAATTTAATAAAGGTTTTTCTGGAATATGTATGTCCGTGTAATGTGCCGGGCTGCGTAGAATCTATAATGGAATAATATCCACAATATGATATCAATAAAAGTGTCGATCTTTACTTCCATCGTCCTAATTCGCAACGTGGACATCAAAGTCGCATCAGTGTCGTCGAAATTCAAATCGTCGCTTTAGTCACCGTCGGCAGATTCTGACGGCGACGAAGCGTGTGCGCCCTCTTTGATCTGACGCTGAAGCTTTTATGACAGTCTGTGCGCCTTTTTTCACTGTCGCTGTCATAAACGTTGCTGATTCTTGTAGCAAGCATACTGCGCAAGGGCGCGTCCAATTAGTAATGCTAATGAAGGACACCGGCGGACAGAAATGACCGGACTCCGGATGCTAAAAGCTACGAGTATGGGCTCCCTCATTTGGAGTCCGGAGCCAAAACCCTGGATTTATTTTTGGTTAAAGAAAGTTTCACTATATTATTCCGTAATTTAGTAAATCGTTTTAATATTTTTGTCAATGACGTTGAAGATTGCTTTTCTCGTTCTCTTCACATTTCTTACGCGGATGACCTAAAGATATAGAATGGCAATGACTTAATTGCAGTTTAAAGAAATCTCGCCGCCTTCTCCGCTTCTTCTGTACTCAGCTTCTTCTGTACTCAGAATAAGCTAATTCTAAACGTAGCTAAATGTCACATAACGACTTTACCTACGATCACTGAAGTTACCAAAGTTAGACTTTTGAAATTATTTTTGACTGCGAGATCTTTTTCGATAAACGTATTGACTACGGGGTAAGTAATTCTTATAAAATGGTTTTTTATTTCAAAGATAATACACAGCCTTTAAGAGCCCTATCACATATTTTTTCCAGAAAGGCAAGAAAAGTGGATTTTTGGCGTTCTAATTCCAAGAAATGAAGAGATTTCTACAAACTTTAATTACTGAATTACCTGGACCATTTCTTGATGTTGACCATAGCGGCCTTTAATTTTAGATATAACGAATATTATTTACTTATTCAGCCCATTTTCCGAAAGTCGTTATTCGTAAAACGCTCGGAAGGCAAACTTTGAGCTCCTTAATACAGTAATATCACTACAACGAAAACCGTATACTATTTTTTTTTATGTCCGTCATGTATTCTTGATGTACACTACGGCTTTATTTTTTCGTTTTTTGACCACATATCCAAGGTATACATTACTTACAATTACACAAAATTAAAAAAAAATCTTCCTGTATCATTCTAATTTTCTCAGAAATAAAATAAGATTCTTATATAATACTTATACTATATTAAAGTTCACTCTTTTAGCAATACGACATAATATAAATTATTGTCATTAGAAAGGAGAAAACACTGCAAAAAACAATTAGAAATTGTGTATATATTTGCTTGCGCAAGAGAAGAGCGCTCAGTGCCGCGGTTTTCTCCCAGGGTTGAATAGTTATTTATTTATTTATTTATTTATTTATCCTATCTTTTATAGTTACATCCAAAAAAAAATGCGTTCATTTTTTCAACTCATTTTAAAAGAATACCTACGCTATTTTGTAATAAGGCTCTTAATGACATTAATACCTAAAAGGCGTGTACTACGCAAATGTCCGCAGCGTTTTCGGGCGATGACGTGGTCTATGTAGTACTACAGTGTCTATAAAAACCGCCATGAAAGATTTTAACGTCGTTTTCTGAAATTCCTTGAGTTAAAAAAACCTTCGACGTTAGTTTTGATTACTACGAGCGACTCAGTCGACACAACATCGTCTTACTTGATAACTGGCCCTAGGAAACTTATGTTAAATGCCCATATCAGCTACTTAATAATGTTAGGTTGCCCTGTGTTGTTTAGGAGAGTTTCATTTTACCATTGATTATATATGGTATGAGATTGCTCTATGCCGTACTATATTTTGGCAGCTAAGATTTTACTATGAAACACAACGTGCAGATGGCAGTCGCAGTTTCAAAAAAACATTATTTTTCTCTTATATTCAGTTAAACACGCTGTTACGGAAATCTATCTCAAAATAAAATGATAATATAATAAAAAAACGAATTTTTAAGTCATATCTCTTATTATTTTAATATTATTGACATAAAGATCTATTTTTTTGGTATACAGGTTTCAATGCGTAATAATTACGCGGCAATACGTAATAAAGTTTAAATAGACTAATATATAGCATTCTAGTAACTCCGAATTATTTATGTTATGTGATCAGCCTATATAAAAATGCGATAGATGGCACTAGTTGTTGAATTTTATTATTGTTATCATGGGTTAAATTAGGGGTTCTTATAATCAATCAGTTCTTTATGAAAAAAAGCCATTTATTTTATTTTATTTATTTAAGAAATAATTATTATAAAAAAATGTTTTTGCTTATAAAAATAACAGGAACCGAATGGCTAAACCTTAACCTTTTGCATATTTGATTCTGTCAACCAACAGGGACTAGCCCGTTCTGGGATAGGTAGAACTCTAATTTTACAATAATGTGAAAGTTTTATTAAAATGCTCATAAAATTAAATTGCCCCAAAATACGATCCTCAAAAAAAAAACAACCAAGTAGAGTGAGACAATCAGAATTGACATAAAACCAGAGTAAAGAGTAAGATAAATCTATAATAAAAAATTTTAAAAGTCAATAAGTAATACCTATTTAATATATGTTAAGAAATATAAAAATTAATATAAAATATTATCAATGTAATCATAGATGGCCAAATAAATTGCTATTAGTATCGCCGGACAATACTATCAGCGCCACCTGCATATCGCCGTTGCAGAATATTTGCAAAAACGTACTATAGCATTGAGCAATATAATACCCTACATAATGAATAGTTTTAGATTCCTGGTAGAACGACTAGAGCTCAAAACTTTTTCCATATTAATTCAAATTTAACACGATTTATTCTAAAAATTTATGCTTTGATAGAGCTCTAGGCGCGTACAATGACATATTTTTTTTAAATATTTAACATATTTCACTTATATTTAAATTTGTTTTCAAGGCATTCTTTCAAATGCTTATCATTATAGAATATCAAACAAAGTCAAAATGCTTAATTATTTTATATGTAAAAATCAGTTATCGACATTTTGGATTATAATTATTTCATTAACCTGTAACGCTGCAGCATTTCCAAATAAAATAAAATCGAAAAATTAAAATAATGTTCCCCAGTCTCTCATTCGGTAGCAAACGTGGCATCAAAAGAAGAAGTAGAACAATGGATTTGCGAATCCTGAAGCCGTACGTAGGTTCATTGGCATGGGTGAGTGCGAATAATTAAAAAGATCAAAGTAAAGAAAGGCGGTATTTATTGGGGGCAGGACGAGAAGTCCTCTTGAGCCGGCTGGGCGGCAGGCTTTGTCGTACCCTCCGAGCGATGGCCGCCCTGACTGCCCTTGCCGCCCGCCCACGCGACCACAGATTAATTTGAGAGTTATTAACGTTTACAAAAGATACATAATAGATGTGTGTCGGATTTGGCGGTGGACGGTTTCGTGCAGCTTGGGCCACAAGATCCACTGCGTTATCGGATCGGATCAACTCACGACTCAGCTCCTATTCAGAAGCCTCCTCGAGTGGAAGGTTATCCCTTGTAAGACTCTCGTGTCTCAGGCCTCAAAGCTGGTGGACCGGTTTCTGCCGGCGGGATTACATACTGGCGCCACTGGACGGTTTGCGCACCGTGCGGTGACGCCAATTGGTTGTGCATACTAACTAATTGCCGAAGGAGTCTGTAGACTATGGAAATACACTGTCTCCTAAGCAGCGGGGTTGTATATTGACCAGTTGTTAAACCACTCTTGAAATGACCTTGGGCCACTCGATCCCGTGTGGCATTACGGGCAAAGAACGCCCAGGTCCGCGATAAATTCTAATTGAATTACCGCTGTAATACAACAGGTAGAGGTCGCGTAAACGACTTTGGACCCGTAGCCAGTCGGGAGGATGGAGGTATCCTGAAGGTTAATTCCAGACGGAGATATCCTACCAAAACTGGTAGTTAAGGGACGAGGCTGCCCGCTGGTTACCTTTCCTGGTGCCTCGCCGTAAGGCGTCGGTCTCTAACGGGCTTCTGGCGAGCTAGACGTTAGTTTGTCTTTGTCTCTAAGTCTTCTACGCTCATCCCACGGCTGAAAGAATGATTACATATCGTTATACCAGCCTGGGGTAACGGGTCTGCCCGTTGTAGTCGACACCGCCCTACTGTATGGGATGGAATTTATCGTACCGTAGAAATTTTACCTAGTAAATGCGTGTAAGGCATAAATCAATTGTAGGGTGAAAATGGCTTTGTATCTACACTGAGAAAAATGTAATGGTGTATTACACTGATATACGACTGTTTCAACACGGATTACGTATATAACTGAGACTGTGGTCAATACGTCTGTATTAACATGACGCGTGGCGTGCCGTAATGTTAAAACATAATTTTATATCGTGTCCTCGTGTCCTTGGCATCTCGCTTCTAACATGACATCATATAGTAGTATACGTACGGTTATAGTCGGACACATGAATCATGTTGAAACTACAGTGTACTGTTTTTTTCCGTATTAACCGTGCAGAAAATGAAGATACATAATATAATCGTGTAATGGAGTTTCAATAAAATTCTTTGTGATTCAACAAAATTACTATTAAAACATCGTTATTCTGTATAAATCCGTAATAACAAAATGGTAATGTAAGAATCAAACCAATATTTTTCTCAGTGTACGCTGTACCGTTCGGTCTAATTTTTTGACTACAGATACTACAATTTAATTAATTTATATATTTATTTCATATTTACACATTATATTTACTACCTATTTAAAAATGAAACACTAATAATTTTAATATTTATAGATACGTTGACTTCTTTCATAAATGTATTATTTTAAACGAATTAAACCACAATTAACAGTTCTTTCTCCGTTCCAGAACTCCCCAACTCCAATAACTATTTATTATTGATAGTTTTGAAACTATCAATGTTATCTCATATTTTGACAGCTTCTTTAAGTTTATTGTACATTCAGGGTGCAATGTACCAAGCCTGCCTTCGTCCGAATGTCATTTTTACCCGAAGTATCACAACATTAAAACCTTTTCCAGCCCTTGTAATTTTTATTTGCTGGCTGCGTACTTAGTTATTTCTATATTTATAAGAATAAAAGAACAGCCGTTTAATGAATATTTGCCTTATTGCCTTATATCAAGTATTACTCTAAATTACATCGGGGAGGGTTTTTTTAATGAATGACTCTCAATAAAAGTTTCTGAGCCTTCAGAAGAAAACGCTGGAATGCCAATACCACCGATCCGTGGTTTTTTCTTGCGTAGTGCGCGGGCGGCCGATCTCCGTATTTATGCAATTATGCAATTATATGCGGTAAAAGTCGCCTTCATTGAATAAGCCACCGTTATATATTAGTACTACCACCCCCTATAAACAAATTGTCGAGGGTTGAAACATGCAATCGTTAGTTTCAATCCCCATGACTTACCTTTTAAGGGTTAACGGTATGGATCTGAACGGTATGGACTTTTCTTCCAACGGCATAATTCTTTAGCCAAAACCAGTATAGGAACTAATTAGTATCATGTCATCGTAAATACTCTAAAAACTTACCGGTTGTATACAGATTTTTAAAATCGAAGCTTCTAAGCAAGTGCCAGTCCAGCCGATTCAAAAGACGTGACGCATCTGATATTCGTTTCGATCCTCTGTTATGATCTGTGACGCTGTGCGCGTCAATAATGCCGCGACGCGACGCGCCACTCGACGAAAATTGTGAAACGACCGAAACTTTTTAATTTATCCGCAGCGTAAATAAATAAAAGTGCGCGACGACGCGCGCGCAGAGAGCGCCGCGACGACATCTGAAAAAAAAGGCGGTAATTTCGAAAGTTTACCACGTAAGGCGGGAGGGTTTTTACTGCCGGGCGCGCGCGCGAGCTGTCTTCCGCTCTCAGTCCCTGTAACAGTCGCAGAGCTCGCTGCAGGTGCGCTCACTTCACTTTGGCATTATATGAAATGAGGTAGCGGCACGCGAAGTGAGCTCTTCGGCGATATAACCAGACGCGAGAGCTTGTCTTTTATGTATTTTTTTGTAATTCAGATGTTTCTACGACGAAAATATATTTTGTGTCGCATTTGTATAGTCATAGCTTATATTTTGTGTAGTCATAGCTCGTCTTTTCAGCAGTTTATTTGGCCTTTTATTCAGCATCAGCATTATACAACATTTCATTAGAATTCGTCGTATTTCTTATATCCAATTCAAATCGCCAGTTTATAATAGAATCCTTTTAAAGCGACATCGAATACTTAAGATCCACCCAAGACGTCGTCAGACTTAGCTTGAAATATCAACTGGTTAATTGGTAAAGGGAAGCAACCGTCCGCTCATCCCAGTTTCCAACACCTCCGATTTAGTCTTAACGACAGATTTAATAGAACTCACGCCGGGTGTTAATTCGCTTATAGTCTCGTTTAACAAGCTAAACGTCTTTGGCGCTCGCCTGTCGACTTCAGAGTTCGTATATTGCCATACTGAACACGCAAGGGATAGAAGCGTAATAGGAATAGTTGATAAACACAGACTACCTTAGATGGAAATAAGAAACTTGGGGTAGTTTGGAACAATAGTCGTTTTGTAGCATGTATCCATAACGCTGTCAATATTTTAAAAATAATATATGGGCGATTTAACGAAGCTACTAAAACATACCGATACCCCTTGCCTGATTTGCAACATTTATCTAATGCACATTAACACTTTCGCTACTTTTGAGAATATATACGATTCAACTATACTTCGGTACTAAGACAGATCGGTCTCAGCAAACATTTTAGATGAAAATTACATCACAATACATCCTAATTTGGTAGATTGTACCTAATATGACTTTGGCAAATTCTACCGAGGTACGTAACCTAATTAAGTAGAAATTACGTCGAATTAGTAAAAGTTTAGTAAGAAAGATTAGTAAAATGTTTTTAAAAAATAGTGAAATGACTAAATCATTCATAAACAAAAGTATAAAAACTACATTTGTAATCATTTTATTTTAAGTAATGTGGCGGCCCAATTTCACCAACAATACTAACCTACAAGTGGATTTTACTTATAATTCGATAACTAGTCGAGAATTTGGTCAAAATGACGTAAAATATTACCTATTTTTGACATAATAGTTATTCTATCGATAGGTAAAAGAAATAAGATCGATATTTTGCTAAAATAATCCCAATTCTCTACCTATTTCCGACTCGGAAGTAATTTTAGCCTACAAGTCGAACATTAGTAATCTATTTGTTAATATGTAATTTTAAATTTACTTTATTGTGACTTCAGAGTAAATAAACAAAATGATAGAATAAATAGGTAAAAAATACGTAATTTATACCATAAAGATTTGCTTAGAAGTAAACATAATTTGAAGGAAAAATTATTATACATTGTTTCTACCTAAATTAGGTTATTTTGGCTTTGGATCTGTGAGGGACCACCAATGTGAGGGACCACCCCTCACAATACTCCAAATTGTTCGGTGTGAGGTGGTCGTATCAACTTGCGAGTTATCTCCGTATTGAAAGGCGGTTTTGAATGAAGTAGAAGGAATTTATTGATCGAAGGTTTGAATATTGCCAGTTATAACGCTTGCCGAAGTAACGAGTGCCCGGATTACTTTATCGAGACGCGAGGGTTGCGCGACGGAGGTTATGTGGGAATAGTGGATGAGGATTGTTCGTGTGCTCCTAGTATCTTGTACTGGGCACGGCTCGAGTCTGTGGGATTACAGACTGATGCTTCGAGACTCAGGGAGAATAATCCGTTGAGCGACCTCGTAAGAGGGGTACCGGATATGCGGTCGCAACCTTGGGGGAAGGTGATCACTCGTGGAATGATAATTTGTTCCTTATTCGCCGGTTTATATAGGACGTGAAATGATGCAATCAAAAAATATTCCGAGTAAAAGTATTGTTTCATCGTACTGATTCATAGCTGCACGAGTCAAAATAATAGCTGAATTGTGTCTGTGGCTTTCACTGGAAATCGATGCATTTGTTGATCGCATGTAATGGACTTAAGGTCCGTTACAGATCCTAGTACTCGACCTAAATTTTCTGCTGCGATACACCTTACCTGGTCTACAGGATTGCACTTATACTCACTGTCACAGGATTGCACTACTTTTTATAGTAAAGGCGATTCAATTACTTTACTAAGACATGTCGATATCCTTTACCTGACTTACGGGATTTTTATTATAGACACTGACACCTTTGCTACTTGTACGAATACGAGCAACTCAACTACGTCACTAAAACAGATCGATACCCTCGCTGGCAGGATTTCACATATATCAATAATGTAAAACTGATGCTACCGACCAACCTATTTACCGCCTACGTAACTATGTACCTATCTAACATATAAATAGCATTTGCGTGTCTGCTAGCTACACATCCTCTATGAAGTGGTTGGCAAAGGGCCGGATATATTTGATTAGAAGCATCCACTATTCGCGTAAGTAGTGAGCCACGTCATGCGCGAAACTAGGCAACTGCTTTCCGAAATTATCAGATGGGAGAGCTCGCTCGTTCGCCTAATCCTGTGCGACTGCGATTCAAATCGGAACAAAGGAAAACGCTTATGGGGCTATTTATTAAAGCCGGGTCGCGGCACACAACAGATCGATAAGGGTCTAACTTTATTTCATCTAGTCGGGAAAGTATCCTTTTTAGTAATGAATATGAAGGCTTTTCTCCGCTGGAGCGTAGAAGGTTTCTGTCGAGACGGAAAATTACCAAATCGGATTTCAGCCGCGATTGAAATGTACCATATTCCACACTTTACCTTTCCTAGAGCGTAGAAAATTAAAAATATACCGTTAATATATATATATATATATATATATATATATATATATATATATATATATATATATATATATATATATATATATATATATATATATATATATATATATATATATATATATATATATATATATATATATATATATATATATATATATATATATATATATATATATATATATATATATATATATATATATATATATGTATATATATATATATATAAATATATATATATATATATATATATATATATATATATATATATATATATATATATATATATATATATATATATATATATATATATATATATATATATAACGCTTATGTTTGAATGAGATATACTTACGGATGTGCACGACTTTCGACTGTGCAAATTAGTTTATGGATCCCTTTACCGTCGACGAACGATCACTCATCATCCATATATCTCAAAAATCGAGCTTTTCCTTTTGCAACACAGCTTTATTTTATTTTATTTTTATTTTATTTTATTTTATTTTATTCGGTTAACAAACAGCGTTTATATATAACAAATACAACATATAACAATAAAACTATGACTAATTATATGTTAACACTATTAATCGTTAATACTATGTGTACATTACATATCTCCGCTATTATACCTTATTTCTACTTACATTTCTTTAACAAGGATTTACGGATAGACAAAGAGAAAGAACAAAAAACAAATGAGAATGAAATTTTAAGAATGAAATTTTAAGATTATAACCATTATTAATTATTTTGTACCAAAAATATATTTTTTTAAATATTACAAAAAACTATTCATGTAAACCGTTTAATAAGGGATTAAGAGTCATTAGATGAAATAGGGAGGTCAAAGGACTTATAAGACTTTTTAATCGTTTCTTTAAAGTGACTTTTACCTGATGAAAAAATATCAATGTTCGCGAATCTATCATTATACGTTCTCATCGCTCTATTTATTAGGGAATGCTTCGTATAATTAGAGTTATATCTTTTTACATAAAACAGATGCGGTTTCCGGGTAATACGAGGAGGAGCCAGAATAGATACCTTTTCGACCAGATACGCACTGTCAAAAATATTGTTAATTACATTGTACAGAAACATCATATCGTAGGTTGTACGCCTATCTTCAAGACTATCGAGTTTAAAGAGCGCTAATCTATCCTTGTACGATTCGGCAGATTTATTTTCCCTAAAGCACAAGTGTTTTAGGATTTTTTTTTAATACGCTCGATTCGTTGCTTGTACAAGTTGTATTGGGGGGACCAAATACAGGATGCAAATTCTAGTATACTACGAACATAGGCTCCATATATTACTATCAAGGTGGATGTCTCGGAAAATGGCTTGCACGCCCGTAATAGAAAACCTAGCGATTTATATGCTCTGGTGACAATAATTTCAATATGCTGGTCGAATTTCATTTTGGAATCGAGTAAAACCCCCAAATCTCTGACAATGTTAGTCTCCTTAATGTTATCGGAACCAATTTTGTAATCGTAAAGTATTTTATTTCTGTTTCTCGTAAACGAGATTCGATGGCACTTCTTGACATTAAGATCGAGCTTGTTCAAAACACAGTATTCGCTAAGACGGCTCAGATCATCCTGCAGGCTTTTACTAATTTTATTTTACTGCGAATCATCATCCTATGAACGGATTATTTACAAAACCTTATCAAATATAAAAATATTATACAGCTTTTTTACCATGTTTCTTTATACATTTGCTAATGTTATACAATTTTATACAAGTTTACCTTATTTTGATATTATTATATAGTCTTTAGTATAAACTTCTCTGCCAGAAATTAAGATTGAAGTATCATATTTCATTTCATTGTGCATTGGAGGGTTTTTATTTTTATTTCGATTTAATGGCTCGTTGATAATTAACGCAGCCTAATAATGTCATATTTTAAATGTTGGAAACGTTCGAAATTTTGAATTATTTCGAAACGTCATCCTCCATTTATGAAACAGCCTTTGCCGATGTGATCAAAGTGTTTTATTTGAGTTTTTTCGCTTTAATTCGCCTCAATTGGAGGCATTTTGTGTTGCAAAAGGAAAAGCTCGATTTTTGAGATATATGGATGATGAGTGATCGTTCGTCGACGGTAAAGGGACCCATAAACTAACATGCACAGTCGAAAGTCGTGCACATCCGTAAGTATATCTCATTCAAACATAAGCGTTTCCCAATCCAAGCTGGGATTTCCTTCGCTGCTATTCAAGTACTTTTTACTAATTTTATTTTACTGCGAATCATCATCCTATGAACGGATTATTTACAAAACCTTATCAAATATAAAAATATTATACAGTTTTTTTACCATGTTTCTTTATACATTTGCTAATGTTATACAATTTTATACAAGTTTATCTTATTTTGATATTATTATAGTCTTTAGTATAAAATTCTCTGCCAGAAATTAAGATTGAAGTATCTTCTTTCATTTCATTGTGCATTGGAGGTTTTTTAATTTTTAACATTATTATTTTTTATTCTTAGACACTGTGTAAGTCAAAATTATAATAACAATTGTAATGTTTTTTCTTACGACCGGTACCTAATGCTCGTTGTGGTAGATCTCCGTAGGTTCATATCACCAGTAGCTATTAAACGTCACCAGTAGCATATAGATAGCTTGTAGATGCTGTCATCTGAATATGAATAAACACTACAAGGTTTATTCAATGCTACAAAGATGTATAATTATTTTTACATGAGATTAAGCATTACCTTAAATTATGTTATAATGATTACATTTCCAGTGTAGTCCTATCTAATGACAAGTTTTATAATACTATTAGGGGCTCTCTAGATGATCAAGCATGCTTATCAAGCATCGCATCGCGGGCTGGGAGGGGATCGTAAACCGAAGGAAATATGCAAATATATATTTTTTAATATTTACCGATAATGCCTAATTTTGTAGTTTTATACCAGGGAGTCACATTATCCATCAATCAATTACGTCTAATTATCGTGACTCCCTGGTATAAACTACAAAATTAGACATTTTTGGTAAATATTTAAAAAAAATGCATATTTCCTGCGGTTTACGATCCCTATCCAGCCCGCGACGCAATCCTAAACATGCATGCTTGATTGTCTAGAGAGCCCCTTAAGAAGAAAAACCTAACTAAAATATAATATGTAGGTAAACTAAAGACCTATTACACGGCCCAGTGGTAAAGTAGTTAAGTCGCCTTATCTTACATTATAGGGTTTCGGGTTCCATTCCCGGCTAGGTTGAGATAAAAAACCATTTTTCGTTGAGATAAAATAAACGGAATTGCATTTTCAATGTTGACGCTTGAATGCAATAACAAGACACACGCCTACACACGACATGTTACGCGTTCTTATACAAATATACACTTCATTGTAGGGTTGGTTGTAAGAGATTGTCGTGTGATAATAAACCAGTCCATTGTGAAATTTCACAATAAAGAGTAGAAACAAACAAACATAAACTTATAAACTGAAATCCCCACTTATATATTATAATATGTATGCTAACTAAAACGTCACCTTGTGAAAAAGTTTTTTCTTATTTTTTTTACCAAAAGTTGCTTATTTTCTCGTTTCACTTATTCACCCACTTCAAGGATATCACTAATTAAAAACTCACTTTCTAAACACTTCATAGTAGGGTTGGTTGAAAGAATTTTTCGTATGACATTTTGAAATTTCACAATAAAAAGTTATTTCATTTATTTTATTTATTGAGATACTTATGATTAGGTATTCAGTTCATTGATCATGTAACGGTTGCTTCTTATAATAATTATACAAATTATTTAATAATTAATATAGGGAGGTTTAACACATCTTACATGACCTTTCCTGCCAATAGCACATCTAACTAGGCGATAATTTAGCCCGTCTCTAGATGTGCATATTTTTATGCAATTTTAAGAAATTAAATGTTTTTATTTTTAATATTAAATTATTTGGACCCACCACCTGTATATACACATACACATACCAATTTTTAAAAATATATAGCTATGTAATAAATAAATACATTTATAATTCAAATTTAATAAAATTTTATTAAGAATAATAGATAAGTGATACTAAATAAATTGTCTTGCGTTGCGAAGAAGTTGATCAGATTTTACATATCCTTTGTTCAGTAGCCATCTATTAGGGTTTGCTTTAAATATTTTTATGTTAGAATAATTTTATATTTCTTCACTTAGGGAATTATATAATTTTGGGGCTATGTAGAATATATGTCTTTGGGCAAATGTTGTCCTGACTGATGGAATTATACATATAATTGATACTCGCGGACATTCTTGTGTTCAGATTGTTTTGAGTTCGAGCATGGTCATTTCTAGATTTGTAGAATGCAAGAAGCGCTTGCTTAATGAATAACTATTTAGGTAATAGCACATGGGATTGAGAAAATAACAAGGCAGATGGATCACGCGGGTTTTTCCTGTGTATTACTCTCAATAATAATTTCTGCGCTTTTGTCAATCTATCCAGATTATCATTAGTAGTAGCGCCCCATGCCGCGACTCCGTAGGACAAAAGACACAACATGTATACCATTCTTATGGTTGCTTTGGACAGAATGTTGCGAAGCCGGAGAAATACATAAACCAGCTTTCTAATTCTCGAACTCAAATTTACAATCTGGTTTTCCCAACATAGCTTCTCATCTACCGTTATGCCTAAGTAGGAGACTGTTGCAGATTTGCTTAATTTTGTACATACACATCTTTTCTTATCCAAGCATTTGTCGGTATGAATGGCAAGTGTTGGGTGGAGAACCTAGCTAGGATTTCCCCGCAAGCTGAAAGTGATAAATTTTGATTTCGCAGCATTTAGCGTTAAAATATCATTGTCGATCCAAGTTTTAGCCAGTTCCAAGTTACTTTGAGCTTTCAAGAATGTGTCATTCCAATATTAGTCGCAGTAGGAAGGACAGTGTCGTCCGCGAAGGATACAATTCTACCATTAACAGGTAATTGGCACAATTCGTTGATGTAGATTAAAAAGAGAATTTCACCCAAAACACTACCTTGAGGGACACCGAATGAGACGTTAGTCGCTTTACTTATTTGTCGACCAATTACTGTGCTCTACGTCCTCTCATCTAGGTGACTCCAAACCCATTTTAAGGCCATCCCATCGATTCCGTAGTCAGTTAGTTTTTTTTCGATGATTACTTCGAGGAAACTGTGTCAAAAGCCTTTGACAGGTCAAGGAAAGTGGCAATTACTTTTTTTCCTTTGTCTATGTTTTCCACTATATATTGTATGACAGCATTGATGGCCTCACTGGTTCCCCGACCCTGTCTAAAGCCATACTGATTATTATATAGCAGCTTCTGTGTCTCTAGATATTGTGTTAGTCTATGTTTGAATATTTTTTCATACACTTTAGAAAATACACTGAGGAGGGAGATAGGGCGATAGTTTCCTATATCTTCTTTTTTACCACTTTTAAATATTGGTTTTATTATCGCTTTTTTCAGCCATGTTGTAAATGTACCAGTCAAGAAACTGAGGTTTATTAGATGAGCAAGGGGCTCGGATAATGTTTCTGCAGATTGTTTGATTATCCTTGCCTGGATCCCATCTTTTCCTGGAGCACAGTCGTCTCTGATACTTTTTTAGAAAGTATAAACAAACAAACAAACAAGTATCGATTCGGCTTAGTGACATCATTTAAATATCCGTAATTTCAAAAATGGTCGTGGTAATAAGTCACTTTTAGTGTGTTTAGTACGCCCCATCGTTTTTCGCCTTTATTACGTCCGCGCCGCCATAGGCAGGTTATTTGCACCCGCACGCAGACAGACGGACTCACGGATAATCTCGGGCCTTCTTTTGTTCTCCGCGTCTCTCCGGGGACGTTACAAGCTTCGTTATTTCCGAGGAAATGTTCCTTTTGTCATTAAATGAGGCGACTCTATTATTATTGTATTGTTAGTCTGGCCCAGCGGACCCCCCTCTCTTTTCTTACTATCTCCACAACTGCCCCCCCACTTTACTCCTTCCACTCGCTCAAGATGCCCGCGCTCAACTTCGGTATTATCTGTCACATCCGATGACTCGCATCAGGGGCGACTTAATTAGTGAGGAAAGCCACAATTCCCCGACGACTGGACCCGGCTCTTTACAATCGTGTATAATGTAAGGCCAGACCATTGTATGATTTTATGTACCTATGCAAGTAATTGCAATTCATAGATATCAGAAGAAAGCTAACCAGGGCATTCTATTTTAAAAAATCGGTTGTGTCACCCCAAGACTTGTACGACAACCAGACCACCCCCCTCAACCTTCCTGAGGTGACGGGTTCGCCCATTGTAGTTAACAGCTCCCTCGCACCATATCCCCAAAATGCCCTGTCGCTCGAGAGTATGTCTAGTGTTCTCTCGGTACACTGATAAAAATATAACGCTGTAATACACGGAAATACGCATGTTTCAAAGGGATTACGTATATAACGTATATACATACGTACTGTGGTCCGTACGTATGTATCAACATGACGCGTAACGGTATAGTCACGGGCATGGTAACCACAGCGCTTATTCGTTACGGCACACAATGAGACGTTACATTTACCATGACAGCATGTAATTACATACGTAAGGTTATAGTGAGTTACAAGAATCACGTTGAAGCTATATTATAACCGTTATTTTCTTATTACCCGTACGGAGCATGGTGAAACATATAATCGAGTAATATAAGGAGTTTCAACCGAAATCCTTGTAATTCAACAAAATTACGATTTTAACATCATTATTATGTATAAAACCGTAATAACAAAACGGTAATTTAGATAGAAATTCAATATTTTTCTCAGTGTATACTATATCCATGGCGAACAGTCTTGCGAGTGCTATTTTACAAGTGGTGTTTGAATGTATGGTGTCTGTTGTCGGCAGGTCTAGGCCGGCTATACCCGGCATATAGCGGCAGCGGCGGCGGCGGCGGTAGCGGAGGCGGCAGCAGTGCGGGCAGCGCGCGTCGTGGCGGTGCTGCCCGAGCGTTCTGCTCCGACGACGCGGACGCCTCGCCGGTCGCCAGCGACGACGCCAGCGACGCGACGCTTACCGATTCCGAATTGGCACTTGCTAGGGACTCCACTCTGCTCGTGCATAACGGTGAGTACACACTGCACATTACATTTTTTTTATTCACAAGTACCTACCTACTTAGTTTTTAAATGACATTGTGCATTACAGCATTGCTTATACATCGTACTAGTTGTGTTATATCCATGCTCAATCCGTGTTATATCCGTGCTATGTATACCAATGTTCATGGCGATCGGTTGGACGGTATAAAAGTTGATCCGCTGCAGCGTAATCTGGTGGCGAGTTACAACAAAGTAGATAGCGCGACAATATTATTCGGGCTCAAATACCCATGTGCACCAATTTTCATAGCGATTGGTTAAACGGTATAGAAGTTGATGTTCTGTAGCGCCATATACTGGAGAGTTACAATAAAGAGGATATGTCTATGTCTACCTATTTTCATAGCGATCGGTTTAACGGTATAGAAGTTGATTTGCTGTAGTGCCATCTAGTGGCGACTTACAACAAAGTGGATAGCGAGACAATATTTTCCGCGTTTAAATACCCATGTATACCAATTTTCATAGCGATTTGTTTAAGAGCCGTATCACATATTTTTTCCAGAAAGGCAAGAAAAGTGGATTTTTGGCGTTCTAATTCCAAGAAATAAAGAGATTTCTACAAACTTTAATTACTGAATTACCTGGACCATTTCTTGATGTTGACCATAGCGGCCTTTAATTTTAGATATAACGAATATTATTTACTTATTCAGCCCATTTTCCGAAAGTCGTTATTCGTAAAACGCTCGGAAGGCAAACTTTGAGCTCCTTAATACAGTAATATCACTACAACGAAAACCGTATACTATTTTTTTTTATGTCCGTCATGTATTCTTGATGTACACTACGGCTTTATTTTTTCGTTTTTTGACCACATATCCAAGGTATACATTACTTACAATTACACAAAATTAAAAAAAAATCTTCCTGTATCATTCTAATTTTCTCAGAAATAAAATAAGATTCTTATATAATACTTATACTATATTAAAGTTCACTCTTTTAGCAATACGACATAATATAAATTATTGTCATTAGAAAGGAGAAAACACTGCAAAAAACAATTAGAAATTGTGTATATATTTGCTTGCCCAAGAGAAGAGCGCTCAGTGCCGCGGTTTTTCTCCCAGGGTTGAATAGTTATTTATTTATTTATTTATTTATTTATCCTATCTTTTATAGTTACATCCAAAAAAAAATGCGTTCATTTTTTCAACTCATTTTAAAAGAATACCTACGCTATTTTGTAATACGGCTCTTAACGGTAAATAAGTTAATGTGTTGCAGCGCCATCTAGTGACGACATCTAGTCCGACACAAACACCTATCTGTACCAATTTTCGTGGCTATCATATTTTTTTTAAATATAAGAAAATATTTATTCCGAAAAAAAAATATCTTTTTGTGTTTTTCCCAAATTTTTTAATCAAAATTTGCCTATTAGCTTGTTTACTAACTTGTTCATTAACTTGCTTATTCACTAACTTCAATGATGTCATTAATTAAAAACTCACCGTTTATATCCTGCTCCAAATATACATTTTTATTTATGCAAATTATTACAACGTAGATTACAAACCTTATTGTGAGAAAATGCTTACCTTATTATAAATAAGATATAAAACGAATTTACCGCGTGATGTTTATACCACCCGACGGTTCAGCAACATTGCAGCCGCCGTTGTCCAGGGTGGACTTTCAACGGCGGCTGCAACATCGTCGGAACGTTATTATTTATAATGTCAAACTACCGCAATAGTCTTCGATTTCATAAAATGCTAACCTAGTTCACAACCCATAACATTTATCGCGCTGTAAGAGATTCAACTTTCTACTCTAAATCGTACCCTTTCTTCCCGGCATTTAGGTCAGAATTTAAAATCTATCTTGTCCGTGTGCCATCAGAGCCTGCTCATTAGCGCCCCTTTGTTCCCCCAGCAAAATTGAGATGTGATGAACGGGGGTCCGCGCTCGGATCTCCGGATCTCCGTCGCCCACGGATATCCCAAAACCGTCGGCGCTTCCATCCCCGCCTCAAATGTCCCAAAAACTAGAGCGCACAAATTAATTATTGTCGCACCGCCGGGCTGACGAGAAATTGAATATCTTAATGAGCAACACATTACGCCGCACATAAGGGACGCGCGCGGCGAAATTTTAATCTAAATTCCGGCATCAAAGGACGTAGTTATGTTTTGAATGTGGTGATATTGGAATAGAAGTTTCGAGGGCGGAAGGAAGGAAGGAAGGACTTCGCGTAATAATGCGTACTTTTTGAGGGCGATTTTTCAGCGCGACTCTCTTCGTATACGCGATAATCATAAGCAAATGAATCGGTCATCTCGAAATGGGCATCTGAGGCAAAAAATAAATTTTGAGGAAAAATATATTGCTGCTATATATAGCTGCTAAATAATATCACGCAATCCTGGCATTGATGGCCGCAATGCGTGTTACCGGGTTCAGGTAACACGCATTTCATCGTCCTGCGCAATTAACCTCTCAACCATTATTGCCTTGGCTGGAAGCTAAGAGTGAAATGAGTTGTACATATAAAGACTCGTAGGTAAATCGAACTTCTGTCAAGAGATGGCGTTAATTATTAATTTATATATTCGCTTATCGCTTATATTAGATTTTATAAAAATGTGATATTTATAATAAAATTTATATTTTATAAAAATATTTGTTTAAAGCGAAAAAATACATTTGGATTTTGTTCTGTAAAGTGTTATTGATAATCATTTTCTGTTTTAAATCGAATGGTGTATCAAAGCGATCGCGAACCGGCGCAGTGTAGGATGGCCCCCACAAGATAGATCTATGACAAAGTTTCTAGCCTTGATCTATGACAAAGTAACTTGAAATTGTTTAACAAAAAAATATCCACAAAAACAACCTAAATTTATTTCGTTTAATATTGCGGTTTGTATATTTTTATATTGTTTAATTTAAATTATTTAATTAATTAGTAATTAATTATGTTATATCAAAAATATGCCCTTTTCAAAATGACTGGGATATATCCATACATAAGTGCCCTTTTCAGAATGACAAAGCTATCTCCATATAGCAAAACTGACTTTTGACGTCTAATGGAAAGTGAAGTATCAGTGATGGATTGTAAGTGTCGAACATTCTGTATATTTCCTTTATAAAAAAGTTGCCAAAACATAGTTGACAAACGAAAAAAGTTTCCCGAATGGCGACCACCAAGCGGCTGACGTAGCGTGGGACGCCCCCCCCATAAGATGGAGATGGAAAGAGTTGAAAATGTTTTTTTTTCATTTAGACTTCTATTACAAAAAAAAGTATTTTGGAGTTTTATTTATTTTATTACAACACAAAAAATACATCGTTAGTATTAACATTAAACATAGTTTATGTCGCTCCTAACGAGGCAGAGCCTGTTCTCAGGAGAACACAAATCCAAATAATTATAAAATAAATATCATCCAAACAAACTTTCGTAATTATATTAGGTTAAAAAGATATTTACGGATTTTCTTCTAAAATATCATTATTCTGAATTAAAAACTGACTTGAAAATCATGCACTAGTTTTTTTGATTTAATGATTTCCTACCGAGAAAGAGATTTTTTATGTTGAAATTGTGTAATTTTTTTTTCTCTCTATCAGAGGTTGTATATTTTTCTATTTGACCATACAAAAATATTAGCTGAACGCGTCTCATACGGAAAGCCTCCGCCCGTGACGTAACACTAGTGATGTACGTACGAGTAAAATAAGTCCGCTGTGTCGGCACGATTATCCGATCGGTCAAGCGGTCCTGTCTTCCTAGTTCGTTGACGTATTTAGACAAATACGTTTCGGCAATATCGCTAAGTCGCCTCACGAGGGGCAGTAAGCCGATTACCACTTGACAAATATTTTCTTTTCGTCCCGAAATTCACCGCTTCGAAGCATGCGCTCTTGTTTTGATCCGCGCTTTGGTATTAAGATACGATTATTGATCGACGCGAGGGAGAAAAACAACAGATCGTGTGTCGTGGATTAGTAGTAGAATGACGAGGAGGAATTATGTATTTATTAGCAGTGTGGTGATTATGATTATGGACATGAAGCGAATTCGTACAACCTTCTACTTTCGTCGTTGATCTAATGCTCATAACAGAAGGACGGAGAAATCCGGCCGAAACTGTTAGGGAGGCCGCGAGGTCGGCCCGCTGGATTCCCGGCGAAACTAGACGGTGGACTGTGTTATCCTTAAGTCTCTGCATTCACCCACTGTTGAAAGAACGATCTAATATAGTTATTACTTCCTGAGGTGGCGGGTTCACTCGTAGTAGTTAAAAGCTCCAAAGTGATCTAGATTTCAGCTTGCAGAATGGCGGCACTGTCGACAGTCGGCACTGTGTACATGTCGGCACTGTGTACATGTCGCAGAACGATTCGCGGTGTCATTCCCATTTATTGTGAATAACAATTATTTAAATAAAATCAAAGACTGTCGCGGTTGTTTTACATTATAAACAGGATAAAAACTAATTTACCGCGTTAAGTTGGTAGCACTTGACGTTTCAGAGTTGTTGCAACAGCCGTTGTCCATTTTAGACTCGTCTACAGTCTACAGCCTACCCTGGACAATGACGGTTGCAACATAGCCGAAATATCGGCTGCTACAAACTTCACTCGTTAAATTCCTGTTTATCCTATTTAAAACAATTATTTGACTCGTATGCAATCCAATATAATACAATACAATCAACTAATCCAGTCGATAGGCATTCCTACACTTGGTTGCGTCACAAAATTAAATGCAAAAAAAATAATAAATAAAAACAGAGCTATCATGATAGTTATTGCCATGACTGTAATTTTATGGTCAATATTACCTACATACATAAAAATAATCAAAATATACTAGTCTGATTAAATAGGAGAATAAAAAAATTATTTTATTGTCAATCCAGCAATATGCCTTAGTAATTTTTAAAATAAATGAATGTAAAATAAATTATATGAGAATTAAAATATCAGCTATCACAATAAGTATATATACCATTATGTTCAAAATTTTACAAATGAAATGATGGCCAAATGAATGGATTAAGGTCCCAGATCCGCGGAAAAATAGTTTCTTTGGTAGCTGGCGTACATAGTTTTGCGCATCAGTGTTGGAGAGCGAATATTTTCGCCTCTTTATTATCGCTGCAGCACCTAACATCGGTAGCTGCATTGAAACACTGGTTTCCGATTAGGTAACCGAAGTTACGCAGGTTCGGGCATAGTCAGTACTTGGATAGGTGACCGTTTGAGTACTGCCACGTGATGTTATAAAAGCCGGCCGCCTGTTAGATAATAGTCGTTAGCTATTAAGGTAGGCCGTTACCGGAAGAGGTATAAAGTATAAAGAAAATCTATTTCTGAAATTATTGAATTAAGTAACCTGGGATTGATCCCTCAGCCGAAATTCAGAGATAATTGTAGTTCATTTAGAATATGTCAATATTTCATCTCGCGCATCTTCCTCTTTGTATATATAGAAGCACTTTGTGAAAATCGCGAAATCACGAAGCGGAGACGTGAAATATA
The DNA here is from genome assembly GCA_944548615.1 of Micropterix aruncella. Lineage (NCBI taxonomy): Eukaryota > Metazoa > Arthropoda > Insecta > Lepidoptera > Micropterigidae > Micropterix > Micropterix aruncella. The sequence continues at coordinate 33,691,261 of OX155950.1, forward strand.
AAACCACTAAAAGCTTCTCTTTTCTACCCGCCCCGCGCGGCCAAGATTTCGCGACAAATACGAGGCGACTTTTTAAGCGAGCACAAAAGCTTCCCTCCGCCGCGCCGCCTACCTGCCGTATGGTTTTGTTCAATTTACAGCCCATCAGCGCCTCATGGAAGAAGCAATTTCCAACTTTAAATGAAAGTCGCGACAACAGCCGCAAAGGGCGCGGCCCACGTGAATAGAAGCGCTGGCGGGATCGGACGAAGCCGAAGCAAACAACACGCAATCTACTTCTATCTCTTAGAAATATCAACAATTGGACGTCGCCTTATTGATGACGGCGTCGATACGATTTTATATTGCTATACAGTAAATAAATACATTTATAATTTTGCTAAAAAGTCATTCGTTACTTAGCAGAACATCCCTGTAACGCAATAAAGCAAATCTCAAACTGACATTTAACGTCTCAAAGTTCAGCCTAGTTACACCCGAGGGACTCTACAAACGGGGGGATCTATTTTTCGAGAAGGGCACGCGAAATGACCACCAACTACACACTCGTGTATAGCCAGGTGTGTCTACGATATACCCACACTAAACTCGTTGATGGCCGACGTTTTTGTTTGTGTTCTAAGAGTGGGGTGACCAAACGATCGTGCGATGAATTGGTTCGAGCAACATACAAACAATAGACACAAGTACAAAATTTAAACAAACCAACATCATCACCAGTCGGTAGACGTCCACTGTTTGACATAGGCCTCCACCATACGACCAAACGATCGTGAGATGAATTTGTTGGAGAAACATACAAACAATGTACAACTAGAGGTGTAAACTACAACGGGCGAACCCGTCACCTCAGGAAATTTTACCGAAATATGATCGTTCTATCTCCCGTGAAGTGAGCGCAGAAGACTTAGGACAAAAACAGTCCACCGTCAAGCTCCGCCACATGCCCGTAAGAGGCCAACGCCTTATCCGCGAGATAACCAGGTATGTTACCCAGCGGCTTACACTCACGCCCTTACTTTCTGTTGCGACCAGATTACTCCGGTTTCTCGACTGGTTACGAGTTCGAGATCGCTTGCGCAGTCTCTCCCGACTGTTGTTCAGAATGCACAATCGATTGGCTTACGCCGCACGGTGCGCAAACCGACCAGAAGCGCCAGAAGATTGACTCCTAGGGGAAACTAGCCCTAAGGTCAGAGTCCTACCCGAGCTCGCGCTTCATGCGTTGAGGCCGCCGGATGGGGACCCGTGAGTGTGACCGACCCTGAACACATGGGTATTCGTGGTTAACTCAGCAAGGGCCCATTAACTCCCAACAAACAATGTACACAAGTATAAAACTAAAACAAACCAAAATCATCATCATCATCATCATTATAATTAGTCAGTAGATATCAACTGTTGGACGTAGGCCTCCGACATAGACTGCCATGACGAACAGTCTTAAGCCGCCTTTATCCACTCACTTCACCCACCGTGGCAATATCATCGGTATATTTTGTGGGGGTGGGGGGGGGGGGGGGGGGGTGGGGGTGGAGTCCTACATTGTATCTGCCAGCCAAAATCGTATTTATTAAAATATAGTTTTATAGACCGGCCCGGCCAATATAAACAGCATTAAATCGAAGTAGACAACCGCAGCACTACCGATATCTAGATGGCATAACAGGGAATATTAGCGAGGAAGTGTAACGATAAAATTAAGTAATCGTTGCCAGGATCATATCAGTATTGAATAGGAGACGCGTGCTGCCAAAGGGCGATACCGAACCACTATAAGCAGTAAAGCGTGCTAAGCAAAAATATCTACAAAATACGTCGTTGCGCCATTTGGGATGACTGCTCGCTTAGGCTACGGTGATCACGCTGAAGCCAGGTTCTTCCCGGATGGTCCGAGGAGCGTGAAGGCAAGTAATGTAAACGGGGCTAGATAGAGACGGCAAATGCGGCAGGAAACTTATCATTAATCATCGAGTGACGGGTATCACACTGGTAGGTCATTGGTCTAATGAGAGAATAAATCTATAAAATAATTTTTCGGCCATTATTGATCATTTGTATTTTATACTTTTTGGATTAGCCTATGCGTTGATTGGTAGTTTGAGATGAATATTATTCTGAGTACAGTTTAGTTATTTTCGAGTCTCCTAAGTTAAATGTTGCCCTGTAACGCATTGTCTGATTCTTTATATGCCGCTACTTATTGCATGAGCTCTTTCAAAACTCTTATCAAGTTAAGACGAACTTACGGAAGACGAATACCTACTCTGTGGGATAGTTTGCTGTCGTCATAACTCGTGCGATCGTCGAATAGCACGAATAAAATAAAACTTATTTCAGGGGCCGTCCGAGTAATGGTCACTCGACGCGGAAGGGAAAAGTGCGTCAAGAAACGACCATTTCCGCGGCGCCCTTACGCCGAGGGAAAACTTTGCGAGGGGCCCTCGTTATGCGCCGCGATATCTAATGAGAGTGCCCTCCACCTTACACGCTCGATGTATTTTTATGCCGCGGTGGACGCACGATATTAGGCATCCCTTCTCCGGCACATTTAAGAAGCCAGTACAGAAGCCAGAAACGGTGATAAATATAATATTCATTAGTGATGTATAGACTGGCAAAAGTACAGAAAAGCTACTTGTACCTTAGCATTAAATTCTATAATCTACTCCCTACAAAATTTAAACAGCTGGAGGACATAAAATTAAAAAAAAACATCAATTAGATGCTGATAGCTCACCTTTCTATAATCTGGCCAAATTTGAGGGCCATGATTTTTCAAATATTGTGCTAATTTAAATTACTTAAAAAAGTAGAGCCTTATTGTCTGATTATTTTATATGATCTTATATCTGTACTTTTAGTTTAAAATGCATAACGTTGATTTAATTTGATGACATTTTACTGACAATTTGAATATTACGATAAATAATTTTACTACGTATCTTTCGAATTACTAACTACTTCAAATATTAGGCTTCTATTTTGATTATTTATATTTATAGTTTGACAATCTAGTAGTTAATTCTTGGCTACCTATGTATGTTCAGTAAAGAGTAGTAACGAAACTTACTACATAACCCAATTATTTTGACACGTCCAAGGGCGGTCTTTAGCATTGGATACGACGAAAATGTAATTTAATGTAATGTAGAGACTGTAAGGCAGTCCGTCGCAATAAGCTTAATATGTGAGGGAGAGCTGGAAGAATCTGTCTGGATTTCGATTTAAAGGCAAGAATGGCGCATGTGCACTGCTCTCATTATTCACAGCTAACCCAGCTTGGTTCCAATAAATCATATATACCTCATAACTTCGTGTAACATGCACAGAAAATAATAGACAAATGTTTAACACAAAGAAAAACCGACTCCATTTTTTTATAATTGCAGCAGCCATGCCATAGTGATACTTAGAACAAGCTATCATAATTGAACGCGTATACTAAATTTGATGTATGTGCTGTTGACCGTTGAGGAGTTCCCTCGTTGGAAGCCAACCCTAGGTGCAACAGTCCATGGTGATAGAACGGGCTGTTGTAATTGAATACATATACAATATTTTGTGTTTGTGCTGTTGACCGTTGAGGAGTTCCCTTGTCGGGAGCCAACCCTGGGTGCAGCAGCCATGCCATGATAAAACTTAGAACGGGCTGTCATAACTTAATGAGTATACAAAATTTGGGGTCTGTGCTATTGACCGTTGAGGATTTCCCTCGTCGGGAGCCAACCCAGAGTGTAGAATCAGGTCATGCTTACCATAAAAATAAATGAATTGTCATCGGAATTGAACAAACATGTAAATTTTCAATGTCATATAAGAATATTTGAGGAGTTCTCTCAATTCCATCATAAGAACAGGATTTTGATAAAAATGTGACCAATCTGTAAGTATATCCTTTCGATTTTTTTTTGTTCAAATCGGTTAATAAATAGCAGAGTTCTGAGGTAACAACACGAGGATACAACCGAATTGATAACCACCTCCTATTTTTGAAGTCGGTTAAAAATATAACAATGTAATACACGGAAATACGCATGTTTCAACAAAGATTACGTATATAACTCGAACTGTGGTCCATAGGTATGAATTGACATGGCGCGAAACGGTGTTGGCGTGACGGTAATTAAAACATAATGTCGTAGTGTTAAAACATAATGTTAATTCATTGCGTTGCGACCTTGGGATCTTGCTTCTAACATGACAGCAGGTAGTAGTATACGTTCGGTTATAGTCGGACACATAAATTATGCTTAAACTACAGTATACTGTTATTTCCGTAATAACCGTAAGAAAAATGTTGATACATATAATTGAGTAAAGAGTTTTTATAAAATTCCTTGTAATTCAACAAAATTACGATTGAAACATCGTTATTCTTTATGAAACCGTAATAACAAAATGGTAATTTAAGAATCAATCTAATATTTTTCTCAGTGTAGGCCTTAGGATTAGACTTAGTCGGCGGTAAGAGTCCAAAAGAGCCCTATATCAGCATATGGCCCGTCTTCCGTTTTTAACTCTAAATTAAAGGAATATTTCATGTTATAATAATTGAGGTTAATTTCTTACTGTGGATTAGAAATAATAATATTAATAAATAAACGCTTTATATGCTTAATCAAAAAGGCGAGCTTATAGCCCAAAAGCAACATCTTACAGCTAACCTTTGATTAAGTTATTTAGTTACGTAATAGCTTATTTGATGTTTTTTTTTTGTAAAATAAGTTATTGTGAATTGCTTAATAAATAAATAAATAAGTTGCAAGAAATTCTTACCTAACTATAACATATACTGCACTTCACAGCTGTTCGAAACTATAATTAGAAACAAACGGGCAAACTATTTCAGCCCTCCTATTGCTTCTTCTCCTCCTCCTATAGCGATTACTAATAAGGATTGGCGGCGAAATTACTCAACAGATGCTTTCTATAGAAAACAACAACATACTTTTTCGTCAACGAATATTATTTGTGGCCGCCCAACTCTACGTGTGTGACGTCCCTGTGACCTATACTGGCTTTTAGCCTAGCTACTTGGTTGTCAACTTGATGGCACCAAATTCATATCATCAATAATCTAACATTTTTACACGATACATGTACGGGGGCAAAGTAGCCCGCTACACGCAATTTGTAACGACGAAAATGCTTTGTGCCAATGCTAACCACCTCCACAAATCGTGGATCACACTATTTAACTGCCTACAACATTGATTATATAATACTGACATGCAAGAAACTCTTGTTCAGCGAAAGGTACATTGATGTATAACAAAGAAAATGTTTTGTGCCAATGCTAATGATATTGACAAATTCCCGATCACACATTTTAACTACCTAGAACAGGGGTCGGCAAGTAATTTTAAGTGGGATCCGGATAGTGTTGAATTTTTTCATCCAGGTCCAGAAAAAAAACTTATAAGTTTTAAATTTTTATTTGACTCGTTTAAGTACCTTATTATATAAATTTAATTTAATATAAAACACAATAGATATGTATTCTTAAAAAAAACGCCTAAGGCGCTAGAATGCTAAATATCATCCTAATTTTAAATATCATCCTAAATTCTCGATATCTCCTATCTGCTGCGAGAGCTAAATATCATCCTAAATTTGCGATATTTTAAAAATGGAACAATTTGCAGGGTTTTTAAATATTTAAGACATTGCGTATTTCAAATGATAATTATCATGAAATTGCATAGATAGGTAAGTTATTTACCAATATTTAGCGGTCCAAGTTTCGAACTTTCGCGGTCCGGATCCGTACCGCGGTTCGCTTATTGCCGACCGATGGCCTAGAACAGTGGTTCGCAATTAGTTTTTCCTGCGTACCACTTCAAGAAAGACCTCAAACTCGTGTACCCCTTATTGCCGGAATGATAAATAAAAAATTAAATCTGTTTTATCAACAACAACTAGTACCATCAAAATTCAGTGGATTTCGGTGAAAATCAGTTAAATGTGACAAATGTGCACGTTTTTCTTTGCACAACTCTGGAACAACTTAGTCGAGAGATTGCCACGCGTACCCCTTGAGGCAACATCGCGTACACCTGGGGGTACGCGTACCACAATTTGGGAAACAATGGCCTAGAAAAACGATTCAATATTATTGACAAGCAAGAAACTCTTAGAAAGGTATCTTAATGTAAACTGAGTATACAATATTTACCTGTATCAACCCTTTCAGGTGGATACATTACATATGCATTATTAACAACACTCGATTATAGTCTCAGGTCTTTTAAGCATCGAAATAAGCGAATTTCGCCTTTCAGCTCGTTTAACATCGACCCCCCCCCCCCCTTCGCACTGTTGGTTAAAAGAGCAAATTTATATCCGACGTAAAAATATATCTGTTTGTCGGAAAGTTTGCTTTGCACGTCCTAATACGGTTCGATCGTAGGTGAGAGGGAGTAAATTCTCACCGCGGAATTCCCCCTCCACTACCGCCCGACTCGCTCCCCTCTTTAACCATTACGGGCGTCGGCCATTGTTGGGATTTATGTGAAAAGGAAAGTTTTTTAAAGAAACTAATAGACGCGCCAGTCGAGGGTCGACCCTCCGGCGCTAGCCCCATTCACACGCGCTGCCTTCGTCTCGCACCGCGACGATACGATGCCCCCCCCCCCCCCACCATTTTGCACTTCGGCTATGAATCCACATAACAAAAAATAATAAAAAAATGGTAAGTTTGATTTTGGCGTGAGCCTTTTTTTTGTTTATATCGTTCTAGTGTTTTTTTAATTCGATTACATTCAAAATTATATTATATCTAGTATCATGTACATTTTATTTGTAATTGTTTCCTCTCACTATTTCAATTTGATTTTTTGACTATTATTTGCAATGCTGTTTTTTCATACATAGTTATTTCAATTCGATTATTTATTGCAATGGTATTTTTTCATCCCTAATTATTACTTAACTTTTTCACGTGTTATTGAAATTCCTTTACTATTGTATTTTATGATGGGTATTTTTAAAATATTATTCGCAGACTGACAGAATCATTGACATACCAATAACCTAGTTTTTAGATTAATTAATAATTTGTGCCTACCTTGTTTATTACCATTAATTATTTTTTTATTATTATTAGATACGTAATTTTATTTTTGAAATTATGGAGTTTGAAGTATGCACATTACACAGGCCTTTGTGTACATGGTACGCTTATCTCAGTACAAGCCTAGGCCTAGTTAGGTGACGTTGATTTGCAGAAATACTGAGCTGCGGTACTCTCTATTTACGATGGAATCTTTAGTGTAATATCTAGTGTAGTAAAAAAAATGCGCTTTTCTTTGTATAAATAAATACAATTTCCGTGTTCGCAGTTAAGTGATCGCATGCTTTCGACCGGTCAATATTATCGCCGACGTACCAGAGCGCACAATCATGGAAAGATCTCTATCAAATAATATACCATCGATCCTTGCGCTTGCCTTTTCGCCCGCGTATTCGTCTCTGCAATCAAGACAATCCCTTTTTAAACGTCATGTGTAACCATCGACAAATTCCTCAGTGTCTAGCATTTTACTCTCCCGTCCTAAGGGAAAGTCTTGTGTACGCGCTAAAAAAAAAAGATGAAGGCGGATATATCTATTATGACCCCACCCCCTAGACCAGCGATTCTTAACCTCGGGTCGCGACCCAAATTCCGGTCGCGAGAGGTATTGGGTTGGGTAGCGGATATCCCCAAACGACTTTAAAGAAGTGGTAGAACTTGACGTTTTTAATTGCGAATATTTTAATTTTGTATTGATAGGTCGATCGATGTCACTAAACTAGTATAGTGACAATTATTATTAGTCACAGAACAAGGACTAAAGGCTGTGTTACTGCCATCTATTGTCCGTTCACAATCGCGACATGTTAGTTCTGTTCTGAGCAATGAAGCTAAAAAAGACCTGCTACCATTCCCAACTACTTATTTATGTGAAGCAGGATTTTCATGCCTTGCTGTTATGAAGAATAAGTACAGGGATATGTTGGATCCTCAGCATGACATGCGGTGTGCACTTTCTATAAACATAACTCCACGTATACATGATCTTTGCTCAAAAATACAATACCAGGGTAAACACTAATTATTTTGCTATAAATTTTTTAACTGTTTTAATGCTGAATTGTCTGATTTTAATACAAAACATTTAAATAAAGTTGTTATTTCTAATTTTACAACTACATCCTATAAAATTACATAATATATAATTTTAGTACCTGTCACTGGAAAACAAAATAAAAAAATAGATTAGGGTCCCGTACTTCTAATATATTCGTACTTTGGGTCGCCAGCCAAAAAGGTTAAGAACCGCTGCCCTAGCAATTAAGACCATTTCCAGATTGAAGCCTGTCTGCGAGTGTGTGTGTGTGTGTGTGTGTATGTGTGTGTGTGTGTGTGTGTGTGTATTCCTCCCCGATAGTGCCTAAACGCTTCATCCTATTGAGCTGAAATTTGGCATGCAGACATCATTTGGTCGTGGCAAGAGTTGAAAAGTAATTGTTGTTGTAGTTAAATTGTAGTTAAAATCGGTCTACCACAGGGCTCGCTAGTCATACTTCAATCTCGAAATATTGCAGTTAGAGACTTGAAATTTGGTACATAGATGCCTGGTTGGACTGAAATCACGTTGTGAAATATCGGTTGAGATCTCGTGTATCTCTTTCTCAGGTTTACAATATTTCTCAGATTTACAATCGATAGATATACACTATAACAAGATCCGTCGCATGTGCTACGCATTAGCACATCTTGCACTCTCACTTTCAAAACTCTCCTGTGCATACGAAGAGACACACGCCACTGTAGTGCCGAGTACGCGTAAGCCTTTAAAATCTCGTCGTCGTTTGTTCGTACTTTCTCAAACTGGGGGCTTATCCCGAACCCCTTGCCTCTTTAAAACCTCGCAACGTCTTCACTCGAGCCAGCGAGGCACGGTATTAAGCTTACGGACGATTGTCCACTAGCCGGATCCGATACCGGAGCTGAAAACGGATGACCGTTTTTATACTATCGTGATTCCAATTGGAAAAGTTTAGAAGGCTTTTTTAAATTGGCGTTTATTTCCGGTAGCCTCCTATAAGAGGGACAACTTGGAAGTGCCTCTGTGAACTCCTGCCTGCTGCTGTAACCTGCAGACGTTGACAGTTAAGATCGGACGCGCGAATTTGAGGGATAACTATGGTCGTAACGGCAGGTCATGCACCGGGCTGCGTCATCCAATCGCTTGCGTAAGTCGTCCCATAACGGGAGGAGTCTGGAAACGTACTTTTCCTGAAAATCAGAGGTAGTTGTTGACCTGGGCGATCCCGTGGCCACCCGATCTCGAGTGAGCTTGACTGTGAATGTTGAACTATGAATTACCGCTAACTTCAGGTGGTGGCCGCGAGGACGGAGAAATACATCCACATCTAGTAGTAAAGGCGCGAGGTGGCCCACTGGTTAGCACTTTCCAGTACCTCGCGGTAAGGCGTTGGACTCTTATTAGCTTATGGCTTAGTTTGACTGTGGATTGTAATAATTGTCCAAAGTCTTTTCGTTCTTCCCACGGGAGAAAGAATGCCAATAGTTGTTATGACTCCCGGGGGTGCGGGCTCGCCCGTAGCAATTGAAACTCCTCAACTGTCCCCGTTGTGTCCTTACGTTGTGACCAAACGAATGCTGTCATATTTCATGAACTGTTCAACAAAGCCATTATTATAAATAGGATAGAAAACGAATTCACCGCGTGAAATTTGTAGCACCCGACGTTTCGGTGACGTTAAACAGATTCGATATAAAAACGATCTACAAACCGACCCAAAATGTAGCTCGGTTTTTGAGGCCTGTAAAGGATGTAATACCACTGGAAATCCCGGGTGTTTATAAAGTCGAATGCAGTTGCGGTCTAGCCTACGTTGGACAAACGAAACGGCCCATAGCCACGCGACTGGCAGAACACATCAAAGCTGTTAAAAACATTCAGTGAGAAAAATCGGCGATGTGCGAACATATATTGGATAGCGGAAGTAACCACTGATCCGTGAAGCCATTAAAATAAGAAGAACCCCGAACTTCAATAAAGACGACGATTACAAACTATCTTCTACGTGGAACCCTATTCCTAAAATGTTCCCGCAGCCGAACGCCGAACGCAAAGACGTAAGACAGGATACAGTGATTGTTGTGTGCAAGACGGATTTTCAAAATTCGCGCGCTCCGAGCCCGGCCCCCCACCATCGTTATAACCTACGCAGTGGCGGCAGCGGTATGCGGCCTACCCGCAAAACAACGGATTGAGAGCTCTTCAGCCTACCCTGGACAACGGCGGCTGCAACGTCACCGAAACGTCGGGTACTACAAATTTCACGTTCTAAATTCGTTTCCTATCCTATTTATAATGTCAGACAACCGAAAAAGCCATTATTATTTCTTTCAAATATTCAATCGAATATTTTATTCAATAATCAATGCAGATTGTTGTACACACGATCAAAAAATCGTTACAATAAGTACTCGTATATTATATTTACATAAAAAGAAATTGAAATGCAAAGTCAATATCTGTAGTGGTAATATAGTTATCATTCGGTTGAATGCATAAAGTTTTGGATTATTCAGCATTTATACATTGTGTTAGGTTTCACTTAACAAGATTTACTTAGCCGAGAAGCGAACCGAGCCGCCCGAGCAACGAGTTTCGTTCGCTGGTTAAGGGATGGCGCTCATCGATTTTATTTATGAAATTTATATTCAGGTGAAATCGGTTCTTTGCTACTTGCCTAGTAAGTCTTGGGTTGACAGCCGTTTTTTTATGACGGATGCGCAGTGGGCGCGCGCGCTAAGGGTAGCCATCGTTGACAAGGCGCAGCGGGTACAAATTCGAGCGAAAGCAGGAGGTCGATCGCGCGGTGCCCCGCTCGTAGGTGTACTTCTATGTGTCCTATTTGAATATCAATACACGGTGAGCAGGCGGAATTTGCGCGCCGCGGGCGCCCCTTTCACGTCGCAGGTGAGCCGGGATATGAATTTACATCACAAATACGCGTTAAGCAAGCATTTTGCGCAGGGCCTTCCGGGGCTGTATCGATTCACCTCATTCGATACGTTTTATTTTCCTTTCGCTCTCGCGGTGATAAATTTCCCACATGAATGTATAATCAATAATCCTGCGGAAAGGGTATACGTTACATTGAAATAAAAGAATATTATGACTAACTTTACATTCATACGAGAGTGACCTAATGTCCTAGGTGCTGGTTGCGTACCGACCAAAACTGTTGTAAATAATATGAAATCGAAGACTATCGCGGTTGTTTGACATTATAAATAGGATAGAAAACGAATTTACCGCGTGAAATTTGTAGGACCCGACGTTTCGGTGACGTTGCAGCCGCCGTTGTCTAGGGTAAACTGAAGAGCTGTCAGTCCGTTGTTTTGCGGGTAGGCCGCAAACCGCTGCCGCCACTGCGTAGGTTATAACGGTGGTGGGGGGCCGGGCTCGGAGCGCGGGAATTTTTAAAATCCGTCTTGCACACAACACTCACTGTATCCTGTTTTACGTCTTTGCGTTCGGCGTTCGGCGGCGGGAACATTTTAAGAAGAGGCCTCTTCTTTCACCTATTTCCTATTTCAAAGTATCGTAGCGACGACAGACAGTTTCTATGGAAAACACCCGTGTTCTTACAATAATCAATGTCAGCGACTCTACGTGAAACGACCGCGCGAGTAACTTGACACTGGTCTTCCTTTCATCGGAGGTCTGAATTCACCTCGTTGATCCAGGTACACTGAGAAAAATATAACGCGGAAATACGTATGTTTCAAAAGGGATTACTTATATAACATGTACTGTGGTCCGTACGTATGTATCAACATGACGCATAACTGTGTAGTCACGGGTATGGTAACTAAACCGCACATTCATTACTGCGCACAACGAGATCTTGCTTTTACATACGTAAGATAATACTCAGTTACAATAATCGTATTGAAGCTACATTATACCGTTATTTTCGTATTACCCGTACGGAGCAAGTGAAACATATAATCGAGTAATGGAGTTTCAAAAAAATTCCTTGTAATTCAACAAAATTACGAATGGAACATCATCATTCTGTATAAAACTGTAATAACAAAACGGTAATTTAGGAAGAAATTCAATATTTTTCTCATTGCACCTACTCACCCCGGCGATCGTTGAGGATAGCATTTTCGCAGAACAAGTATAGCATGCATTTGATATCAAAATCAACAGCAATTTCACCAGAGTAAACCTCAGCCGAGTTAGAAGTTTACAAGTCCGAAGAAAATTAGAAGTAGGAAGATGGATTAATTTGAGCGGCGGCATCGAGACAATCGTCTGAGGGGCGTTTATCTTCGGCGGGCGGGCGCGGCGGCGGCTGAAGTGGAGGCTTTTGACGTAAACTTTTAGCGCCTCGCCGCGAAAGTAGTGGAGTTGTGCAAGTTGCCGAAACTGCGGCAGTTGTCGGGTAAACGACGCCGGAGTTACGACGGCCAAGTTGGGGGGCGCCGCGACGCCGATCGACGCCCCGCGCGCGCCGCCCGTTTAGCTAATGATGCATCTCACGGAGGCCGCCTTCAGCTTACCCTTCGATCCCCTTATTATCCCTTCTTCACTAAATCCTACTTATTTCCTAATGAAAGTATCCGCGTTCAAGATATAGTTATAGTATCGCCTGACTTCTTAGCCTCAAAAAAAGTAACATTGCCGAGTGTCGTTGGTTCTATGGAAACGTAGTTGAGGCCTAATTCATCCATAATGAATTCATTGAGGTAGCTGTTGTATCGTGAATCGATTCGACTAATTTTGATGTCTATCATCTCGGAGACTCTCTTCGCCAGGTTTATAGGTGTCGTATTCACTCGCTATGTCCATCGGACCGGCTACAGCGGTGGTCGAGGTGCTCGAGCTGTCGTTCGCCGATTGCGTTGCGTCAACTTTGTTTTGTGACGTTTGCGGAGCTGTCTCCATCGCTTCGCGCTAGATATTGGGGTACCTGCTCGTGACTCAGAGCCTCCCCTTTCTAACTATATGCGTAAGATATATTTTCGGCTGTCTCTTACGCGGACTGAGGCTTGAATTTAGGAGGATATTAAGGATATTGAATTTTGAAAGCTTTTGCACAACTAATTTAAAGTTTTTACTAAAAAAATATGTTTAAAGTGCACTTATCGCAACTTGAATTGATCAAACTTGGCAAACTCTAACTTGCTTTGCCGAGGTTAATAAATAAGGAGTTATTAAGCTATTCTCGTTACAGACCAAATTTCTATACTTGTACCCTTATGTTTCGGTCTGATCTTAAAGACGTATCATGCCAGAAAACCAGATATACCATAGGAACGAGCCTCGCTTTAATGGCACGGAGAAAATGTTGATCTACTAGGTCGGTCAGCGGGTCGTTATATAGAGAATAAAAGGGTTTCTTTTGATCAATTATATGTGGGCGTATAGATGTCCAGGTGATTAGGTGGTAATATACGCCATTTACCTTAGAGGTGTACTAACGATAATTATAATTATAAACAAATTAGGTTTATAAAAAAATGAAAAAAAAAAAGTTTTTTTATTTATTTTGTTTTAATTAAATATTAATTTGTTAAAAATATAATTAAAATAAATTACTCTTCTGAAGTAACTTAGAAATCGTTATTATACTACCTTAACATTTCCACTTAATCAGTGATTAACTTTAATAATATTACTTAATTATTAATTATTATCTTTAATTTCATGATAAACTCTTGCTCTTGTAAATATTTGTATTTGGTTTGGAATGCTATTTTAGTATCTAATGCCTGAAAAATAAAATACCGTTTTACTTATTTCGGTTCTTACTTTTGTGACATCTATCGAATGCATATATCATGGGTATTTTAAGAATTTCGACTTTTTGCCATTTGTCGAAGAATAAAATTGTGCTCATATTGTGTATATATCATATTTAAATTTAAAAATATATCTAACTTTGGAGCTACTATAAAATACTATAAATCTTCAAGTCGCTGAAACTGAATATTGTTATGTATGTTATGGGTCGCATTCTGGAAGAGGTTTTCCGGGGCACGTCAGCGCGCCTCGGCCGCGTGTACACAAATGAATTATTTATCATGAAGCAACCGCCCGCTTCGCAGCTTCGGCGCGCTGCTCTTCGACCTGTTTTGCTAATATGCACATCTTGTTTGTGTTTGCGTTCTTCCTACGGCGTTCCTTCCACTTTGCTCTATTTTCTTCCTTCAGCAAAAAAATATACGTTGAAGTCCACGCTATAGAGCAGAATAACTAAATTTCAAAATTCGGATTATTATTTTAAATGGCTCTTATATCTAAATAATAATAATATGAATAACTGACAGAATGGCGAATATGTCTATTGTGAGTTCTATTGTGAGTCTTATTTCTATTGTGAGTTCAGCAACTACTGCCTTAGCACAATTAGAATTGATATACGTTAAGTTTCGTACAGTCCAAAGGACTTAGGCACTAAAAAAGGTCCTATGCCCGATGGTTTTCCTCCTTATTTATTTCAAAAACGTTCAAGCAAACTCACTATCCATTGACATACACTATACACAAAGTCATTCACTGCTGGTGTTTCCCTAAAAAAAGCATTCTAACATTCTTATATCAATCCATTCATTTATGTCGAGTTCAGCTAGCAATATTTGATGTTCAACCATATCAAACGCTTTTGATAGATCGCTAAGAACGGTACTGGAATAAGGTTTATATAAACATTATACATTATTGTCAGAACGTTGTTTAGTGCGTCGATTGTCCTTTAATTCTTCTGAAACCAAATTGAGATTAGGATAGTTTTATTTTTGAGGTAATTTAAAAACCTTGACATTTATTTTTTATTTATTTATTGTGTTTATTCACTTATTACTAATCAACATAACAGTAAAACCAAGGCATTGAGAAGTAAAATTAATAAAGATATTACCGTAACTATACAATGAGAATGACACTTATAATACTAGCTATCATATAAGAATAAATAATTAATAGCTTGCAATTTAAACAAGTGAGGTAGACGATCGAGTATGAATAACTGTAGGCCAATTAGCTTACATACAAATGATTTTTTTATCATGAACTAATCGTGTCAGCTTCGCTGCTTCAGCGCACTAATCTTTGAACCGTTTTGCTGATATACACTTCTTGTTTGTATTTGCATTCTTCCTGAAAAAGCGAAGTGAAAGAATTTTTTTCACACAATCTCCAATTAGGTAATTCAAAACTTTCTTCTCCTCACATCTCCCCTTCTAGACTCTTGTTATTACACACATGTTACGGACCAATGGCCCGTGATGTTGATATTAGCATTGTCACAGATGACTCTGCTATACATTATATATGAATTAAGAGCCAAAAAATGAAGGTACGTTGGAAAGAAACATTTATGCCGAAATAATTCCTACATAGCGAGAAATCTTTATACGGAATTTGGTAAAAATCCTTAACACGCTTTCCCAGTTAGCATCATAATAACCAATACAGTGATATAATTTGAAAGAATTCGCAAAATTTTACTGAAAAACTATATTTTTTTTAATGATTTCTAACTCATTGAGAGGGTTCATAAACTTTATAAACTGACCCTGGGATGAGTTATTTTAGAAATCGGAATTTGAAAATGTTTGTTTTTATTAGTTTTTTTCGGTGTTTCTTTGCAGATATGGAAGATTATTGCATGAAACGTCAGACCTTTATTCAACTAATAGTATTATATTTGTAATTATACTTTTTGAGAGTGGTATATGTCTTTTATGAAAAATACTGAAAAAATGACAGTTTTCATGGATGGCTAAATGTCTTTCCTATGCCATGAAAGAATTGGTTATTTTCGTTGCTAAAATATTTGAATGGGAAGTGTTATGTGATTATTTCAATTTGTGATTACGTTGAAACGTGCCCACAAGCAAGAACACAGATAATACAAAAGTCTTTTAAGGAAAGTATTCACGAAAACTTTCGTATGTCTTATATAATGAGCACTAGTTTGCCCGTAAACAAGAACTGAAAATCACAAAAGCGTTAAACGAGTACGAAAACGAATTCATCCAATTATACATATTTTTACTTTCCTGACGACCTATCGGAAAGGAAAGTATTGTGATCGCGCTAAAAAAAAATTTTGAGATGAAGATGGGAATATATATTTTGAGACTCCCTGAGACGATTGAGACTATTTCCAGACCGATCTCTGTCTGTATGTATGTCTGTATGTCTGTATGTCTGTATGTCTGTATGTATGTATTCTTCCACGATAGCGCCCAGACGCTTAATCGGATTGAGCTGAAATTTGGTATATAAGCTTCTGTTAACCGTCGGAGGAACCCATTAGTTTTTGGAGTCCCTACGCCCTACGGTTGTGGTACCTCCCATACAAATTTGGGGTTCCCGGCGAAAAAATTGTTTCCGCGATAGCGCCCAGACGCTTAATCTGTCTAAGTTAAAATTTGGCATAGAAGCTTCTGTTAACCATCGGAAGAACCTATTAGTTTTTGGGGTACTTACGACCAACGTTTGGGGTACCTGCCATACAAATTTGGGGAACCTTGATTACATATTGTCCCCGCTTTCAAAATTTCTTTCTCCAATCGATAGGTATGGTCAGTGTGAATAGTCCAGTTGATTTTGGGGTCTGTACGATCTACGGTTGGGGTACCTGCCATACATATTTGGGGTACCTGCCATACATATTTGTAAACTACTTTTTCAACAGCAAAGCATTTTGAAAAAGTTTTTTAACTGAATAAATTTTAACATGATAATGAGGCTTCTCTATCCATTATTGAATCGGTTTCGTCACCCAAAGACTTTACTGACTAGAATCTTGGGTCTCTACGACCTACGGTTGGGGAAAATTAGGGGTACTAGAGTAAAAAATGTCGCTGTTTTTTCGCACCTCCCCGGATACTAGTCAGGAAAGTCTTGGGGTGACACAACAGATTTTTTTTTAAAGCAAGAGCCCCTGTCTTAATTAGGTAATGAATTCTCGCCACGCTTGTCGAACTGGCACTTAACTGATTGGTTTAATGTTTCGTAGAATCCCGCTATTTATATGCTTGATCAATCAATTTATTTTTCCTAATAAAACGTTCCCTTTGTCCAGCGCTACAAACGCCATGCCAACCTGTTTGAAAGCATACAGCATTACGTTAATGGTAGATATGAGTCTTCCATTAGTATATAGAAAGAGTTGATCTGCTTTCCTAGATTCTTACGAAGTAGTAAATATTCATTTTACTCGCATGACTCAAGTATAATTTCCTTTATCTTTGATTTCCTTGTTATATTTTTATGCAAGAATTGGTTATTCGAAAAACAGTTGAAAGTCGAGGATAGGCTCAATAAGATTAACACTAGGTCCATTTGTCATTTAGGAAATTATCTTTATAAAAAGTATTTTTTTATATTATTAAATTATTTTTCTGAAATATTTCAAAGTTACTAAGGAATTTCTTTATAAACATATGAATTATCGCATAAAAGAAGGTTCGACTTTTCTTAATCGAAACCTAGGAAGTGACAGCTTATTCAAATTTTTCGTGTTCATGTTTTACGAATAGTTTTCGATTTTGGAAAGGCGCGTAATATTTGCAAAATCAATTGACAAGCAATGCTTGCCTAATAAACCTATACCAAAATGTTTTGTATTTTCTCGCGCTCCTTACTCTGATGTAGTCTGTAAACTAGACGTAAAGTTTGGGGATATTGCTATTTGCAGTGTGAGTGATTTGATGGAATCATTCTTGTCAGGTATTGTTTCGATTTTGATTTCTGTTATACTCTATATATTGTATTTTTCTCTGCAAACACAAATCTATTATTATTATTATTATTATTTCATTGGTATATCATAGAACATAATGCTATCAAAGTAAATGAAAAAGATTAATATGTACACACATACACCATTTTAAACACTTTTAATACTGCGTACATATGCGGTTGAGCATATTATATGGGGAGAGAGGTATTTAGGGCAAGATTCTACAGCAAACTTCTACACATATATAGATTATAGAGTATATCATCACAAGGAAATATATTACGAAAGGTTTTGTTTCTAACGCGATTCTATTACTACTATCAATTGATATAAGGCCAATACTTTATATAGTAACTTTACACTTTCTATTGTAGACTTCTGAGATGTTTTAGTATTTAAGTATTAAAATAATCACACGCTCCACCACACTTACCTCACTTCTCCGGGTAACAAGAAGAAACCTCCTAAGAAAAGACTTGGCTGGTGAATGTGTGGGGAAAAGTTAATTCTGTCAAAATGTTCAAGACAAAAAACCAGGATTTCGTCGATACGAGCAAATTGAGTGTAATAAAACATGTCTTCAAGACCAGTGGCAGGTAAAATCCACTTTCCGTGAGGGTGGTATTAACATTATTACAAATGATACTGCTACGAGTTGAGACGAGATTCTATTGTATGTCTTGTATTGCTGATTGCTGTATTACAAAGTCACATTCGTTTCATACAAGGCCTATCTTCTCTTTTTTTCGGAATGGAGTCACCAGCATTGTTACCAATTTGAATGCATGAAGTGACAGACCTCCGAAGCGGAAATAGCCATTCGTGATTTCGCACTATTTGCTTTGTTAATGGCACTGCAAGGCAAAATTTTCAGCATGTCAAAGTCACCCACTGCTTTACGTATACGCATATTAGATAAAACACAATTGTTTTCTTTGTCACTATATTTAATCCCATTTGTTAATATGTAAACTGTTTAAATTTACAAAATAACTAATGATAACAGGTTTGACGTATTAGGCAAAAGTGCAAAATAAGTAGTACAATAAGTAAATAAATAAATAAATATTCGAATAGGACGTACATATAATATACTAGTATATACATACGTATATTAATACATACATAAATACGCTGCAAGGGACCTGAAAGGGATTTTAGAATTAAACAAGGAAGAGAGAATTAAAGAATTCATAATTTTAATTTAGATAATTTAATTATACAAATAATCTAACCCTTTAAGTACCATAGGACATGGTCCTTATTATCGAATATTATCGATCCTATTATTATTTATTTATTATTATTTATTCCGTAGCCGGCGATTGGGGAGGGGGTCGCCCTCGCAGCCAATACGCTGCTGTCGGTGCCGCTGGATCTCGTACTCCATTCACGATTCGCTTCCATTCTTGACGATTTTTTGCCACGTCTCGAGCATCCCTAGCCGACAATCGTTGATTTTTAAGGTCGCCTTTGATGGTATTTAGCCAGGTTTTCTTCGGTGCCGATCGCTGAATTCTCCATTCTGTCGGACGGTCTCGCCAAAGAAGTTTACGTGGCAAGCGATTGTCGTTCATTCGGCAAACATGGCCGAACCATCGTAGTCGACGTTTTTGTACTTCTTCTTCGATCGTTGTTACTAGATCGCATCTTTCTCTAATGGTCTCGTTTCGAATTCGGTCGCGGAGTGAGACACCGAGAATCTGCCTCAAGCATCGCATTTGGAAGACTTCGAACTTTTTGAGGTCCGATTGTAGTAACGTCCACGTTTCCGATCCATAAAGAAGAATGGGAAGAACCAACGTTCGGTATAGTCGTACTTTGGTTTTGATGGTAATATTCATTCGCTTCCATATGCACCACTTGAGCGAGGCGAATGTTGCTGTTGCCTGACCGATCCGGCTATGGACATCGGCCGTCGAAGCCACTTTCTTTTCCGTAACCAACGATCCGAAATACTTGAATTGTGGGACCTGTTCGATTTGGGTTCCATCGAGGTAAACGCTGGCCTTCGAACCGTCCGTAGTGAGCACTTTGGTCTTATCCGTATTGATTTTCAATCCATATGATTGAGCAATTCCGGATATGTCGTATAAAATGTCCGTTGCTTCGGCATCAGTGTCGGCGAAAACGGCGCTATCATCAGCGAACATCAAATCGGTTATGAAGTTTGATTCGTCGTATCTAACTCCGCGTCGACCGTCGAATGCTCTCCGCATAATCGCGTCGATCACCACGTTAAAAAGTAGCGGCGATGCGACGTCTCCTTGTCGAACACCAGTTTGAATCGGGAATTCCTCAGACAAATCGTTACGGATTCGAACGCTGCTGGTTAAGCCATCGTACGATGATTGGAGAAGTTTAATGATTTTTGGTGGCACGTGTTCTGTCTCCAAGGCACTCCATAAGCTGTTCCAATCGATGCAATCGAAGGCGGATTTAAAGTCTATGAAGACGACGATTGTTCGTTTGCCGCACCGTATTCTTTCTTCCATTAGCTGACGAAGAGCGAATATCTGATCAATGCATCCTCGATATGGTCTAAATCCTGCTTGCTCCTCTCGGCTCGTTTGTTCTCGATGTTTTTGTAGCCTCGACTGTATGATTTTTGTAAATACTTTGCCGACTATTGAAAGAAGGCTAATACCGCGATAATTCTTGCATTCTCTGCTATCGCCTTTCTTTAAAATTGGCACAACGATGGCTTTCTTCCATGCCGACGGAATACGATCCGATTGCCAAATATGCGTTAGGAGAACATGTAGTTGTTGTAATAGAATGTCACCTCCGGCTTTGATCATCTCGGCGGTAACTTGATCTGGACCCGGCGCTTTACCATTTTTCAGCGATTTTATTGCCGTTTTCACTTCGTTTATTGTTGGTTCGTTATCGGAAAACGGATTCGCCGGCTGATTGATAATCGGCGGTTGCGGTGCTGGACCTTGAGGCGGATCGTGATTGTGCAGCTGATTAAAGAATTCCCTCCACCGCTGCAGGCGCTCGTGGGGGGAGATCACGAAAGTTCCATCCGATTTCTTGATGTTGTCGTTCGTTGATGTTGTTTTCCCGCCTAACCGTCGGATTGTTTGGTATAGCGTCCGGTATTCGTGCCTCGATGCTGCTTCTTCCAATTCGGCTGCAACGTTATTCCAATGCGCTTCTCGTTCCGATTTCATTCTTTGTCGGACTTCTTTGTTCAATAATCGGTATTTTTCGAAATTGACGTGTTTCATCCGTTTTCGTTGGTCGACGAGGTCTAAACAGTCGTCCGAAATCCATTGCTGCGTCCGTCGACGGATGGGTGGGCACAGCTCCGTTGCACACTTCACAAGGGACTCCGATAATTGCATTTCTTCAAAGTCGATATCGTCTGATATTACGAGCGTTGCGAATTTGTTGGATAGCGCGATTTGAAATTTCTGTCCAATGGCTGGGTCCTGTAGACATGCCCAGTTTCTCTTGGTTGGTGGTGGCGCATTTTTCTTCGCTCGTTGTAGTCGCATTTGTAATTTCGCTCGAACGAGATAGTGATCCGATCCGCAATCGGGTCCACGCATCGCCCGTACGTCTTTGACTGTTGATCGAAATCTCGAATTGATTAAAATGTAGTCCAACATTGCTGAATCTTTACCGGACGGATTTCGCCACGTTAGTTGATGTTTGCGGGGATGACGAAATATGCTGTTTCCGACGATCATGTTGTTCGACAATGCGAATGATAACAGGCGTAGTCCATTGTCGTTAATTTCGCCGTGTCCAAATCTTCCCATCGTTTCTTCCCAACCCGTCCGATCTACACCCGTATGTGCATTAAAGTCGCCCGCTAGTATAATTAATTCGGTTCGGGGTATCGTATCCAGCGTGTGTTGAAGCTGGTAGTAGAATTCATCTTTGTTCGTATCCGGGCTCATCTCGGTTGGCGCGTAAACGGAAACGATATGGGTCTTGATTGTTCCATCGATGGTGATAACTGCTAAGCGCTCGGATATCGGTTGAAACGCAATAACGCTGCCGGCAGCTCGGCGATCGACCATGAAGCCGACCCCGGCCTCTCGTTTGTCGCCTCCGGAATAAAATAGCGTCATCGTCTCGTCGATTGTTGGCGGATCAATTGTCATTGTTCCCGATCTCGTGAGTCGTAATTCCGATAATGCGGCGATCGATATTTTGCATTTCGCTAATTCCATTGCTATGATTTCCTTTTGGCCGACGTGATGCCCCGTTCGCACATTCCATGCGGCGATTCGAATGTCCGATTTCGGTGTAAAATATTTGGGTTTTCGGCCAGTTGCCAACTTCTCACCAGCATCCCTGGTCCCCGGAGCTGGCGCATCGGCTGCCTCAGATGCGGTAGCATTATTTCGTGAATGATTAATTGTACTATCCATTGGTTTCTTGCCTGGTTTCTTCGGTTACCCGATTCTGGTCGACGCGGCAGGCCAACCACCCTCCTCCTTTCGCACCCTGGACTTGGGACCAGACGACGGCGGAGTGGTTTACAAGTTACAGAGTATCTATATCGTAATCGATCCTATTATCGAGTACGAATAATATATAATTTATATTGTTTCTCATATTATTGCGACGTGAGAATCTTAATATTAGGAAAAAAATATTGTTTAAAAATATACCGTTTTTTTTTTTCTAAAATATCTCAAATGCCCAACGAACTCTGGCGTTTTTAAATAAATAAATTTAATATTTGTGGCGACTTTCCAATTAGATTTTTTTCTTTTAGTAGTTTTTTTAGTACGTATCATTTTCGAGTTACATAATAAAATTATCAAATTTTGGAAAAAGTTATAACATTGCATCTTTACGGACTACAGGGACACTTATGTCCCATCAATTTATATAAAATCTATTGAACCAATTTTCACATAAATTTACCCACATGTTATTTACATCGCCCTTTAATAGTTTTATATATCAACACATTCCATACTCTACCGCAAAGCTTAAGGTCCTCGAAGGGTTAAAGAGACGAACATTTAATAACTTGGATACGGAGACTTGAGCAAGAATGTATTACTTATGGAGCCTCAAGATGAAGAGAAGTGATGGAAATAGAATGGTTAAGCCTTTTATAAAAGCTTTTTAAACATTAAATTATTATCTACACAATGCCTTAAAATCTTTGAAGGGAGGGTGGGTAGCAGCTTATGTTATGCTTCGTTCACGATGAAGGAGGGTAAATAGAGTAAATCGTACGTCGTAAACCCGATCGCGGAGCCAAATAAGCGACGTTCGGTAAGCCGGATTCTAACCCTACCGTATCTATGGATATTTCTACAGTAATATTCAAATATCACATTCATCCTGTCAAATACAGTGTCTCTGATATGTAAACGTACTCTTTTTTATTGAGGCAAAGTAGTGTAGATATGTATATAAAGAAAAACTGAGTCAGTTAGTAGTGTTTCTTAAATCAATAATAATTTTCAAGCTATTGTTCCTTAGATGCGTATAAATAAGGAGTGACTCTGTGTTGAGATGTGGACTGTAAACTGGACAATATGTGAATTCTTTATGTGCTGAACGGCAGCGTCGTTATACTCAGATCTCATCCGATCCAAACAAATGCGTTGCAGGCGTATCATCTTGATATCATCAGGCGTAAAATCTTTGCAATTTACCAGTCTGGCTAAGCTTTCCGCGATGTATATATGTAAATCTTTATTGCACAAAATATTATAATAAAATATTCAAATGGTGGAGTTATTGTATAATAACAGTATCGTATAACCAATCATTACAAAATATGAAAAAAAAAAAAGTGTGGCGGAAAGGTTATTTTGGGACGATAAACTATACTTGGTCGGCGTTACAGACGAGACATATGTAGGCAATCGAAGTACAGTTTTTATGTTTAATAGACGGAAGCTGTAAATGTGTTCACAGTTAATGTTTACGTGATTTGGCACTTTTTGCTTTCAATCGCCGGTTTACAAGTCTTACTGGTGCTCGCTTTTAAAAAGTTTTACTGCTATACATATATTTTTACTTTCAAACATATTTTTACTTTTACTCTACACGTTAATAATTATTATCAAAGTAATAGAATTTCTACAAATTTTAATTGTTTTAATTTTGATTTTTTTGATTTTTTTTTATATAATAATTATTTAGTAATTTGATTAGATACATCTAAACAATATTTTATAAAGTCTGCCTTAGAACAGGCCCTGGCCTAGTTAGGCGACTTTTATTCATTACTCTATCTCCTCGAGAATCAGTTTTTTGCTAACGTCTCATATATATATACAACATGATATGGTAAACTGCACAAACGAACTTGTGTAATACTATAAATAAATAAATAAATAAAATAAATAAATATACGCTTTTAACAAGTTTACTGATTACATGTTTTTCAATGTATTTGAAAAGTTTTTACATAATGCGAGTATGTTTTTTTATGCACCCCTGTTTATTTTGCATTTCATAATGCGCGTATGTTTAACGCACAGTCTTGGTAGGGAGTGATGTAGCTGGTCAAACGACCTTTGCAGTGTATAAGAATGCATAACGGGGCAAACGGCCTGCGCATATTCAGTTTCAAATATATCACGCTTCGATACAGACAACTACAGCGTTTCATCTTTATGTATATCAAGTAAATACATATATTAGAAAAAAAAACACGACTGCCGTGACAGAAAGTGAAGTATTGTATTTATAATTATTTTTACTACGGATTTTTATGAAATATTTGTAGTACATATATGTATTTATCCGTATTGATACGTGTATATTTCCAAAATATATTCAATCAGACCTTTCATTTAAAACTAAACACGATATATGTATGTTAATTTATTGACATTTAGACAACTACTTACTTAATATTTCGAGAGTTAAGGTGCTCTATGATACTCAGGATGACATATCTATTCTAACAATACCACACACTTCTATATCGGCTTAAGCTTTCAGAAGTTATGGTGGAATACAGAAACGGTAAACATACATACATAGATGAACCCTGAACACATGACACTTCTTTTTTTTTGGGCAGTCGTGTAAAAATTCAGCCTGCGTAGTCGGTCGATTGACTTAAAATGTTGACACAGCGTTACATTCGAATAAGCGCGAGTTTTTATACACCTTTTTATATAGATGTCCCACCTTTGCCAATAAAAACATGATTTTATGATAAACATGTATGCTGAGCTACAGCAACGCGTGGTAGGGTAGAGCTAGTTTCATATACAAAGAGACAACCAATTTGGAACGTTGAGTTAGACAGATTTGAAAATCTACAACATGAAGCATTACGTTTAGCCTTCATCATTATCTATATTTTACTTTCGCGGCAGAGGTATTGTGATACATTTTGTATACATTTTGACTAATCTCGAAACGATTAAGGCCATTTATAGATTCAAGTCTCTCAGTGAGTCTGTAAGTGTGTGTGTATGTGTGTCTGTGCGCGCGTGTGTGTGTGTGTGTATTCATCCACGATAGCGCCCAAACGCTGCATCCAATTGAACTGAAATTTGGCATTTGGCAAAGTAGTTGTTGTTGTGGTTAAATTGTAGTTGAAATCGGTCCACCAGAGGGTGCGCTAGTCATACTTCAATATTGAAATATTGCAGTTAGAGGCCTAAAATTCGAAATCGGTTGGCATATCTCGTATACAAGCAACGCAAATAATACTTAAAGTCCGTTATATTTAAGAATATACTACATAATTTTTGGAAAATACCATTTTAATACCACGGAAAATATACTACGAATTGGCGCACAGGGGTGGCTGGGTTGTCACGCGAAGGGAGGTGGGGGTGCTTGTCTACTTGCCGGGAAAGTCTTAGGGTGACACAACCGTTTTTTTTTTGTTATGATCCTAAGCCCGATATTAAAGCGAACGAAGCAGCGAGCAAAACTCGTTTACTACTCGTGCGGTGCTCGCAAAATATGACATCGCCCGATGCGATAATAAGCTGCGGGTACATCGTATTGGCATCAGTGTTATTCTATCATCAAAACGCGGACGGCGATCCACCGGGAGGGAGCGAAACCTGAGACCGACTCGATAAGTTGGCTGCCATGTCGCCGACCCCGTCGCTCGGGGCTGCTGCCTTATAACCTCTAGCATATTTCCAAGAACATCCGACGAGAAGCGCCGCTGCACTTGAGTTCACTTTACAATGTACTTGTATGAGAATTTATACTAGCGGGAACTCGTGTTAACGTATCGAATTTCCTTAACGGAGGCGCCGATTATTTTCATATAAAGACTTGTACGTATGTAGTGTCAATTATTATATAGCTTATAAGATTACTTAATGTCGAACTACAATTTAGCAGCCAGGATTTTACTAAGAAACGCAATTTGTAGAGGACAGTCAAATAATTTTTTCGGGATGAATACGTAATAACATATTTTAACCCCCCCCCCCCCTCCCCCCTCCTCGATTAAGAATATTTCCAGACTGAAATCTGTCTGTGAGTATGTGTGTGTGTCTGTGTGTATTCCTTCACAAAAGCACCCAAACGCTTCTTAAATTAAGCTGAAATTTGGCATGCAGGCATCGTTTGGTCATGGCAAGAGTTGAAAATCGTTCCACCAGAGTGCGCGCAATTCATACTTCAATATCGAAATATTGCAGTTAGAGACTTGAAATTCGGTACACAGGTGCTTGTCTACCTGCCGGGAAATTCCCGGGTGGTGGCAGGTAGGTGGCAGTCAATTTTTTTTCGGGATGAACACGGATACATACATTTTGACCACCCCCCCCCCCTCTTCCCCGATTAAGACTATGTCCAGACTGAAGTATGTCTGTGAGTATGTGTGTGTGTCTGTGTATGTGTGTATTCCTTCACGATAGCGCCCAAACGCTTCTTCGATTGAGCTGAAATTTGTCATGCATGCATCATTTAGTCATGGCAACAGTTGAAAATCGGTCCACCAGAGGGCGTGCTAGTCATACTTCAATATCGAAATATTGCAGTTAGACTTGAAATTCGGTACACAGATGCCACTTAGGTGCTTGTCTACATGCCGGGAACGTCTTGAGTGACACAACTGTTTTTTTAAATTGCTACAACTACGTCTTCAACCCCATATTCAGCTTTGCTCGGCGATTGCAAAATGTTATATTATTACTTTTATAATGGTAATGGACTCGATTGCGTTTCTTTTGAATTAAAATCGGATATTAGTTCATGTGAACGAGACAGAGCAGTACGTCAGAGCGGAATGTCAAATGAACGGGTGTCAATTTTCCGAATTAAAACCACCCACCGAAGGTAAATCAGCTAAATCGAACACCGCACGAAATGTATTCAAACTTATTCGGGCGTCTATACGTTCGACAGGTAGTTTTGGTACGGAAAAATCGACGACAGTTCATTTCATATTCCATTCCAACGTATTGCTCTGTCTCGTTCGGTTGAACTAAGTTCCTGTTTTAGTTCACGAAGAAACGCAATCGGGCCCAATGATGTCAAGTTGAAATACAGACGTATAAACCATATTTGAACACGTTTAGTTCTGAGCTTATATGTGACATTTTGCGGAGACAAAATGTTAGAAGCAAATTGCGACAAAAACCGTGCTCAAAGGAAAATTGCTGGTAATATCAATATCGCAATGTAGTGTTTCGCCACAAAAAAAATCTCCTAATATTTAGATTCAATTTGTCCATTGTTCGATGAAAGAACGAGACAAAATATCTCAACGTTGCGTCGCATGGCCGATTGCTAGGGCCGTAAAAATATCGTAAACATCCATTGAAGGAGTTAACGTTCGCTCGTTCGGTTGATTTATGGGAAATGATTGGAATTTATTCCGTCTTTACGGGCGATCCTAAAGCGTCGACGTGGAACAAGCTTTGACACGGTCAAAGGCGCCTTTCAGTTTCAGGCCGCGTAAGCGGGTAAAGGCTACGTTTTTCAGCGTTTCAGGAGCGGTGGGCGCTTACAGAAACCAATTGCGTTAGTGGAGCTCTGAAAATTAAATTAAATTACGTTCAATATAAATAGTACATTTTAGCGGCGACGAAAGCGCATATGTATTTCATGCCACGTTATGGACAGTGCCGGATTAACCCATGTGGGGGCCCTTAGGCAGTCGAAATCTGGGGGGGGGGGGGGGGGGCTTTTCACTTTTAGAGACCCCTATGGGCTTTCAAACATTCTGACTATGATGGGGCTCTAAGCTATAACTTGTGTAGCTTAGGTATACGTAAATCTTGCACTTATAAAGGCATCTGCGAGTAAACATGCGTTCTTAGGGACATGGTGACCAGTAAGATCCTGAAGACATGTTATTCGGGATAGGTGATCGTTCTGTTATGGCACACTTCACCGGGCATACTTCAAAATAAATATTTTTATTTACAAATTACAATTATGTATAAAAGGATCAAAAGTACCTATACATTGCCTCTATTACACTAAACACTGAGCACGGAAAATGCCTAAAACGGAATTTCTGACGAATCGAACAATCCTCAAAGGCACATGATGTATATCCATATAACACGATTCAATTTATTTTACTTCCATATAACACAAACACACAACTTTGCTTTTCATTCTAACTCAGTAACAATAAGTATATACCTACTTCATAATTAATCATGTTAGTTTTTTTGTGTGATACCTTTGTTAATTTATTGTGTTAACATAAATGGCTTTTGTGTTATCATGCTGTTGATGGTAGAGGGGGACTGACGTTGTAGTAGCAGTCTACTGGATGTTGTAATTGTAATATTGCTAGTTACGGTATTGAAATTTGATGCATTCGGTCCTTATTTCGACAGTTTCTTTATCGCGCTGGGCTAGTTTTAAATAATGACAGCTTGAGCAGTCGATTTGAACATGTTCCAAGTATCATACTGCACTTTTTCCAATAACTGATATAGCGATATTTAGGTTATATACCATTTATAAATATGTTCGATTCTGAGATGTATTGCACCTGGAGGTTACGTACTGTCTGAAGTTTGAATGAATTCGTTGAGCCGAGGCGGCGGTGCGGAGGCGAAGAGCAGCAGGAGTAGTGGTGGTTACGTAGCCAGGGATTTACAATGTATATTTGCTGTATGTCAATCCGGAACAATAACGTTATGAGAAAGAGACAGTAAACATCCAATCATTGTTCGAGATAAGGTATCGGGCAAAGATGTGAAAAATACTCGTAGCATACCTTATTGTCAGCTCGGTCTGGAATAAGATTCTTAATTCAATTCTTAATCGAAGCTTTATAAATAACGTAAATCTCGTATAATAAAAATGCCTGAGTATACTTTTTTATACTATATTTTGTGTATCCATGGTGCAAGACTTTGAAACGATCTCCCTGAACCAACTTGCCTTTTTTACAATCATTCAAGACTCGCCTCCAAAAGTACTACTTTTCTAAGAAGTACCAGTTCTTCCCTTTCTGATTCTAAGTGTATGTGGCAATAAGCCAACTTTTTGTATTCTTTCGTTTTTGCTTGCAAATAAATAAATAATTATTATTATTCCTATACGCCATGATCTAGATGCGGCGGACCCCAGCCTCCTGTTTGATATCTGTGCACCCCAGTTCGCAGTTCACAGTTCGCACTTCGCATTTCGCGAGACAAAGAAAGGAGCTCCGCCGGCGCTATAATTTAGTTTGCCGGAAATCAGAAGATTCCGAATTGGAAATCGAAAAACTTTCCACCCGCCCGCCGCCCGTCGGCGCAGATAGTCGCGCCCCGTCTCGTGGCCAGATAAGACGAGGCAGACTCCGGGGCAACACGACACGACCGGCAATATTGCTATGATTTATAACGACCGTTTGATAATGTAACGCCGGCATAATAATATCGTGGCGGTGGGGCTACGTTCGAGGCAAAAGAGGGTGGCGATGCTGTGCAAGTACCCACTGACTTTTTATTTGATGCACTACTGTTTGTTTATGGTTGGTTGTTTGTCGATGGTTGGTTGTTGATGGAATGGTTGACTATAAGATATATATGTAGCGATAAGTCCGCCATTTGTGCGTAAATTGTATTTTTTTATAAAATCAGTGTAATATTCATTTAAGTAATGTTTTTATAGCACAATAAAGTTATTCTATTCTATTCTATTCTATTTGTTCGGAGGCTACTTCTGACTTGTAGCCAGTCGGGAGGAAGGAGAAATCCGGCCATAACTGGTAGTGAGGGAGCGAAGCTGCCCGCTGGTTTAACTTCTAGTGCCACGCGGTAAGGTGTTGGACTCCCTCGTTGGCGTAGCTAGACAGTGGACTTGTGTTGTCCCTAAGTCTTCTTTGTACGTTCCCTCCAGGTTGATATAACGATCACATCCTCCTCATTTTAACCTCCTAGAGTTCGCCCGTTAGAAGATGACACCTCGAAAGTATTCGTTCGTTAACTTGTCCAAGCCAGGTTAGGACAAATCTCTCCAAAAATATGCTGCCTAGATGGCCTTGTCATTCGCGTCTCTCAGGTCCTGGTGTATGATAAGGGAGGTTGACAACTGCAAGCAGGATGAGAGGTGGTATTTATCCTGCAGCGTTACACAGTCGCCTATTGGATTATCTGTGCAGACCCAGCGGGCGAGGTTGGCTCGGCATCTTGTCACACCCACCCTCAGTCTGTTGATACTACGCCATGTGGTGAAAGGCAGATGGGACCCCCAATGCCATATACTTTTTAACATCCTGCAGATCACACATCCTGCAGATAACATGTTGAAGATCGAAAATCCACTATGTTCGGAAACAAAGAGACGGCACGCCGTATAAATATTTTCGTCATTGATATTTTCCTTCACCCCAGTGTATTCTTTCACGCAGAGTCTACAGCGTTTCATTGTTATGTTAAGGGGGTCTCGCTGCTCCGCCCTGTCGTGCGCCCGTACTTGGCTGTCGTAACCAATTTTGGTGTAAAACATATGTACGAGTACACTTGGGGTATCTTAGGACACCGTCGCAGTAATTATACTTTAAAGCCGCAGCTGGCCTGGTTTTCGGGTCGTCTCTTTTAAGGTCCAGCTCTAGTTTTCTTATGTCATCGAAAGCGGTCATTGGGACCTATCGGCTGTGTTTTCTTAGGTCGGTCAAATTCACAGTTCAGTTTTCATCAGGTAGCTTCCTCAGAGAGAGAGAATGGCCTAGAAGGGCCGCCATTAACTCTGCTTGCGGTTGTAATCAACAGTCGTATAGATTTGGGATCGGTGGTTTTGGTCCGGATGAATACCTCGGTCAGAACTGGGCGGTTTGCGCACCGGGCGACGTC
The DNA here is from genome assembly GCA_944548615.1 of Micropterix aruncella. Lineage (NCBI taxonomy): Eukaryota > Metazoa > Arthropoda > Insecta > Lepidoptera > Micropterigidae > Micropterix > Micropterix aruncella. Next base: position 33,722,274 of record OX155950.1, read on the forward strand.
AGCAAATCGTTTGCGCATGTCGGCGAATAGCTGGAGAAGTCTGGAAATGTGCGTTGCCTCAGAAGCGGGGGTAGTTAAACGGGCGTCATTTATCCTGAGATACGAGCCATTGGCCACCCAACCCTGTGTGAACTTGACGGGCAAAAATCGCTTCGGATCACAAAAAAAAACGAGCTTAAATTACCGCTAACGTTAAGAAGAGGCCGCGCAGGCGATCTGGAATATGTGACCAGACTGGAGGATGGAGAACTCCGTCTAAATCTGGAAGAAAGGGCGCGTGAAAGCCCGTTGAGTGGCACCTCCCAGTGCCTACCAGTAAGGTGTCGGACTCTTACGGGCTGCGGTCGTAATTTAACTGTTGATTGTCTATCAGTAAATCTTTTACGTTAACTCCATGGGAGACGGAATGGCTCGATGTCGTTATAGCCCGTCGGTTCGCCCTTTGTAATCGACAACCCTCAATATCCTCGAAAACTTCAGTGCTCTGCCTTACGAGCTGTCTCTACCCATAACGATTCTCAGAAAGTTATATGATATTATCAACTATTTTTAAAATATCAAAATAATAATATTTTGGAGTAAACATTTACTTGCTCGAGGTACGTCATAACGTAGCTCCCGCTAATTATAAGGCATTATATTGAATGTTAAATAATAGAAAATTGATCTTTTTAAATTTATTTGTTTATACCTATTGCATTTCAAAAGTCATTGAAAAATGCCATTAATTCTGAAATTGCATGGTAATTCTAATTTGATGGTTACCCACTGTATATATCATATAGTATGTAGTATACGTATATACTACATACTATATGATCATCGTCAAACTATATGATTGCGTTTTTTCCACCGTGTTACCTGCATCGGTTTGAAGTAATGTTTTATAGTTTATTGGCCACTACACTGCCGGCTTTGCATTGCCGATATATCTGACGCACCCCACGTATGATTTGTTGTCTCTACTTCCCCTTAAAAAAGCCAGGCAGAAATATGCAACAGTCGTATATTAGAATTTACGCACACTAGCCAGCCGCAGACGTCAAAGTCAGCGGCGCGGTCCAATACGGCGGCCGTCGAGTCGCGTAGTCCGATGATATATGGCGTTAGCGGCGGCACCCACGACAGCCGCAGAGCCAACCGGCAAAAGGGGTGAATATACGACTCGAGCGTAAGAAGCAGACGACGGCTTTTAGCCGCTATGATACCGGGATGGATCAGGCGCGAACGTTTAATTTTTTTTTAAATATATATATATATTTTTTATATTGATTTTATCATTTCGGAAAACATACAATCTAGCATGTTAAAAATATGTTATACAAAAAAAAAACATTCGGCCCATAATCGTCTCCTGCGATAGTTACAGTTTTTTTAAAGTATTAGCATATTTAAATTAAAAATTATTAATTCATATTAAATATTAAGTTTAGAAAAAGAAGGTCATTGAGCAAGGCAGAGAATTGGAAGATATTAGGAAGGAGTTGGACGGTTGTATATGGATGTAAAAATAGATGTGTAATACAGAAACTTCGTGTAATAAATATATAGATATTAGTGTTGCATAATAAGTATATAAGTAAATGGGTTCGATTTTAAAAAAACAGGCAAGCCAGATTTCGGATCTATCTCATAGTATAGTTTGGTTCATTATACAATTTTCTTTTGTACAATCGTCATGAATGTTTATATACACGCATTAATTATTATTTAAAGTGCGGTTAGTTTAGGTATCGTATATGAATTTTGTTTGCACAATCCGCAAGGTATTTAATTTTTAAAAATCCTATTATTTCTTGTTTCTAGTTTGGTTTGAGTATGTGACGATCATAAACAAGTTGCGATCATTAAGGTAGGGTAATACAATATATTCGCATACATTTTGCAAATCTATAAATCTCAAATCATTAAACTATTTTAATTTAACGATGTAAAATCGACTAAGACTCGTCCAATAAATACTTCAGTCTGGAGAAATATTATAATACTTCCAATTAGTAGAAATGATTTCTGAAACTTGAAAAACAGGTTTCAATTTATAATGTGAATATAATATGGCCACAAGAATACATAATTGTTTATATAAAAAACATCTACAATTAGCTCATTTAAATAAATAAAACATAGTTAAGTGTTAACACTCAGTTTATTGTATAAAACTATAATGAAAAAGTACGGAAAATTAAATATTTATCATTTTATTTTTGCTCTACTTGTTCTACTTGTTCTATTTATTTTTCGTTCTCTCTGTATATACTTAAACAAAAAATTGTTCAGAACGTGGACAACAAATCGTTTTATAATAAACCTCCATACTCTTCATGGACATAAAACTCTTACACCGAACGCAAACCTTCATAGCTATAATAGTAGTTACTATGGTATATACCATGATAGATACCGCGGTGAAACATAAGTAGATACCATGACCTTATTAAAACCAACAACCCTGAAAAGATTTTTTTGACACATAGAATCCTTTGCTAAATAACAAAAAAGTTATATTTTTTTCCAACTCAACCATGGCAATAACGCAGAAACGAAAGCTCAACATGGTTTCTGAAAAGAAGTACAATTCATCAAAACAATGCGAAGTAACCAAAAATGTACGCGTCCTCACACGTCTTGACACTACTCTTACTTGCTTGTTTTCAAACTCTTTATAGGTGCTTCACACTTTATTGAATCATATAATTTATATAGAATATATTAAAACTTATATAAAACATTATCAAACGTTATAGAACACGGGCTGTCGTAGTAATTTGAAAAAACGAAGGGTTGGCTATATTGTAGACCTATGTTGTAAGGTTCCGGGTTCGATTCCCGGCTGGGTCACCATTTACCGTTGGAATAAAATTAACAGAATTGCATTTCAATTCTGTCGATCGAATGCAATAAAAAGACACACACACATATGTTACACACACACATAATTATACACTCTTCATAGTAGGGTTGGTTGGAAGAGATTGTGAAATTTCACCGACCATTGTGAAATTTCACAATAAAAAGTATAAACAAACAAACAATCAAACCCATCGCTCTACCTTAATTGGAATTGTAATCACATGTTTTCAATGATTTTTTTTAATTTGATATCGATATTTAGATTAATATGAGAAACCACAGATATATTCGTAACTCTGTGTAGTAAACTGATTCGTGGCTGTCGACACCGGTCTGCAGCCAATTTTAAATAATTTGTTTATACCATTATGGATCTTCGGACGAGTCCGCAAAGCATCAGCCAGTCTTTGACGCAATTGCGCCACGTCTTTATCCGATAAATCAAAAAGTTCAACAAACCCCAATTATGAATTTTAAACTAGAAGCACGGTGGTGGCGTTCGACGGCAGCGTCGGTTTGGGGAGGCCCGTCGAAAGGGGGCGCGTCGCCGGAGGAGGGAAAGGGGTGAGCTCTGCGTTATTTCAGTTTGATATATGACAATGAAGTTCGCAAAGTGGGGCTGAACGCGCGCGGCAGGATGTTAGGAGGAGCGCGCGCACGAAAGAGACGGAGGGGGAATTTGCAATATTTTATTTACCGCTACTTTCTCTCATAAACAACGGCTGCGATGAGAGAGTGGCAAATTGCGGGTTTATGGCTTTGGTGCGACACCTACGATAATCGGCGGCGGGGGCCTAGGAACTACGCTCGCACGTGTATCCTACTGTTTATATTGTAACCAAACAAACGCTGTCTTATTTCATATGTTCAACATAGCCATTATTGAAGACTATCACGGTTGTTTTACATTATAAATAGGATATAGACGAATTTACCGCTTGAAATTTGTAGCACCCGACGTTTCGGTGACGTTGCAGCCTGCGTAGGTTATAACGGCGGTGGGGGTCCGGGCTCTCTTCTACGTGGAATCCTCTTCTGAACATGTTCCCGCCGCCGAACGCCTAACGCAAGGACGTAAGACATGATACAGTGAGTGTCGTGTGCAAGACGGATTTTCGAAATTCGCGCGCTCCGAGCCCGGCACCACCGTTATAACCTACGCTGTGGCGGCAGCGGTATGCGGCCATCCCGCAAAACAACGGATTAACAGCTCTGACAGTCTACCCTGGACAACGGGGGCTGCAACGTCACCGAAACGTCGGATGCTACAAATTTCACGCGGTCAATTCGTTTAAATCCTATTTATAATAGCCATTATTATTTTTTTCATATATTCAAATATTCAATGACATCTTTTATTCAATAAATTAATGCAGATTTGCAAAATATACAAAAAAATAAATCGTTACAATATGTGTATTATTTTTACATACATAGAAAATTGAAATTTTATAGTGAATATTAGCAATGGTAATAATTTTATCAATTGGTCGAACACATAAAGCTTCAGACTATTGAGCATGTATACCTTAAGTAAGGATTTACGTGTTATTACCCAGTTTACATTAGCTTGTTAAAATGATATCTAGTGCGATACTTAAAATCATAATATTTAAATGTTACTTCATACGTTACCAAACCGAAGTTCATTATAATTCATTTCATTATCATATCCGAGTGAATAAGTACACTAATAATTAAAAATAGAAAAAAATTATAATCAAATTGGAATATAATTGTCGAAAATAACATTATTCAAATAAAAAGAATAAATAAGTGGCGGGTTTTTTTTTAAAATTCAAAAGAAGAAAAACGCAAAAAATATGCATAGGTCAAATAATAAATGATTTCAGTAAAAGTCGAATCGAGCAATAAAAGTCAGGCTTATATAATTCATAATGATCAAATGATAACAGGAATCGCCAGGTGGTTTAATGTATAGGTGGTACATGCATAGATAATTATTTTTTAAAATTTAAATCGTACTACTGCTCGTTTATTAGATGTTTCTTAAGCTGTTTTTTTTTAAATATTCAAAGTTTTCCTTCCCTAGCCAGAGATTTTAATTAAATGGGCAAACCGCTAAAACGTTTAATGGCGACGTATTTTTGAGCATCGTATGCAAACCTCATTTCGAGGACGTAGTAATTCTATATTTCCTCTTGTGTCATGTTTATGGTAGTCATCGCGAAGCTTAAAATTTTCTAATTGATTATATAGAGACATGATGCATTCAAATGCATAGAGGGATGCCTAAAGATCTGCATCGTCCTCTACAGATTTCTGACGGAGACATATTGTTCAAGATTCGTAATGCATATTTTTATAGAGAAAACTGTTTGTCATTTGCTTTGCATTTTATTGCTTTGCTTTGTATTTCTTCGTAACAATATGCACACAAAATCTAGTACTAAATTTTGATGCTGCTGGATATATTTTCAATTAAAATTATTTTGATTGTTCTATGTCGGCTATTGTAATTGAAGATGGGCAAACAAGAGTTTTATTTAGTAGAATTGCCTTGTCTAATATACTGAGATATTATCTCTGATATTATATCTGAGATATTATCTCAATATATGATAAATCAATATACTGAGATAATCTCTATTTCGCTAGAGAGACGCGGGTCGGAAAAGCATCATTGATTTTTTTTGCTTTATGCCAGGGTCAAAGAAAAGGGTTTTATGCGGACAACATGCGCATGCAAATAACCTAGATTCCGTTAATCATCGAATCAGGTTGGTGACGATTTCGCAGGACCTTTTGCATCAATGGAAAGAAAAATTTGTGTGGCTTCAGCATGATATTACTCGAAGCCGTGCAAGTTGGCACCTATATTGAATGTATACAATGAAAATAGTATGGGCGCTAGAAAATTATATACATGTACTCCTGCTTCAATGAGTAAAACCTTAGATTAGAGAAGTAACGCTATCAGTAACACCGAAATCGTTTGTGTAATTGCCTTCTTCTAGAATCCTAGGACAATATTTTAAAAGTGTTTGAACCAAGTTCATATTCTTCTAATTCATGCCATTTGGTATACTTAAATATAATATGAGCGTCAACAAACCTATTTGGGTCATAACGAAAATTCATGTATAATTGGTATGAACTCTATTTTTGTACTATTTTTATGTATTTTCTTTACGTCCCTTTCACTGAACTACTGTAAGTTGAAATCCTTAATTGCACCTGTTATTTTTTTAAACATCTGAGAAGGCGCTTAATAATCATTTTTTAAATGATTGATATGTTCGTCTCCATTAGTATTGTCACTATTCATCCAAGCAATCGTTATTGGCGAGGTCGAGGTCGAAGTAAGAATATAGATAGCGTAGATAGATGGGCGGACAACAGCCGCAACCCATTTGATTTCCATTATTTTTTATCGTTGATCAAGAAGTAATAACATAATATTTTGCAAGATGTAGACTTCGGACTTCTTTTTCTGGTGTTATGTCCGCTAGCGCACGTTTATTATAACAGCTGATGGCTGTAGCTCGAGATGTGGTGGATTTCTAAAATCATTGTCGTGGATTCTGGATCCGTAATGATCTTCTTCGTAACAGACCTCTTTTCCCTACTATATTGCTTTGTGTAATATGTGATGCACGATCTTGTATCGTTCTGGATGTCGCGTAGTCGATTTTGCTGAGATATATAGTCATGGATATTTCGCAGGTACATGAGGCAAAACCGCTCTTTCGATTTCAGAAGTTTTCCACGTTGCCACGGGCATCTAGCACCACCGCCTATGCTCGATGACATTTCCACTAAAGTGAAACGAAGGTCAGAATATCTTAATTATAATGGGGCAGGCGTGGCTCGGTGGCGCGTCACGCATCTTCGCAAAGTGTCACTCATACACGGTGAAAGGTTTAGCGAGCGTATAATTTAATATCTGTTAATGGCCTGGGAGAGACATCGGGGAATAAGAATCAGAGTTAATAGCGTCGACCCGTATTCCACGTTAAGCATGGCCGCACCGCGTCGTGCGGCGACGCGACGGTCATAATCGAATAAACCAAACGCAACTTGCGCCCATAACGACATGCCATTATTTTTTGCCTAACCAAAGCGGGGCGAGAGTGGAGCGAGGACGGGGCGAGAGCGGAGAGATTAGAAAGAACGGTGCGAGAACGGCGCGAGAACGCAGGTATAACAGGATGAAAGAGAGATTGAGAGACAGCGATATAGAGTGAGAGAAGTAGAAGAGAAGAGAAGAAAGTCATGATCGAATTTACCAAACCTAACTTGCGCTCAAAACGAAGAACCGTTACTTTTTGTCTAATCAGAGCGTGACGAGAGCGAAGAGTGATATTGGCGAGAGCAGAACAGAAGCGAGAACGGCTCTAGAACATGGAGGTATAAAATAACGAGAGGGAGAGAGAGAGAGAGAGAGAGAGAGAGGAGGGGAGGGGGAGAGAGAGAGCGAGAGAGAGAGAGAGAGAGAGAGAGAGAGAGAGAGAGAGAGAGAGAGAGAGAGAGAGAGAGAGAGAGAGAGAGAGAGAGAGAGAGAGAGAGAGAGAGACTGCAAAAAAGAGAGCGAGAGAAGATCGACAGAGTAGCGATATCGAAGATAGAAACAGTGAGAGAGGAGCGATAGCGGGACAGATCAGCGATAACGATAAAGCGGCGACGCGACGGTCATAATCGAAAAAAAAACAAACACAACTTGCATTTCAAACGAAGAACCATTTTTTGTTGCCTAACCAGAGCGTAGAGTGAGATGAGCAAGAGCAGAACGAGAGCGAGAACGGCGCAAGAACGGGGAATTATAAAAATCGAGAGAGAGAGAGAGAGAGAGCGAAACAGCGAAGAGATTGATAGAAGATCGATAGAGGAGCGATATCGGAGCTAGAAAGAGTCTTAGAATAGCAATAGTGGGAGAGGTTAAAACGAGAGCAAGTGATAGTGGAGAGATAGCTAATCAAATAAATGGAGCGATTGGGGTATGACTGACTGAAAAAGTAATGCCGAGAGGCTAAGCCTAGTTTCTGAAGTACGTTCGTATTTTATATTATGTTCAAGTATAGTGTAGCGCAAGCTACAGGACAGAGCCGGAAAATAGTCACACTTGACACAATTGAGCTACCAGTTATATTTTTAGCAGACAAAATAATATAAACAATATTTTGTTTCCAATCCGCAACCACAATCAATAATTCTGGTTTATTCTTATCATTGGCCCGCAAGTATTTCTTAAGCGGGGGAGCACAAACCGATGAAATACGCCAAGGCGACGTAACTATTTGCATAATTGCGAATACTCTAGTTTATTGATTGCCCCCTTTCTGTGTTGGCGCCCGGTCACCCCTCTAGCCCGTTGCGTTGCCACCAAGCTTTATTACAAACGCTAGACAATGAAAGCTAGTCTCTCCATATGAAAATCTCAAATTGCTTAATAATATTATGCTCGCTTTCAAGCCTTGAAACACTCATAAATCAAATCAAATCATTTTTTATCGTACTAAAAAATAATACACAGTTATATAGACATTATTTTATTAGTATAAGGTATCATTAAATACATTTACAATTGTGATATGATTAAATTCTTCATTTTATTATGAATCAAAACAAGAATGCTTATTCGTAAGAAAATATCTGAAAACATATGTATTATTTCTATAATCCAAATCGAGTCTTATCACCTAGTTAGATAGGTATTATCGGATGGATAAAATACACAGAAGTAAGATACTTATGTAGGTAACAAGTAAATATATTAAAAGAAATAAAAAACAACTGCCGTTACAAAAATTAAAACTACTGTATTTATATTTTTTATGAAATATTTGTGATTTATGTATTATATTTATCCATATATATAAATATATTTTTTTTTCGAAATTTACTTCATCAGACATTTCATTTCACACTAAACACGATATATTTGTGTTAATTTATTGACATTTGAAGATTTGGACATTTAGACTACTATTTATTTGATATTGTGCTCTTTGACACTCAAGATGACATAACGGTTCTAACGATACCACATACTTGTAAATCATTTTGAGCGTTTAGGAGTTTTAGTGGAATAAATAAACTGAAAACATACATAGATGAACCCTGAATACGTTACACACTTTTTTGTTGTCCTATCGTGTAAAAATGAAATCATTATGTTGTGATTCTATATATAAATGTTATTATCAAGATCATCAATACAATACAATACAATTTATTCTACTCCATTAGCTAGACATTCCTACACTAGGATGCGTCATTGCGTCTAACATTCTTAGGGATTAAAGAAAATTAACTATCGTGATAGTTGTGACTATAAAAAAAATATATATTTTAAAATCAGTTTGATATATTCCTGTTAAATAGACAATAATGTAGTAATTACAATTTCTGGTTAAATAAAGAGCACAATGTCTTTAACCATAATTATAAAAGTAATAATGTGATAGTCATGAAAATAGATAATCGTATAATAAACATCGAGATGTTATTATCATTACGATTAAAAAATGATAATAAAATAAGAATTTAAAAAATGACAGTAAATCTAGTGATAATAAGGGTAACAAAAAATGTTTGCATTGTCTAAAAATAATATAAAGTGCCTTATCTGATTACATTACAAATTAAAATAGCCAATATATTATTAACTAGCTGCGCCCCGCGGTTTCACCCGCGTGGTGATGGAAAATTGTGATAATGATGATAGAAAACTATATATCTTTATAAATTATAGCCTATGTGTTATTCTGATTTGTAAGCTATATTATTGTAAAGTTTTATCAAAATCCATTCTGTAGTTTTTGCGTGAAAGAGTAACAAACATCCATACATACATTCTTACAAACTTTCGCGTTTATAATAGTAGTAGGATATGTACGTAGTATTTAATAGAAATAGTCAACGATTTAGGACGTCCCTTAATTTAACCAAAACATTCGAAAAAGTACCTCGCAAAAACTGATAAAATATTATGTCTACATTCGGAATACGAGATGAGACAAAGCGGCCAAAACCAAAACAATTCCGAATTTTATGTGATCAAAATTATTTACTGACTGTGCATTTAGTAAGTCTTTCATATGATTTTTATCCGCCAATTCTGTTACGTCTTCATCTGATTAAATGTCAGATTATATTACAATAGCTCCTTATTCACAATCACATAAAACAGATTGACGAAAAGATAACGTCAATCTTACTATACGGCTATTAACTATGTAATCCCATGTGAGTAGCATATGCAATTGCGCTCGGGGTGCTATTCTGCCGGCTACCGTGGAAAAATCTCGTTTGATCGCTATGAACTGATTACGTACATAATAAATAGCTCTAACATGTGATAAACTAAGACCTATGTGAATATCAAAGCAGTTGCGCATTATTGTAGCTACCAATCGTAACTATATTGTATAGAGCTACCTACTTGAAAAGCGTAGGACGTTTCTTCTTCTTCTTAAAGTGCTTTTTTTATTACCCGATCGTCTACCGAATGCCTGTACCGGATGCGTGTACTTGCTACTTCCCGCCTTTGCTCGGCCTTGTCCTGACCTTTTTTTTCGTACTAGAAAACCGCCAACTATAGTCGCCGCCATACAAACTGATGACTGGGCCAAACATCATTAGAATCATGACATCCCTTTCGCACTTTCATCACGTTACGATCTCTCACTCAGATCTGTAGTAAAGGTCATGTCATGTCATGTCGCATAAAGAAATATCGATAAAATATTATCGATATTGTCGATATTGTTTATTACACATATAATGGATATCCGACCTCTTATTATCAACCTTCAAGAAGACGATAGTGACAGCGACGACGAATTTTAACCCTTTAATTTTTTAAACTGTATTGTAATACTGTAAAATATAAAATATTGTAAATTGCACTATTCAGTAGTTATTTCGTGTCAAAATTCCATATTAACTATTTTATAGCATTAAAATAAGTGTGTACTCTCTGAATACCGTTGCCAAAAGCGTTGTAAATTACTCAAAACAGGCCCCGGTATACACGTAGTACACTGCCATCTAGGTAACGAAATATAATATATCCACATTTTAAATTTATTTTGATTGACGAAGTGATGTGGTTTGTTTGCCGACAGCATGTGTACCTGCCTACTTTTCTATAGTGCTTGAACCTTTTAGTAATTAAATAATCTTATAACATATGCCTAATAAACCAAACAAAATATAATAATGATATCGACTTTTAAATAAATCTTTTATCGTCAAGCGACCGTCCCTACGCTCAATTTCCCAATCCCATGTGCTATCAGCTAAACAGTTATTCATTAAGCAAGCGCTTCTTGCATTCTACAAATCTAGAGATGACCACGCCCGAACTCAAAACAATCTGAACACAAGAATGTCCGCGAGTATCAATTATATAATTCCGTCAGTCAGGACAACATTTGCCCAGAGACATATATTCTACATAGCCCCAAAATTATATAATTCCCTTAGTGAAGACATGAAAAATTATCCTAACATAAAAATATTTCAAGCAAACCTTAATAGATGGCTACTTAACAAGGGATATGTAAAATCTGATCAACTTCTTTGCAACGCACGACAATTTATTTAGTATCACTTATCTATTTTTCTTAATTAAATTTTATTAAATTACAACTATAAATATATATATATATATATTTATTACATAGCTATATTTTTTATAAAATTGGTATATTTATGTATATATACAGGTGGTGGGTCCAAATAATTTATTTAAAAAAAAACACTTTATTTCTTAAAATTGCATAAAAATATGCACATCTAGAGACGGGCCAAATTATCGCCTAGTTAGATGTGCTATTGGCAGTAAAGGTCATGTAAGATGTGTTAAACCTCCCTATATTAATTATGAAATAATTTATATAATTATTATATGATTACATGACCTATGAATGAACTGTATACCTAATCCTATGTACCTAAATAAATAAAATAAATAAATGGCAGGTACGGGGCCGGTCATCAGTTTGTATGACGGCGACTATAATGTAACGCATGGCCTCATTAACACTTTGTTAGTTTGTTTGTGTCTAATATTTATTGTGAAATCTCACAATGGGAGGGCTATTATCATACGACAATCTCTTACAACCGACTCTACTATGACGTGTTTATATGTATGTGCTCGCGTAACATGTATGTAAGTGTGTGTCTTGTTATTGCATTCGATCGCCAGAACTAAAATACGATTCCGCTATTTTCATCCTAACGGAAATTAGTGGCCCAACCGGGAATCGAACCAGGACTATCAGTCGACCTAACCACCATGCCACCGGGCCGTGTCATATATGCCTAAATCGATACGTAAGATAATCGTTAATTACATGGCATATCACTAGTCTACATACTTCTTTTCCACTGCTCAGCGATATTTTTCCCGCATTTATTATAGAGTTCTCGAGTTCTATATTTGTCACGTTCCTGTTTCCAAGAGGTATTTATAGGACAGGAACGCAAGAAGTATCGAACTCTACTACTTCTATAGGAAGTAAGCTAGCTAGTAAGCTATGTAGCTCGATATACTCTATTAAAAAAATCAGCAGTCTTTGTGGTTTTGCGGCAGCCAAATCAGTATACTTTGCGTATTTTAACTCATTAATGACTTATGGACTACTATTTTGGGGAAATGCCGCAACCAGTAAAAGAATCTTTCTTTTGGAAAAGAGAGCACTGCGCAGCATGTATCAGGCAACGACTAGGACCTCATGCAAAGAATATTTCATCAAGGCAAGGGTAATGACTATGTATTCGGCGTTCATATACCAGTGTTTAATGTATGCTAGACAGCACCTAACAGAAACCCCAATTAATGCAGACATTCACTCGCATCATACCCGCGGTAGCTCCCTTTTATGCGTACCCCGAATACGACTGGCAAAAGTACGGAAAAGCTACTTGTACCTTAGCATTAAATTCTATAATCTACTCCCTACAAAATTTAAACAGCTGGAGGACATAAAATTTAAAAAACACATCAAGGAGATGCTGATAGGCCACCCTTTCTATAATTTGGCCGAATTTGAGGGCCACGATTTTTCAAATATTGTGCCCATTTAAATTACTTAAAAAAGTAGAGCCTTATTGTCTGATTATTTTATATGGTCTTATATCTGTACTTTTAGTTTAAAATGCATAACGTAGATTTAATTTCATTATTTAACATTTTACTGACAATTTGAATATTACGATAAATAATTTTACTATGTATCTTTTCCAATCACTAACTACTTCAAATATTAAGCTTCTATTTTGATTATTTATATTTATAGTTTGACAATCTAGTAGCTAATTCTTGACTAACTATGTATGTTCAGTAAAGAGTAGTAGCGAAACTTACTATATAACCCAATTACTTTGACACGTCCAAGAGCGGTCTTTAGCCGTCAATTGGACACGACGAAAATGTAATGTAATGTAATGTAATATTTATTATAATAATATGTACTTTATTTCAAGAGACATATGCAAAATAGGTACACAAAAATTACCCTTCTAGGATAATGCCTATACTAGGGTAGATTCTTTTATTTTACAATTCAGAATTTTCCGGTGCATTTGTAATTGAAACTCAAAATAAAATCTATGATAATATTAAACATATGTATATATTATTATTCCCACTTATATATAAATACAAGTATATACATACCTATACCTGCTTAGAATATATGCATACACACAAATTGTTTCAATATTATGAATATTGTATTGTATGCTGACGTATTTATTAGAAATATTTAATATTAACAAATTATATCCCTAATTTAATTATAGGTTTTAACCTGTCGGAAGCCAGCCTTCGCGCGCAAAATACTCCGCCGCAAGTTTTATGCGGATTTTATAAATAAATACTAACAATATCGTTTTATCATGAATTTACTCTTGTCACCTAGTAATTAATCTTGTTAGGTTGTTAGGTCGGCTAAACCGGATACGCGCGGATCTGTCGTTAAATGCCTATAGGCTTTGTTGGCTTCCGACCGGCTAAGCGACAATATTTAAAGTAATAGCATCCACCTTTTTCCTACTTTTTCCAAAGCAACAAAGCAATGTTTCGTTTTTTCGTTTTTAAACTTCTGCATGGTTTTAACTTATCTTAAAGTAATTATAAAGTGTATAAGCTTTTACACGTGGCGAACAAAGTGTTTTGCGCAAATCTAGTTCGGGTTTTCAAATTACATATTTTGCTGACGTACAACCTTTCGTTAGTGTGAGACCAATGGACAATGAGCTTTGATACGACTGTCTAGTGATGTCTAAAGTAATTATCGATTATCGCATGTGTAACGTTGCCAAAAGCGGCACGTTATACTATAGATTAAAAATGTAGTAAAATAATATCTTCTGCGCTTCCTCTTCATGCATGCTATCGAATGCAAATAAATTATCTTTAATTAAAGGATTGTTTAAACAAAAGAAAGACGTTATGTAACTACTCGATGTTTTCCATAACAAAGAAATATTTCATATCGTAGTATAAATTAGGAGCTCCGTTCATATTACGCGGCATGCACTACCGATCTGCATAATATCCAATTTCAATAACGAATTGTTTATACAAGAAGAGTCGTTACGTAACTAGTCGATGTTTTCCATAAAAAAGAATCTTTCATATCGTAGTATAAATTAGGAGTTCCGTTCCATTCATTTCACGCAGTATGCTCTTCTGATCTGCATAATCTCCAATTTCAATAAAGAATTGTTTATACAAAAAAGTCGTTATATAACTACTCTATTTTTCCCATAACAAAGAAATCTTTCATATCTTAGCATAAATTAGGAGCTCCGTTCATATTACGCGGTATGAAACCAAATCGCTGGCAATCGGCGCTCCGTTGGCAGCAGACCTCACGTTTTATGAAGGCTGAACTGAAATAAAAGCACGGCCTATCTCACCAGGAAGTAGGTCGTCGCCATTACGTAAATCAAACATAGCCAGGCATCTCTCTCCCTCTATATCTGTTATTGAGATCTGAGGAAATAACGTTGGCGGAGCGCGCGGCACGGCCAGTCAGGTCGAGAGGCAAAAAAACAACATGTTTCAGTCGAAATTGCGTGGATATCGACTGAAGTGACACGGAAAGTGTCCCTAGAATAACGGATGACACTTTGAGTGAGATGCCTATTTCTGGACGCGAAATAGGGGCAATTTCGTAGAAGTATTGGATGTGTAATATCTTGGTGGTTATGTAACTATATTTTCGGTGCGAAGTTCGAAGTTCCACGTGTGTTGGTGCAATTTCACGTTGACGATGTCTAATGTGTTGTTACATTTATTATACCGCGACGATTAATAAAAAACAACACAAAGAGGAGAAAACAGAAATGACCTGTGTGGATAAGCAAATGGATATCAAGACGTGAAATTTGACAAACTTAATTATTTACACATTACACCGGATACAACGATAAACCCACGATAACAAATTTTAAAACAAACTATCAAAAGACTCAAAATAGAGACATATAATAGGAAACAACCTAAGCCAAAGAATAATACCGAAAAAGATGAATATGGTAAAATAGCACTAAAAATGCTCAATAGATGCGAAGTCTATATCTTGAGTCTTTCATCAATAGTGAGGTTCCAGTAATCGTCGAAACCTAATACAGCGCTGTCATGATCGAAACATTTCGCAGCAATTTTTAACCACTCGAGCAATCGAGAAATTCCGTCGACCAATTTGGACGGGAAGCTGCACGACGCGATTCTCCGCACATTTCCAACGGGCGCACCGCACACTGTGACACCACATCTCGACAACCGCATAAAATAATATCTCGGTGACGACTTTATTGCATTTTATTTTATATCATCATATATCATCATAGGCGATAAATCAAGTGCTTTAAGTGATAAAACTAGAATATATTACAGTTAGAATATATTACAATAAAATTAGAAATATATTATTTTCAAAAAATAGAAATATATTATTTTCCAGTTCATGATAACTTAATTTATAATTCCTACGTCAAAATGTTTAAAAGTAAGTTACTATTTTTTTCTATATCAAATAATAATCTGATTTAATCTGATATTCAAATAATAATCTGATTGAATTGTAGTTTTAAGTATATAATACGATTATTATAAACTATGCGGTGAGCGCGTTCAGAAACCCTTAGTACCGATTTTTAGATATATTTTAATCTTAAGCTGGTATCTACTTATTTCGATTCCGTAATCACTGGTTTTGTTCTTTGGATTTTACATTGTAATCAAATTAAATAATAGCATTTATCCACACTAATCAAAATATAACGTTATAATACACAGAAATACGCATGTTTCATCAAGGATTACGTATATTACTCGGAATGTGGTCCATACGTAAGAATTGACATGACGCGTAACGGCGTTAACGTGACGGTAGTTACCGTGTCGTAATGTTAAAACATAATGTTATTTCATTACGTCGCGACATTGAAATCTCGCTTCTAACGTGACAGCATATAGACGGTTATAGTCGGACACATGAATCATGTTGAAACTAAAGTATACTGTTATTTTCGTATTAACCGTAAAGAAAATGTTGATACATATAATCGAGTAATGGAGTTTTAACAAAATTCCTTGTGATTCAACAAAATTATGATTGAAACATCGTTATTCTGTATTAAACCGTAATAACAAAATGACAATGTTATATTTTTCCAGCAATCCAATGTTTTTCTTAGTGTGATTATTTTACATAAAAAACAAAAAAAGTTATGTACACCTTTTGTTTATTAAGCGTTGCTTTTGGATATACAAACATAAGTGTTTTTCTCAGTAACAAACGTCTGAATAAAAAAAGTTGTAGTTGATTATTAATTCAGTTTTTCATATACAAAAATTCTCTGTACAAAGAATATAATAGAATAGGACACTTTATTGATTTTCCAAATAGTAACTGCTTAATGTAAAAATATATACAACAAAACATAGCATATGATGTAAAAAAAATATAACAATTACCCATAAGGCATAAAATCACATCATCACATAAAAAAAAAGTAATAAACGAAAAAAAAAAAATTTTAATAATAAAAACATCTGTTCTAGCACACCCTAGAACGGGCTACAACAGAATTCAATGAAATTCTTTGTAATTCAACAAAATTATGACTGAAACATCGTTATTTTGCATAAAACCGTAATATCAAAATCGTAATGTAAGAATCAATGTAATATTTTTCTTGGTGTCGGTGGTTGCTGCAGATGTGGTCCCACTGTGCGGCGCGGCGGGCGTCTCGTTAGTGGCGATTTATTAGTTTTTCAGTTTAACCTATTGACACGAGCGATCGGCGGTGGTTAATCTCACCGGATCGTGCCGACACGCGCGCGATCCGCGCGGTTCGCGTCAAACTCCGCGCCCCGTCCGCGCTCAAATCCACGTTAGCTGAGCCGCGACTTATCAAAGTATTAAATAACTAACCAACGACCTTAGCGAGTGTCGAGGAAATATTGTGCCGCGGCGTCTATGCAGGAGAATCTTTATTGCCGACGATAAATTCCATTGTCTTGGCATTTTGCTGATACACTGTGCGCAATATTCTGCGAACGACTAAAAAGTCGCAGATGTTGACTTTTACTTGAACCAAGCATTGTGACAAACTATGTATTTAATTTATTTCATTCAAGGAAATACAGTTCTTAACAATAAAGAAGCAAACATAATAAACATACCGTTATAACGAAAGATTATTTATTACTTAATGATAACTTTAATAATAATAAGTAAACATACTAAACACGACTGCCGTTACAAAAAATAAACTACTGTATTTAAAATATTTTTTTAACGTTTTTTTTAATAAAATATTTCTGTTTTACGTATTTGTCCATAACGATACATATTTATTGCACTGCACAACAAAAAAGGAGTGTAATGTGCTCAGGGTTCATCTATGTATATTTTCCGTTTCTTTATTCGACTATAACTTCTAAACGCTTAAACCGATTTAGAAAAATGTGTTTTGTCAGAGTTGTTATGTCATCCCGAGTATCATAGGGTGCCGTGACTGTCTTAATATCAAGTAAGCAGTTGTCAAAATGTCCAGACGTCTAAATGACAATAAATTTACATAAATATCATGTTTAGTGTCAAATGAAAAGTCTGATTGAGTACGTTTCGGAAATATACATGTCAATATGGAAATATAAATATGGATAAATACATTAACCACAAATATTTAAAAAAAAACCGTAATAAAAATAATTATTATTACAATAGGTTACTTTCTGTCCAGGCAGTCGTGAGCAGTCGTGTTATTTATTCTCTATGTTTTCTTGGTTTTCATTCACTTCATTAGATAAAGATATAAAAAAAACTATCAAATATAAATAATATTACACAGTTTTATTTTATTTTGTAAACATAGTCGATAAATTTATGTAAATATTTCATAATAGGCTCCACTTTAAACTCTCAAAGCAGAAGAAATTTTTGAGTACCTACTTTATTTTAATAAAATGAACACCAATACCTCAAAAGAGCTACGTTCTCGAAGCTATAATTATTTCAGTTCCGTCGTGACAACAAAAAATTAACATTCACAAGCGAAAGTTTATCACTTAAAAGCACTTGATTTATCGCCTATTTCGTGAAAAGATTTTACTGCAACGTTTACTACTGAAACCCTTAAAATTAACCGGGCGGGTACTTATAATGTAATTTACGATTGACAGGTGTATTACTCAATATTTGTTGTAGTAGGTAATAAAGTATTATTCTAATTTTAATGTGGTTTTCCTGTAGCAATTAACTTAGTTTACGAGCCTACTTACTTTCTATCGCCAAACGGTTTGCTGCATTCGTCTCAACATGCAATCTGCTCTTTTTATATAGTTTTATTGCCCTGGCAGCTTGGCGCAGTATTATTTTTGTAACTCACGCCATTTTAGCGCAAGGAAAACTCAAACTGTAGATTTTATTTACGCATGCGATGAAGTAAAATTTAATATAAATAACTTTATGCAGATTTTAACGTGACGATTAAATAAAACGGCGACTAAATTGAGAATGTACCAACGCGATCGAGAGACTGCGACAAAAAAAGTCCTATCACTAAATTGCAATAATACTCGTAGCTACTATATAATATTTCCGCATATACCAGTGCTATCTAATCGGCAGTCTAGCTACCGTCAGCGGTTGCTTGAAGTCTGCAACAATCTGTCTCAAAAAATTTTGTTTTAAAAATTGATTTCGGTGAATCGAAAGTTGCATATTTAAAAGTGGTACATTTGGTATTTCCAGAGATAAGCCAAACCACGACTTCCTCAAATAAACTTTTGACATTAAAGCTGTTTTACTAAATTTACTTGAATTTTAATATAAATGTTTCTTTTTGTTAGGCATCTAATACAGATAACGAGACAGGGCAATACACTAGAGCGGAATGTGAAATGAACGGTTGTCACTTTTTCGCATTAAAACTACTAACAAAAGATAAAGAATCTGAATCTAACACCGCACGAAATTTGTTCAAATTTATTAGAATAGTATAATAATAACTTTATTTTGCTATAAAAACAGTACTTAATGAATATTACACTGGTTTTATAGAAAAGACAATTTATGCACAAGTGGCGGACTTATCGCTATAGCGATATCTTACAGTCGACCATTTGATAAACTAATTTCTAATTGTCACCGTACAATATATACAGAAGTAATAAAGTAAAATTTAAAATAAACTTATACAAATATATGTCAATAACTTATGCTATTAATTCGGACGACTATAAGTTCGAAAGGGTAGTTTTTATAGACGATCGTTTGTTTCATATTCCGCTCTAACGTATTGCTCTATCTCGTTCGCTTGAACTAATTTCAGTTTTAGTTCACAAAGAAACGTAATCGGGCCCATTGCCATTGTTAAGACAAAAATACCTCTATAAGTTCACCAATAAATTTGTTTGTTTCCTTAATTAGAGTTTGCAAAGTTTTGGCCAGGAATTCGACCAAAATTGGGTACAACATTGTAACCTCATCCCAAAAAAAAAAAAAACTCCTCACCTGCGAAGCTGTAGAGAGCGGCTAGTTGACTTAATTATTTATTTTTATTTATTTAGGTACTTATGATTAGGTATACAGTTCATTGATCATGTAATCTTGTAATAATTATATAAATTATTTAATAATTAATATAGGGAGGTTTAACACATCTTACATGACCTTTCCTGCCAATAGCACATCTAGTAGTAGTAGTAGTAGATGGAGTGGGGGGCTTGTTTCCAGCCCTTGATGTCACCTAGATCTGTAAGGTCTTTTGTAACTACCCACTGTGTGGTTAGGTCAATGGTCAGCTAGTAGCCCGGTACTTCTTACCAGTCCAAGTAGGTCACTGACCTTCAAGTTGGGCAGATCGCTGGGTTCGAGAAAGGCTCGTCCCAGTAAACTGTGTCTTTTGGCGGCGAGCCCTGGACAGCGGCCAACAATGTGTATGCTGTCTTCAGGTTCCTCGCCACATATTCGGCAATCCTTGCTCTCAGTCAAGCCAAGGTTGAATAGATGAGCTCTAAGGGTCGTGTGTCCGGTGAGGAGACCGATAGTGGTTCTAAGGTTCTTCTTGCTCATGTCAAGTAGGGCCTTGGTTTTCTTCTGTAGTGGTTGCTCCATCATGGCTTTTGCCTGGCGACATCTCTGACTCTGTTTCCAGGAAGCCCGATGTTCCTGCTCCAAGCAGTCCCTGATGATTTTCTTACCTGTAGCGAAGGGGACCCCTACAGCTGGCTCCACTGGGCAATCCAGTGTGCCCAGTTTTGCCAGTCTGTCGGCCTCTTCGTTTCCGGGTATGCCTTGGTGACCCGGTATCCATATTAGGGTGATTTTGTTGGATTTTCCCAATTTGTTGAGCTCCTGCATGCAGTCCCAGACCACAGAAGATTCTGTGGTGGCTTTAGCCAGAGCGTCCAGTGCTGCTCTGCTGTCAGAGCAGATGAGGATTTGTCTGTTTTTTACCTCAAGTCGACTTTGTAGTTTTATGCATTCCAATATGGCAAGTACCTCGGCTTGGAAAACCGTAGCGTATTGTTCAAGGGGGATGCTGATTCTGTGGTTGGTTTTGGGTCCGTACACGCCTGCCCCAAATAATAGCACATCTAACTAGGCGATAATTTGGCCCGTCTCAAGATGTGCATATTTTTATGCAATTTTAGGAAGTTAAATGTTTTTACTTAATAATTAAACTAACATATGACTAACATCCATTATTCGCCTGTTTTAGGTTTTAACTAAATTTCGAATTAATAAATGCAACATTCTCGGTCGCCAGACTTTCGTTTCTTTAATCCTAAAATATCCATGAAAACAATTATTGTGGCACTTACTTTTGTTATTAAATGACAAGCATTTTTCATTCTACAACGTCGAATATCTATTTCAGTCTGAATTTGCATTTGAAACTGCTCTTTTGAGTATTTCATTTGGGCACACATTTTGGCGCTATATTTACGCCGCTGCCCATTATTCTTCATCAGGTCCAATGCGAGTGAAATTTGCATATGGTTTTTTCGACACGCCTGTGTTTCCGAGTGATGCAATAACCAGGCACCGTCATTTACATTGCCTAACATTACTAGAGTTTCTATTGTGTTGAGATATTGTAGATATATTTTAAGTATATTTCTCTGTTTCCCTTTTGAATCTAATGTTTCCATTAATTACGCGATGGATTTCCATTAATTAAATGATAACTGTCCATAAAAAAAGGATTTTTTAATAAATTATCCATATTGTTATTTCTGCTACAGTTATTTCAATAGATTTAAAGAAATCCACAAATAATATTACAATTTAAAACATCAAATGAACTATTATGTAACTAAATCCCTTAATCGATAGCAAGAAATTAAACTCAATTATTGTTTGATGTTTACTGTCCGATGGTCTCCTAACTAAGCAAAGCCTGTGTTTGGACAGACATTGTATAAACATAGAGTTACATAACGTATTCACGTGTAAGAATAAGTTTAAAAATCTAAAAGCAATTGATTGTTAAAAAGAAGAATACGAAATAAAAAGAAATATCAGAAATAAAAATGTTAAATAATCACTAAAAATAAGAGCAGTTAACAATAGTTATAAAATAACTACTATCTCAAAAAATCATATTAAAGAGTCATTCATAAAAATAACAATAATAGTTAGGAAAAAATGTAAATTAGTTGTTGAGAAAAAAAAGAATAAAAAGAAGATTAAAAGATTTAAAATATCAATATCACTAATAAATATGTTTAATAACAACATTTGAAATAATAATTGCATATGACTTACAGTAAAATTGTTTTCACGTAGTGTTTTTCAAACTACGGCTTTACTAGTATTCTTTACTCTATCCATTTCGAGCAATGCCCATCACAGGTTAAACTTACGTATCTATCGTAGTCGGAAATAGTCCAAACCATTAGTATGTTATATTAAACTTGAACCTATATTGAAACTTGAACCTATATATTATGTTATATTAAACTTGAACCTTCATAGTTTGCCAGACTTCTACTCAAATATTATATATTCTGTTTCCTCAGTATTATTATCTCTCAATAGCCCCGAACACCCCGTTCGGTACCCCTCATTCTCATATATTATGTATATCATACTCTCGCTCTTTGTCTCTCTAAAACGGAGCCTTAAGCTGGGATTCGATTGGAAAGCCAACTGTAAAATCCGTAAAATATAGCTGAATACATGATATTTTAATCTGCAAACGTCATGATGATAGTAAATTTTATTGTAGCGATTTGCCGTAGCATTTTAATGTAGATTTTAACTCTAACATACCTGTAGAATATTGCCACTTAACCATAAGCTAGTAATTTTTATACATCTATATTTTATAATTATATTTTTAATCGTAGCAATAAACTATATAACTTTAACTAAAGTATATAACTTTTGATTAAAAAATACAAAACTATAGGTGCTGCAAGTGGGTGTCCTTAAGTCAGTAGACTTGATTTACATGACACTCTTAAAAATATACACAAAAGAAAGTACTTAATAATTGATTCATTTGTTTATTTTTTTTATTGTCCATACGAGTATTATAATAGAGCAGGGTTATATTGGCAATATTTTTCGACCTAACTCTCAGGGTTATCGTGATTATATTTCCGCAGGAATAATGATAAAAATGACTATATTTAAAACATATAAAGGCTAAAAATATGATTCGAAACTACTATTATAATAGGAAATTATAAAACATCCTATAATATAACCGTACATAAACAAAATTAATATATATATATATATATATATATATATATATATATATATATATATATATATATATATATATATATATATATATATATATATATATATATATATATATATATATATATATATATATATATATATATATAATCAATATTTTAATACAAGTAATTCTTTATGACAAAAGAATTGAGAGAATAAAAGGAGATACGGGTAGATTTGCCATAGCGCTTGACGATTTCCTTGTATTGTCTCTTAAATAAATAAATATTAGGCATATTTTAAATGCAACATAAGATATGTATTCAATTGAACAGAAACTATGAGTCAACAAGTTCAAATACTCGGAGACTGACTTACCCGGGTAGGTAGCATATGAAATCCTGTCGTTCTTTTGGGCTTCAGTGAAATTCGCGTTATTATGCCTTGTCGAAAAACTTCGTCATGTTTATTTAGCGAATTATGCAAAGCGTATACAATTAGCGGTCTCTACTTTCGGGCAATTTTCCTCTTTTACTTTCTTCGCTCATTAAAGTTATGCTGAATATAGAATTTGCCTTTGCTTAAAATAGACACAGGGCAATACCACAAGGATAGTGTTTTATAATTTCTGGTTGTGTGTATCAGTTTGTTTGTGGTAGTTTCTTATTATTCTGTACTTCTGTTGATAAGCTTTTGAGAATACCTTAAGAGAGTACATTTTCTGGATCTTATCATTATGCAGGAATTCAATTCATATAAACATGAGTTTGCTGAATTTCGCGAAAAAGCGCGTGAAACGAGATAAAGTTTTCAGTCAAGAATGTCTTCTCAACGAGGAATAATACTAGGTGTATATGAAGCTGAACAAAGGCATTGTGAGATAGTTCATATTTTCGGCGACAGCTGTTAGTTAGTCTTTTTAAATTTTAAAGGATACAACGAGCTTGGCCACATCAGGGACCGCCCTGGCCGGACTGCTAGAAGGTTTAGGGAAACGACTCAGCATCAAAAGAAATTTGGATCGCAATCCATAGACTAAAGTGTGAAAATTGGCGAAAATCTGCGAAAAAGTCGCTCTACAGTGCACAACTTCTTGGGGACAAATGTCGACGGATCGACTCGAAAAATATCGTTTTCTTTAAAAGACGCGCCATGCTGAAAATTATAAAAATATCGTATTTACAGATATATTTTTGCTATATCGTAAATACCGATATATTTGATAGATATGCCCTCAGATACAAATAAGTTGGCTCCACGTGCCCTTTGCTCGTAAATCATGGGACACACAGAAAGAGAGAGAGAGAGAGAGCAATAAATTGAACATTATGTGAGAGAATAGCGAGTTAATATTCTTCGCGGCAGCGCTCAAGCCGAAAACGGTCGGCTGTCTGCCAGCGGACTGTGAAAAAACTAATACTGGCCGGTTTTCAGTATTAGTTTTGAAGTGGTCATTTTCGAACGCGAAAGGTCTATCTAGGGGATCATATATCGATGTTTACAGACGGTTTCTATTTTAATTTGAATAATGTCATAATCATTAAAATGAAAAGATAATGGCTGTTTATTTTTAAAAATCTGCTGCAATTGTTCGTCATCGTCAAAACGCTAACTCAGTTATGGTTTGGGTGACATTTGCGATATAATCAGAAAGCTATAAGTGTTAAAATAAAGTAAGGAGTGTTCCGACGAGACATTCTCGAAGCTGTGGTTGCCAGGAGCCAGGAGCATTTCAGCAATCAGCTTTGGATATTTCAACAAGATCTGCTCCTGCTAGGAACTCCGGCCCTTAAGTGTTCAATAAGGATGCATAGGCAATTTTCTTTATTACGTCAGCTCTCAATAATGGCCAGTATACAGTAAATTTAGAGGCAATGGCCTGCACTACACGGTACAGAAGATTAAATAAATTAAAATCAGCGCTTACCCGGGAATACTATAAAATAGCCGCAAGGGAGGGGGGGGGGGGGGGAAATACAGAATATAGATATTGTTTAACGTGTGTCGTTATGCACTAAAGCCAAAGAAATATATTTTGTGTACTCAACTTTCTTGCTTAGAAAGAGATATTTTTTTTTATTTATATGTTACATTGTTAGCTGTATCCCAATTTAATAAAATTATTCGCTATAATGTTTGATCAACTTTATTTTGGGCTATCCTATACAATTAAAGGTCGTAAACAGTCACTATAGTGTAGAATATGAAGAACCATGGCGCATTTGCCCACAGCATCGACAAAATCATACTGTCTCCGGTTTCGTTTCATAGAAATCAGACGGGAGCTGTATAACGATTACCACATATGTATTTATTTCTGTAACACACTGTACATATGTAGCTTCATAACCGAAACTAGTACTAAGTATGCATATGTTACTCCATTCATATTCTCGCTGAAATTCACACGAGCCCCAGTGACACTATTGGCGTCGTACGTAAGCCTGAAAGCCCGCCATCCGAGTTTTCATGAATATTGTATGAGGTGCACGTAAAAAAAGCGTGTTTCGTACGATCCGCGGCCGGACGAAACGGTCAGCCGAATGTTCGTCATTCGTCCGTTACACGGGCGCCAATTTGAATAAAACTTCTCGCGGGCGGGTGTTTATCGGCCGCGGAGGCCCACCCGATACTGGAACATATCGAATATCGAATATTTAAAGGGGCGTGAAAAAATGGCCGGTTTTATGGTGGCCGAAAAATAATAAATGGCGAAAAATACACGAGCGTATTGTTTTTACTTTCCTGACGACCTATCGGAAAGGAAAGTATTGTGATCGCGCTAAAAAAAAATTTTGAGATGAAGATGGGAATATATATTTTGAGACTCCCTGAGACGATTAAGACTATTTCCAGACCGATCTCTGTCTGTATGTATGTCTGTATGTCTGTATGTCTGTATGTCTGTATGTCTGTATGTCTGTATGTATGTATTCTTCCACGATAGCGCCCAGACGCTTAATCGGATTGAGCTGAAATTTGGTATATAAGCTTCTGTTAACCGTCGGAGGAACCCATTAGTTTTTGGAGTCCCTACGCCCTACGGTTGTGGTACCTCCCATACAAATTTGGGGTTCCCGGCGAAAAAATTGTTTCCGCGATAGCGCCCAGACGCTTAATCTGTCTAAGTTAAAATTTGGCATAGAAGCTTCTGTTAACCATCGAAGAACCTATTAGTTTTTGGGGTACTTACGACCAACGTTTGGGGTACCTGCCATACAAATTTGGGGAACCTTGATTACATATTGTCCCCGCTTTCAAAATTTCTTTCTCCAATCGATAGGTATGGTC